>NW_004624823.1:5430754-5547217 GCF_000247695.1 Heterocephalus glaber | reverse complement strand
ACAGGAAGCAGCCAGAAGAGGCTGGGAGAGCGGGCGGTAAAAGCCAGGAGGCAGGCTGGAAGGACTGGGGGGGGGCCTCCCACTAAGCATAGCCAGCTTCCTGGAGGTCTGGGGGCCCGGATGGTGGGCACTTGGGGACAATTGGGGACAGCTGGCCATGGGGCACTGGGGGGTCTGTCCCTAACTGCCACTCCACTTCCTAGCACCCCATCCTCAGGCCCAGTCCCCACCGACTTCATTCTTTTTGGAGGTTGAAGGCTTCTTGCATCCCCCTGGAGGGGAAAAGTGTGACTTGGGCTCATGATGGAGGCCCATGTGCGGTTGGGGAGCACGACCCTGAGACCTCAGCAGACGGCAGGGGAATTCAGGGACATGGCCGGATGCCAAGGCAGCAGCAAGTGCTGGGGAGAGCTTAGGGGGCAGCTCCCGCTTGCTTGGCGGAGCCCCAGACTGAAGTAACCTTAAAAAAGCAATTAAATCACCTTAAAAAAAAAAAAAGAAAAACCAGTAAAGAAAAATCAATATTGGGAGAAAGGGGAAGAGAGAAAAGGATGGGGAGGAGTGGTGGGGGAGCTCTGGAAAGATCTGGAAGCCTCCCAGGGAGGGGGCCTGGGCAGTGAGGAGGCGTCTGTGGTCCCTGGGACACTTGATTTCCAACTCAGCAGCTGCTTCCGGTGCCAACTCCACTTTGCCCTCTGGGCTACTGTGTCCCAGCCAGAGGCGGCCCCTCATCCCAAGGGTCGTATCTTTCCAGTTTGGGGCGCTGCTCCCCAGACTCACTAGAAGCTTACACGAGGAAGCCTAGCTGTGTCCCCTCGCAGGAAGGCCCTGTGGGGAAAGGCATGGGACAACTTCAGCGAGGTGCCAAACGTGGCCAGGACTGGGTGTGCAGGCAAGCTCCATGCTTCGCTGACCCTGAGGGGCTTGGCCTGGCTTTGAGACACAGGACACAGCAGTGCCCTGCCCCCCCAAGGGAGCCACCCTTGGCCCTCCCGTGGGGCCTGACAGAGACTGCGGGGCCAGGCTGACACAGGGGAGGGGTGGCCACTGGGCAGCGGTTGGACCTCGGGCTCTAATCCCCAGCAGCTGCCGTTTCCCTCTGATCGATTCCTTTCTCACTTTTTTTTTTTTCCACTGCTGGTTCCTTGGCTTGGATCGATGGAGCCGCCTTCCCCGCCCCTCAGAGCTTCCTCTCCCTGCTGCTCATTAGCGCCCCGATTAATCAGCCCCCCTTTTCCTCCGGGGGACAAGTGCTTCCTTCCCCATGAGGGCTCACTCTCACATAGGGCCCCCCGGAGCACAAGTGGCTCGTTCCTGCCACCCCCACGCTGGGGACACAGATGCATCTCCTCCTGGCCAGTCAACAGGCTCCCCACCCCTACCTGTGACAACAGCCCACAGGCTGCTTACCCCTCCACAAGAAGACAGCAGTCCCTGGGGCTGCCAGGCTCCACTCTGCCAGGTGACCAGGGACCTGGTATCATCATCATCAGCAGCAGCAGCAGCAGCATCAGCAGCATCATCATCAGTGTCCTTAGCAGTCGATCCCTCCCAGTGAAGCCAGCATGTCTTCCTGCTCCCTCTACACCTCTATCTGGACTCTGGACTCTTCTCCTCCTTTCCACACCCTCTTCCCCTACCAATGAGAGCTCCCCTTTACCCTCTGGCCTGTCCCCCTACACCCTAATCTCAAGCCTGGTTGTGGCAAGAGACTTAGGGAACATTTGGTGAAGCAAAGTGGCCATGGATATGCAGATCACCCATGGTGCCTTCTGTTCCGAGTAGCTCAGATGGGTGCTGAGGGAGAAGAAGGAAGCTTCCTAGAGGGGCAGGGGTAGGTGGGCATTGAGTTGGCCTCGAAGCTCCAGAGAAATCTAGAACCTTGGTGGAGTCATGGCTGTCCCCAATCTATCTTTCCTGACCTCTTCTCCCTTCCCCTCCTTCATTCAAACAAGTGGCTCTCAAGGAGTTTCTGGAAGCCGCTTGCTATAAGTGGGGTAGTGGAGTCAGGAGTTAGGGAGGCCAGGAGGTGGGGAACAGAGTTGTCTGACCCTTCGTGGGTGTGGTCCAGAAAAGTAGCAAAGAGGAGGCTGAATACTCTGGGTCCAGCACTCTTCCTTGGGTGGCCTGGGAGTGGGCCATCTGCCCCCCCAGCATGCGCGCAAGTGGCTAGGGTGTAGTGAGAGTTTGGGGAACAGTTCCACCACCACAAGGATGCCTGCCCTGAGCCACGGGGTTTTCCCCTTCCCTGGCCTGGCTCCTGCCTGCCCGTGCCGCCGGTGAAACGCTGTTGACATGTCCTGAATTATTAAGCATGGGGTGGGCTCCGGAGCACATGCTGAGCGGAGCGGCTGGGGCTGCGCGGCGTGGCGGAGCAGCGCTCGCTCCCTCGCTCACTTGCTCGCTCGCAGGGACACACGCAGGGGCTGACAGCTGTGCTGGTGCTGATAAGGGAAGCCACAAGGAGACGATCGAGGAGAGAGACAAGCGGCAGCAGAGGCAGCA
Organism: Heterocephalus glaber; assembly: GCF_000247695.1. Next base: position 5,544,712 of record NW_004624823.1, on the reverse strand, counting down.
GCGGCAGAGGCAGCACCAGGGCTGCGGAGCTGCTGGGAGTGGGAGTGACGCCCCCACCTCAGGCCCCCACCCTGTCCCCGTCTTCCTCTCGCTTGCCCTGAGTTTAGAAGAGCAGCCGCTGCCACCACCGCCACTCCGGAGGGCACCAGGGCTGCCGGCCAGGGAGGGACAGGGGCAGTGAGGCTCTGGCCAGTCCCAGCAGCCAGGGACAGATGCCGATTGAGATTGTGTGCAAAATCAAATTTGCTGAGGAGGATGCGAAACCCAAGGAGAAGGAGGCAGGGGATGAGCAGAGCCTCCTCGGGGCTGCTCAGGGGGCAGCAGCCCCCCGGGACCTGGCTACCTTTGCCAGCACCAGCACTCTACACGGGCTGGGCCAGGCCTGTGGCCCACGTGCCCACGGACTACGCAGAACCCTATGGGCACTGGCTCTACTCACCTCGCTGGTTGCCTTCCTGTACCAGGCAGTCGGCCTGGCCCGGGGCTACCTGACCCGGCCTCACCTGGTGGCAATGGATCCCGCTGCCCCAGCCCCAGTGGCGGGCTTCCCGGCTGTCACCCTCTGCAACATCAACCGCTTCCGGCACTCGGCGCTCAGCGATGCTGACATCTTCCACCTGGCCAATCTGACAGGGCTGCCCCCCAAAGACCGGGATGGGCACCGTGCAGCTGGCCTTCGATACCCGGAGCCTGACATGGTAGACATCCTCAACCGCACCGGCCACCAGCTCGCCGACATGCTCAAGAGCTGCAACTTCAGTGGGCACCACTGCTCCACCAGCAACTTCTCTGTGGTGAGTTCTGCCAGCTGGGCCACCTGGCCTGGGGTGGCCAGAAGCTGGGGGGGTACGTGAGGGGGATCCTCAACAGGGTTTCCCTTCCTTCTGCTGCCAGAGGCAGGCCTCGCGTGTCTCCTCCAGCTGGTGCTTCCCTCTGGCTTCCCAGCCCTGGAGCAGTGGATGCTCCTAGTGGCTTACCCGGTGCCACTGCTCCTCTTCATGGTCCTGCAGCTGCTGCAGTGCCCAAGGCTGGGGCCAGGAGCATCTGGGGGTGAGCCCAGGGGTCTTGAAGCTGCTCAGCTGGCAGGGAAGGGCTGCACCATCCCAAGGCCAGACCAGCCGAGCCCTACTTTGCTCCTGCTCCCCTTTGCTTCTGGGGCTACTGGATTCTTCTTCCCACCAAACGAAGGTGACAGGGAGGGGTATTCGGGGGCTCTGGCTAGGGAAAGACTCAGGGCTGCCTTTGGGGGAGCTGGCCCAGCAACGGGCGTCGTGGACACTGGGTGCCAGTGTCTCTCCGTGTCTGTGTCTCTCACACCCCCTCACAGCCGCCCTCACACATCCCTCTTTCATGCTCCCCTCCGGCCTCTCCAGCTTGCCAGTGCCCCCCTCTGTCCCCTGTTCTCCCTGCTCCCTTGCACAGCTCTGGCTCTTACACTGGGATTCACTCTGTGTGCGTAACTCACCCATGGTGCTGGCACATGCTTCTGCCTGGGGACACAGTTTCCCACACTCTCTCGCACACACACAGTGTCCCTGTCAGTACACTCACATGCACACCTGCACACCCACACGCCCATGCACCCAGAGCTACTCGTCTCTGTGCCCATATCCCAGCTCCTAGCTGCCAAGGCTGGGGTCATGCTGTGGATGCCATCCCGCCTCCTGACACGCCCCCCACCTATGCCAACTGCTGCTCCTCATTCTCCGTGCGGGAACTGCTGGTGCAGTCGCTCACATACGTGTGATCACAAACACACGTACCCTCCCTGGGAGTGGAGGGTCCACTCAGGCTGCTCTGTCCTGCACTCCTCCCACAGTCAGGTGTTTGAGTGTAGCGGTGTGTCTTATTCGCTGTTTGTCTGTCGGGGATCCATTCACCCACAGTCACCAGCTATCTATTATTCATGGTGCTCGAGACGCCTGTCCCCACTCCACGGTTGACTCCCAGCATTGTGTATACGTGCCTGTGTTTCCTTCCGTGTCATTGCTGGCTGCATGTGCAAATGTGTGCTGTCAACATGGTGCCCACTCAGGCCCAGCCTCCTGCAGCGGTAAGAGACTTTCCCTCCTTGGGGCCCAGCCCCACGCCGAGGGTTTCACTCATTGCCTCAGTGTCACCAGAAAAACATGCTCCCACCAGGTTTCTGGCCCCCACCGTGCCTGCCGTGTCTGGGGCCTCCTGCTGTAGAGTAGGAGGAGTTAGGTAGAAATAGAGGCACAGGAAGGAGAGAATTGTACTGAGAGCAGTCGTGGGGCATGGGCCTGTTACCTGGATGAATACCCTGTCTTCTAGGAAAAATCACTGCTCCCAGAGCCAAGGCTGGGAGCGTCCTCAGGAAGGAGGCCTTTAGGATCCATGGGTCTCCTATGTCCTACAGCCTCACCCCTCCATGATGGGGGGAGCTCAGGCTCAGCAGTTGCTGTTGGGGTAGAAATCAATGGGGTCTTTGTGTCCCCGAGCCCTGGTTGGGGGTGGGCAGGAAAGGGGAAGGGTAATGATAAGTCAGTGTCAGCATCAGTGGGAGGGAAGAGGAGGAAGAGACTGGGGTGGGGGTGCTGAGAGCCGGAGACTGAGGTTCCTACTGAGTCTCCTCCCGGAAGGGAGGAGATGCGTGGAGGCTACCGGAAGGGGGAGTCCCTGGGAATCCTGGGAGGGCTGGGAGGAGAGAAGGAGGATTTCCCATAGGTTCTTAGGTACCTTGGGGCTGGAGAGGGGAAGATGGAAGTTTGTGGGTCTCAGTTCTGGGGCTTCAGCCAGACGACAAGGGGAGAAGGGGCAAAGTAACATGGGCACAGAATTTCCCTTTGGTGTTCCTGGTCCCCAAAGCCCAGCCCAGCCTGGACTCCCGCCCTTCTATTCACACCCCACCCATCATCTGCTGAGTGACACTCCCTGGACCTGCATTCTCTGGCTGAGGATGCCGCAAATGCACCAGGGTCTGGAACTAGGAGTCAGGATGGGGCCCTTGATCCGTGGAAGAGGGGGTGTTATCTAGGCAAGAGTGGAAAAGGGACATGAAGACATGAGGGCTCCGAGGAGTGCATGAGGTCCACCATCAGCTCGGGGGAAGGACATGGAGTGCCTGGTGGGGGCTAGCGGGTCTGTGATGAGGATATGGGTACGTGAACCAGTTGGTGGGGACCCCGTCAGGGTGCGGGTGGGGAAATGGTCAGCGGCAGCAACTGGCTTCAGGAAGGGGCTATTATGTGTTTTCTGTTGCTTACCCTGTTTCTTCCTTCCCACTCCCCACTCTACTGTGACCTTTCCTCTGGAATCCAAGTTAATAAATGTCACATTTTCCAGCCTATTTTTACTCCGGGTAATGTGCCCTCCCCCAGTCCCCTCAGCTGCTGCTCTTGTTTCTGTTGCCACTGCAATTGCTCTCACCCCCACGCTCCCAAATATCCTCTCAGCTACTCCCAATAAGTCAGCCAGTCAATAAACAGGAAGTTCTGTGCACCTACTATGAATTGGGCTCCCAGCTAGGAACAATGGGGGACAACAAAGAAGGGAAGCCCTAGTCTCCAGTCCCTGTCCTCAAGCAGCCTACAGTCTCATGGTAAAGCAGGGACAGGGATGCTCAAAAGCTTAAGCAACCATGCAAGAGTTAATCAGCCATGCAAGCAGTGTCATAAGGTGCCAGGATTAATTGCCGATGAGGTGCATGGATGGTAAGAGCCTGAGTTCAGAGAGAGAGAGGCCACTCTGGGCTGAAGAGGGCTGGGGAGGCTTAAGGGATAAGGCAGGTTGGCCATGGTTTGGCAAGGAGGAGAAGGAAGAGGGGAGAAAGGGAGGAGAGGGCACTGGGGGTAGGGGTGCTCTCTCCCTTTCCACCCTGCTCTCCTCTAGTCAACCCTCCAGTTCTCTTTCTCTTCCAGCTCAGTCTTATACCAACCCACTCCCATCCATACCTACTTTCACCATCACCTATATGTCACCCTCCCTGCTGCCTTGTTGAAGGCTCTCCCTTCCTACCGATCCCTGCCACCATCTGCTCCCCCCAACCTGTAATCCAGGCCCCAGCTCTACTTTCCCTGCTGCAGCTCTCTCACAGCCTGCCCACTTACTAGAAGGTGGAAATCATTCTTTCTCCCCAGCTTTCATTTCTTTAGCTGAATAACATAAGAGTGGCTCTGAAATTCAGCTTTCTCCTCTCAGCAGAGGGCTGCACACTGGAGGGGTCAGGTGGGTGAGTTCTGGAGCCACCTGATCGAGTGGATTTGAACCTTGGCTCTATCCTTTCAGCTGTGTGGGAACACATGTTTCTGTGAGCAACAGTTTCTGTAATCACTAAATAGGATATTCAAACTTAAACATTTGGGGTTGTTGTAAGGGTTGAGGAGAGATGCCTGTAAAGAGCTTAGCACGCTGCCTGGGACTCACATAGTATGCATTCTGTAAGTGTCAGCTGTTACAAATGCGGCTACCCCCGATCCTGGCTGTCTGTAACCTGTCCTCAACACCGCCTACTAGTTTCTGACTCCTCCTTTGGCATCGTCCTGCTCTCTGTCACCCAGTCTTCCTGCCTTGTGACCCCCAGGCTCACACCCATCTCTCTGCTGATGTGTCCTGAGTGTACACACACTCGACATACTCTCTAGGTCAGTGCTAGCCAAAGGAACATGCTGTGATGATGAAAGTGTCCCAGGCCTGCACTGTGCAACATGGTAGTCACTGACCACACGTGGCTGGAGAGCATTTGCAATGTGATTAGGCACGTGCAGCCAGGGGCCGCTCTCTTGGACAGCCCAGCTCTCCATCCTAGGAATGAGGTTCAGGCTGCCTGGCTGGGGCATGGCTGGGATTAACAGCTGGGACCGGGACATACGGTGGGCTGTGATTGGAAGTCATGCTGTCTCCCCTCTGGGCTGGGCTCCCTGACTGGGCTGCTGAAGATGGGGCCTGTGTCTAGGGATGGGGGGCACTGGGGTGTCTAGAAACACACCGGATGTAATCGCATCCTTTTTCTTCCCAGGTGCAGACATGACCTTCGTCTTTTCCCTTCCATTCCACCATCTGTAAAATTGAGGCTTGGGGGAGGCTTTTAAGGAGGGAGGGGTAGGACCTAGCCCCTCTCCATGGGGTCCCCTGGATCTAGACAGCCCCTGAGGGACAGGAGACCAGGGCCCCATGGGCACCTCACTGTCTTCATCCCCTCTAGCCTCCTGGGCTTCTTTCCCCCTCCCAGCGCTCCTTCCCCACAGGCTGGTGACTGCCGTGACTATTAATCACTCACCCTGTTCTCTTCCTCTCTACTAATCAGGCACAATTAGACAAGGCCTCTTCCAGCTGGGCAATCCCCCTCCCTGCCCTCCTCCTTGCTCTCCCAGCCCTACCCAGCCACCACTCAGGACAGCTCCAAGGCTAGGGGAACACATCTTCAACTCTCTGGCTGCCACAGATCCCAGTTTGGGGCCCCTCGGCATTTGCCTCCTTCCAGCCCAGCTTCCTGCTTAGCCCCTTCTCTTTCCTGGTGTGCTCAGGCCAGTACTGACAGCCTCTGCCCCTCCTTAGCCATGGCTGGAGCTACTCCATGCCAAATCCAGCACCACTGGGTCTGAGGGTCTCGGGGCTGCCCTTTGCCCCTTTAGCTCTGGAAGGCAGGATTTTCTTCCTGAGGTCCGTCCAAGCCTCTTATCTACTAGCTGAGCTTAACTCTGACCCCATCCCCTGTGCAGCCCTTTGTCTCCTCTGGTCCCATCTTCCAAGACGTGCAAACCTTGAGTGCATTTAGTTCCACATCTAGTTCAGTGCTCATTGGTCCTGCGTCAGGAGCCAGGCACGAGGGTCAGGAAGGTTGAACCATGGGGAAGAGTGTGTCTGAGGAGAACTACAGATCCACTGGCCTTGAAGGGGGCAGGTACCTCTCAACTCCCCCTAGCTGTGGTCCCATCTTAGGGTGCCTCGTGTTGGTAGGTTTTTCATTTGTCAAGAGACAATCTAAATCTTGCTTATTTCAATACAGCCTTTCCTGATTTTAAAAATGCTGAGGGCTGCCTACAACTCAGACTGCAGAACACTTCCTGCTTACTGGTCCTGGCCACCTCTTACTCTGACTCGCCCTAGGCCGTCCTAAAGGGGGCGCTCTCCGCCTCACAGTGTAAGCAATGGAGTTGGTAGCAGGGCTTTCGGGTAGCCTGGCCCTTCGGGGAAGGGCAGGGACCGTTACTCCACTCCCTGCTGGTCGGCAAGGGCAATGAGGAGGGTCATGAGGGATGCTCCCCGCCTGGCCCCTTTCAGCAGCCCCGTGGCCTCTTCATTAATCAGGAATCAGCCCCGAGCTGGGCTCATTATCAGCTCAGCCTCTTCTGGCACTGCCGGAAGACGCTGATTAGCATTTGAAGAAAGGGCTCCCACGTACCGTCCTCCTCCGGGAAGGTCCTCCTTCTTTCTCCCCAACGGGGATCGGCCCTGGGCCCCTATCCCTGCCCTTTTGCTTCTCCGGAGGAATTTGCTCCCTCTTGTGGCTGGCGGCAGGGCTGCCGCGTTTGTTTGGCCAAGTATGGGCTGGGGGCGCGCAGGAGGACAGAAAGGATCAGGAATGGGGAGACAGGAAGAGTCCCAGGGAGCCCTAAGAATGCCTGGCCTCAACGCTGCTCCCCCGAGGCCCCTGAGTCAGAGGGTCCTGCTGGCCGGAGTGGAGGTGGCGTGAGCGGAGGGCGTCCAGCAGGGACTGCAGCCACCTGGGGCAGGGGCTGAGGGGGTGCCCTGCCCTTCCGGCTGCCCTGCGTCCCGCCTCCTTGGAGCAGCTGGGCAGGGGAGGTGGGGGACAGCTCGCTCCATAGGCAAGAGGCCGGAGCGGGGGAAGCCCTGCCAGGGTGTTTTAATTTTTATTTATTTTTAATTTATTATTATTGTTATTGGCAAATCGTGGTAGAGGTTTAGGATCTTCAGAGCCCTCCCAGGTTGGGGCGGGAATGGGGAGGGAGAGGCAGCCCGGACAGAGACTGAGCCTGGGGACAGGAGGGTCAGGGTGCTGTGGTTTTCCGGGAAGGAGGTATGGGGGGGCTGCACTTTCCCTGGCTCCCAGGCTAGGGGCCCGCAGCGCTGGAAACCCGACCCACCCCCAAACCTTCACCGTGCCCTTGGGACACCCGTTTCGGGTTGCAGGGGGAGCAGTTCCAGAGAGACAGGCATAGGCTGCGGCAGCCGAGGCAGCAGCGAGAGTTCAGAGAGGAGCCACGGCATGATTAAGGGGAAATGGAGGATTGATTTAGGAGGAAAGATTAAAGGAGCTAAATCCGCGGCGCTTGGCTCAGCGGTGACTAAGCGTGGACAGGATAATAGCTTACAAATGTGTGAAAGGTGTAAATACCAAACGGGGGGAGGGGAGGCGGCTGGGCGGGCCGGGGGAGCGGGGCCAGGGGGCTGGGCAGACCCGGAGAGCCGAGGACCCGTGGGCGACTGCTCTGTCGTGCTGGCAGTGGGGGTCTGGGGCGGGGGCGAAACGAGGTGGCTGGGAGTCCCGGGTTCCAAGCAGAGGTTTCGTTTCTTAGGACGGAGCTTCCTGGGCCTCGGCCTGCTCTCCACGTCTCTCCCCAGCCCGACTGCGGATCTGAGGTCGCGGGTTCAAATCCCACCCGAGTCCCTCGGCACCAGGCCTTTACAGTTCCCAGGCCCACCAGCCACCTTCCTCTCTGCATCCTTCCTCTCTAGACCCCCACCCGGCTGTCGGGGCTCCCGCCCCTCTCGTCCCCTCCCTGTCTGCGGCGGGCGACCGTGTCTCCCTCCTCGGTGGAAGCCTCTGGCGCTGCTGCGTGCGCGGAGGTCACTTTGCCGAGGAGCCGGGAGCCGGGGGAATGCAAATGAGGAAACCCAGGGAGGAGAGCGAGGAGCCGGAGGGAGGGCACTGCGCGGAGATGGATGCCTGCCCCGCGGGAGGGAGCGGGCGGGGCGGCGGCCTGGGGCGGGTCCAGCCTGCGCTGCTCCGGCTGTGAGCGGCGCAGGGGGCGGTCCCGGGGCCGGGGTCCTGGTGGGCGCCCACCTAACCACACACCACTGCCTCAGTGCCTGGGAGCAGGGAGCTCCCGCTGCCCGCCCGGCAGCAGCGGATGTGTGCTCCGCCACGGTGTACGCAAAACTCTTAAGGACAACTTCGCACGAGGGGCCGGAATGGCAGCGAAGGACTTGGTTACCTGGTAAAACCATTCTGGCCTGCAAAATTGACTTTCTAGGGTTTGAGGCCTAAGCTGTGGCTGCCTGGGGAACAGGCCGCACTGTTTACGCGGGTCCCGAGGCCTGACTTCTGCCCTGCAGGCTGGCCGCAGCCCCAGCCCAAGGCCTTGCCAGCCTCCTCCTTCCCTTCCGCCTGCCGCAGTTCTCACGTTCACATTTAAGCACATGCTGGGAACGCTTCCTAGGCCCATCTCGGGCAGGAAGTGGCCCTGCCAGGCACGCGGGTTTCAGGTCAGACCGGCAGGTTGTGTTGGCCATGTAGGTAGAAAAGCAACCCCCCACCCCCACCCCACTGCACCTCCAGGCCTCCTGGGGAACATTCTCCCCTTGTCTTGACTGTGGCATAGTCTGATGCCCTTTCAGGATGGTGGTGGGTCTACTTCAAGAAGCTCTCCTGGGCCCTCCAAGCCAAATCAAACTCCTGTTCCACCATGGAGGCCCTGACTAGGGCTCCATATCTTGCCCAGTAAACACTTTTAAATGAATGAATGTCTCCACAGCCAGACAACAAACTCCCGGAGGACAGAGATAATCTTCCTCTCAGATGTGTCCCCAGCATAAAACACAGTGCCTGGCACATTCGACAGGCTCAACAAAGAGTGTTGGACATAGGTGTTGTTTGAATAGTGTCAGGCACCCACCATTCCTGGAGCACCTACTCTTTGAGGCTGTGAGTGCTGACTCTGGGCCAACCTGCCTAACCCGCTGCTCTGCCACATTATGTGAGCCTGGCAGATAGATGTCCTACTCTCTCTGTGCCTCCAGGATCTTGTCTGTAAAACTGAGCCAATAGGAATAGTCCTCCCTGTCATTTTTGTGAGTGCTAAGGAGTTGATTTATGTAAAGTACTTTGGATTGTGCCCGGGACAGAGGAAGCACTCGGTCAATGTTGTCTCTTGCAAACAAGGTATGAAATTATATTGTTCCTTATAACAACTCTGGAGGGTCCCTATTTTGACTCCCACTTTACAGATGAAAAATAGAGGACCAGAAAGATTAAATGATTGCGTCCAAATCCCAGCGACTTAAGTAAGGGCAAAGTCCAGGGATAAGTAAGGTTGGGCTTTCTATCTGGGGAAGGAGAGCCATAGCTCAGAGACTGGGGGTTCCCCTAAAGCAGAGCTGCATCCTCGAGACAGAGAGCCCTGTCCAGATGGGCCCAGCGAGTCTGAAGTCACAGTGCTGGACCATCTCAGCAGGAAGCTCCCTACCCCCAATAGGCTGAGCACCGATCATACATCACTCTGAACTTCTGTTTAATCCTTGCTCCTAACCTGAGAAGGAAGAATTACCATTCCACCTTTCTAGATGTGCAGACTGAGACTCGGAGAGGTTAAGCCAGGCACCCTCTATTTTTGTGTATCCTGAGGTTGGTGGGAGAGGCAGGATTTGAACTCTGGTCTATCAGGCTCCAAAATCTGTGCCCTTTCCACATGTTATAATGCTTCTCTGTATCCATTTCCAGAAGCACCTCCAGCAGACAATGTCTGTCGTAGCTTGATTCATATTGGCCTCTACAGTACCATTATTACTAATATCGAGGCCTCATGTGTGATTTCACTTTATCCCCCACCCCCATGGGATCTCTCTGTGTTATCCAAGCTGAGTTTGAACTCCAGGGCTCAAGTGATCCTCCTTCCTCTGCCTCCCAAGTAGCTGGGACACGGGTATGTGCTGCCATACCTGGTCTACTTAATCTCTTTTGAGACTTACAACTACACTGTGAAATAAGAAGGAATTTCTGAAAAATGAGGAAAGTGAACTCCAGAGAAATCATCACTCCACGAACCAATGTCACGGGCAGTCAGTGGTGGAGCTAGGTCTGGGACCAGGGACTGGTGATTCCCAGGGGAGTGGCTGAGGCTTGTGGGGGGGCGTGGCCTGGCCTCCAGGTCTGAATTTGTGCCCTTCCTGTGTGTGCCCTTGGATATGGACTTTGCTAGCTCTAGGCTTCAGTTTCAGCCTCCTACAATGAGGGGTTGGACTGAGCACAGATATCCAAGTGTTTTAGGCTGGTGCCGTCTACCTTCCTCTGTCCCTGGGGAAGATAGAGAAGGAGGCTTGGAACCTAGACGCCATACAGCCCAGGCTCGGGAGCTGTCTGATCCTGGGGTAGCAGTCTCAGTCTCGGCTGGAGGAAGACATGTCCCCTTCAACTGGCCTGGTCTGGAACCCAGGGCAATGCAGGGTTAAAGAGAGTTTGTTCCAGAGAGAGAGAGGCGTGGAAGCACCATCAGAGGAGGGGCTGCTGGAATTTGGCAGATGGGGCTGCCATGGAAAAGTGGGGTGGGAGAGAGGTGCCAGGGTCTTGGCAGAAGCAGGGTGCCCAGAAGGTGGTGGAGATAAAGCCCAGGCTGCAGATTAGCTCTGGGATTAGCCCGGCCCAGTCTTCACTGCTCCTGGCTGCTTCTTATCTCCTGGAGGCCCAGGGCACCTTTTCTTCCTCCCACAGCTCTGAGCTCTGGCCCTGCTAATTGCCTATTAACCCTGTAGGCTCTGTGACTTTCGAGGAGGACAGGGGCTGGGAGGGCTCAGGGAAAAAGCCAGCCAGCCAAGAGAGCCATCTGGGGAAATAGGAGCTGTGATAGACGAGCCCAGGGGACCGAGAGCAACTATCGGTCAGGGGAGCAAGCCCTGGACAGATCTCTCCCAACTCCTGATCATTGTCTCAGACAGATCCAGAGAGGGGCTGGGGAGTAGAAGGGGGCACCCACAGGGGAGGACACCAGACCCAGGGAAGAGCCGAGGAGGAGACAAGAGACAGAGACTGGGCACCCAGACTAAGGGGTGGACAGAGAAGAAAGCAAGTGGAATAGAGAGGCAGAAGGCAAGGGACAGAGAGGAGAGAGGACAGAGGACATCCAGGAAATGGAGGCAGGGGGATGAAGAGGTCACCAGAGGGTCAGAGCAGAGAAACAGAGTCCAGAGGGACAATCGATCAGGTGCCAGGTAAAGATAGGACAGGCAGCTGGAGAAGCACTAGAGAGACAGGCTGTGATCAGAAGACCCAGGCTGGGGAGACAGACAGACCCAGCCGGAGACACAGCTGGGCTCTGGGCCAGCGCTAAAGGGGAGAGGTGATCCCAGAAGGATGCTGGTGGATGGGATCCAAGGGCATCCTGCCCGGAAGCTGTCCACCCTGGGTCCAGCGGTGGCTTTGGAGGCCACGTGCTCCAGCTAAAACCAGAAGGATGGGCCTGGGAGCCAAGGAAGGGAAGGGAGGGCATGAGACGGGGACAGACCATGCTTGGCCTAGGATCCTGCCCTCTCTGTGATTGGGCCCTGGATTCTCAACTCCCATATACACACTGTCTTCCGGGCCAGTCCATGGGGAGAGAGCAGTGCACAGCCAGTGGGACCTTGTGGCTGAGCAGTCGTGCCGTCTCCATGGAAGAAACTGCGGGCTGTGCTCCCACCGAAGTTCTGCCACTTAGGAGCTGGCGGCTCCACAGCCACTGCCTGGGCCAGGGACCGTCTCCGGGGCAACACTGTGCTCTGCCCAGCAGTGAGGCCTGACCTGAGATGTGTCGGTGACGTGGTCCATAGAAGGTCCATTCCCTTCTATGTCCCTGAGACCTTAACTACTTCTACCTACATCCCTGCGTCACCCCCTGCCTCAGTGCACAACCAACTTGAGGTCACTTGTGCCAGGTAAAGACACCTTCCCAGGCCTGCATTCGCTCCATCCTGCACAGGGCTGGCTCAGTGTCCCATAACTCATGCCTGCATGGATCTGTTGGAGGCAAACACATGCCCCACTCAGGGCCAGGGGCTTCTACGTCATTCCTTTGCGGAACACCCACCAGCATTTTGTAAGTACCCGCCCTACTTTCCCATCCAGTTCCATTCTGTCTGAATCTCAGCTTATCCTTCCTTGCCATGTGCTGTGTTAACCAAGTCGCTTTCTATCTCTGAGCTTCAGTCACCTTACCAGGAGGCCAATGACCTGGATGTGCTGGTGCCTGCCTGTAACCCCAGCACTCTGGGAGGACAAGACAGGAGGATTGCAAATTCAAGCTTAATCTGGACAACTTGGTGACCTAGTGAGACTTTGTCTCAAAACAAAGTGTGTGTGTTGAGGGGTGGCTGGGGACGTAGTTCAGTGCCAAGGCAATGGGTTCAATCTCCAGTACTGAAACAAAGACAAAATCTGCAGAACTATACATCATGTGATTTCTGGGAGGGTCAGAGGAAAAAATAGATCAAAAGCCCTTATGGGATGGCCTGATACAAAGTAGAGTGTTTGATAGTGTTTGCCTGCCTTCCACTCCTCACCCCTCTTTCGGCCAAGCTTGCTGGACTCTGGTGGATCTGAGAAGGAAGCGGGGCTCCTGGCCCCAAGAAGTTGGCAGACCTGTGCTGAGGCTGAGTTCTGGGGAGACCACAGTGCTGTATGACAATCAGGGATTCACAGAGGTGACGTGGCAAGGGGACATTCGAGAGCAGCTCAAAACCTGGGCCCCCACCATCCTGGGCCTTTCTTAGCCCCTCAACTACAGCGTGGCCTCCAAACTGGCTGTGTCATAGAGAGCTGATTCCAGAATCATCTTGGTCCCAAACAGAAAGAGGTTAGGTACTGTGAGATGTTCGCAAATACTCAGATATTTCCTCCACTTGCCTTTCCACCCCACCAGGGGCCCGGGAATCTCACACTCAGTCCACCTCTGGGTTCCCCTGCCTTGGTGACATGTCCAGAACACAGGTCTAAACTCAAGCTGTCCTGCTGGCCTTTTGTCCATTGGTCTCATGCCTTCTTACTCCCCGTGATCCGAGGGTCAGCAGGTTGTTAGAAACACAGTGTCTCGCCCTATCCTCCACCCGTCTGACAAATCAGCACCTATACTTTAAAAGGTCCTCAGGTGAACTGTGTGCATGTGGGAGTCAGAGAATCATTGCTCTTGCAGATGATAGCAAATCACCCTCATTCTCTGAGCCTTGATTTGATTTCCTCATCTGTGGAATGGGGAGATGAGGACTGCAGTCCCACAGGGTGGTTGTGAAGATCTGATAGGCAGAGCACGCTGAGCATTTATTTGCGTAGTGCCTGTGGCACAGAGGGATTCCGGAAGTATCTTCGATCCCCAGATCCCCACGGCTGGCTGCCACACAGCGTGACACACAGCTGGGGACCAAGGATGTGGACCCGGAAGTTGCAGAAGGACAAGTGAGACATTGAAAAGCAGTAGATATGGACAGGAGAGGTGAGGAAGGTGCAGAGGAGTGGGGCGGAGGCGAAGTGGGAGTGGGAGAAGGTAGGGTCGCCGGACGCGGGCACATCCTGCCGTATTTCGTCTGGGTTGAGTTGGCTGAGTTGGCCACTGTCTTGAGGTGGGACAGGTGTGGGGTGGGGGAGCCAGCGATGACTATGGGAACAGGGGGAGCCTTGTGACTACCGGATGAGTTCCAGCTCTCCTCACTAGCTGTGTGACTTCGCGTGAGGAACTTCACCTCTCTGGGAGCAGTGTCCCTCCTCTGTCATAAAGGAGATAATTAAACCAATCTGAAACCAGAGTTGCTGAGTGGACGAGACGGGCCAGTGGTAGACGTCGCCCTTCTGTAAACTGCAGGGTGCTTGTCATGCGTGTGCGTTTGTGCTGGGAACACAGGCAGGGTAGTTGGTGATGGATGAACTGTGTGCAGGGGAGGGTCAGGGTCATGGCGGGGCCGGAGGGCTCGACCTAGCACCCAGGTCCCCCGGTTCTCAGATCGCTGCGCGTCCGCCTCCCTCACCCTCGCCCTCTGCCTTCTGCCTCTCCGCCTGGAGCCAGGCTGTCAGGAGCTCTCCTCCCGCGCAGCTTGCAGCTTTGCGCCTGGTTCGTGCAGTGTGAACGTGTTCCCGGGCAGGGGGGCGGGGAGGCGCGGGAGCGTGATTGAGTGCGCTGACCCCTTGCCCCCAGGGAAGGTGCTGCCGGTGATGGGTTTGACCCAGGGGCTCGTCTCTGTAGGGTGAGCCTGGAAGGGGGAACTAGAATCCGCCTCTCCCGCAACCGCTTTCCCACCCCAGCTGCTCCATAACTCCAGGCGGCAGCTGAATCGCCAGCCCGAGCTTCCGCTTCCATCTCCGGGGAGTTAGCGCCATCTGGCGTCCATTCGAGAGAACTCTGCGCAGAGAGGAAGTAACTGCTTGTTAGGGTCCCTCCTGCCCACCTTGGGGCAGGTGCCGGGGACCCCAGGCAGGTTGCTGCCCCTGTACACTCACGCTAGTAAGGAGAGGTGCACAGTGGACAAGGAGACAAGTAAATGAACAAGATCATCTCGGGTCTTGGTAAGTAGCTTGAGCAAACTCAACATGGGTATATCATGTCTGAGTGTGACAAACAGGCTGTGTGTGTGTGTGTGTGTGTGTGTGTGTGTGTGCGCGTGCGCGCGCTCAAATGAGAGAGACAGAGACAGACAGAGATAGAGACGTGTGGGGTGGGTGCATTCCAGGAGAGGAAACAACAGCAATGAAGGCTGAAGAAGAAAGGAGAACCAGATATTTGAGTTTGTCACAGATCTGGGGGTGCATGGGCAGAAAAGGCAGGCGAGGGTCACATAACAGGGAGAGTTTTTTCTTTTTTTGAGACAGGGTCTCACTATGTAGTTGGCTGAGCTTGAACTCACTACTGTGTATATCCTAGACTGGCCTCACGACGATCCTCCGGCCTTAGCCTCTTGAATGCTAAGGTTACAGATGTGTGCCACCATGCCCTGCCTCACGTGGAGACTTTCAGGCTAGGGAAGGAATGTGACTTCATTCTCTTGAAAATGGGAAGCCATTGTTGTTTTTTAAAAATAAATTTTTCTTGTGTATATTTGAGGTTTACAACTTGACAGTGTGGGATACAGGTAATAAAGGCTGGCAGATGACTTGACTAGGTCTAGGTGTTCTGGCTGCTGTACAGAGAATGGAGGGAGGGGTGGGGGGAGGAGATGGTGGTGGAACAGGGTGGGGATTCACTGGGGATGGAGGGAAAATGGATTCTTTCAGAAGGAGACTGGCTCTGAAATATCTGTTGGATTGGATGTGGGGCTGAGATGGAGATTTCAGCGATCCTAACTTGGAAAATTTGAGTAGCCATGGTGGGCCCCTCTATTCAGAGGAGAATTAAAGTAGGGGGTTGGGATTCGGGAAAATATCAGGAGTCCTGCCAAGGACACATTGTAAGATGGAACTGCCTTTTAATCAGTTAAAGGAGGAAACCAGTAGAAAAGACGGAGGAGGCTGGGGATTTAGCTCAGTGGTTTCGCCGCCTGCTATGGAAGCGCAAGGACCCCAGTTTGATCCCCGGTACCAAAAAAAAATAAGAAAAGACAGAGGAACTCAGGGGAGAGCTGGGCTCTTTCTTCTTTCTTTCTTTCATTTTGAGAAAAGGTCTTACTGTGTAGTCTAGGCTGACCTCAAATTCCTGATCCTGCTGAGTGCTGAGATTATAGGTGTGCACCCCCATGTGTGGCTGAGAGCTGGGCTTTCTATTAGTTCCTTGGATATGGGGCAGGGGTGACCTCTGGTGGGGCCAGGGAGCTTGGAGCTGTCTCAGCCCTCCCTTCTATTTGCCCTCCCCCCTCAGGTCTATACTCGCTATGGGAAATGTTACACCTTCAACGCGGATCCACAGAGCTCACTGCCCAGCCGGGCAGGGGGCATGGGCAGTGGCCTGGAGATCATGCTAGACATCCAGCAGGAGGAGTACCTGCCCATCTGGAGGGAGACAAGTATGCAGGCGGGAAAGGGACAGGGGCTAGCCTGGGGACAGGGGCCTGGGCCTGCTCCCTGGGATGGGTCTCCAAAGGTCCTCATCTCTGCCGTGCAGACGAGACGTCATTTGAAGCAGGCATCCGGGTGCAGATCCACAGCCAGGAGGAGCCACCCTACATCCACCAGCTGGGGTTTGGTGTGTCCCCGGGCTTCCAGACGTTTGTGTCCTGTCAGGAGCAGCGGGTGAGCGCCCTCTGCTAGGCCTGGTTGGGCAGAGGGCTGGGCCACTGTGCTCAGAGAGGACGCTGACCAAACCCATGGTCCAGAAACTAACGGCCCCCACAACCCTTGCTGGAGCTGGGCGCTGACAGCTGGGTGGGACTCCCAGTTTTGACCTCCTGCTCATCTCTGCAGTTGACCTATTTGCCTCAACCCTGGGGCAACTGCCGGGCCGAAAGCGAACTTGGGGAGCCTGAGCTGCAGGGCTACTCTGCCTACAGTGTATCTGCCTGCCGGCTGCGCTGTGAAAAAGAGGCCGTGCTCCAGCGCTGCCATTGCCGGATGGTGCACATGCCAGGTGGGCATTGTGTCCACTGTGTGCTCGGGCAAGTGCCTGTGTACATGTGTGCATATCCATGCCTGTGTGAGTGTTCTTGTGTAGATGTTTGGGATCTTATGTGTGCTTGCAGAGCTGCATCTGCACTTGCAAGCATGCATATACTTGTGTGTGTGTGCTTGTGTATTTTTGGAGTTTGTGTGCATGCACTCAGATACACGTATACAAATGTGTATGTGTGTAGATGCTAGGATGCCTGGGTTTTCATGCATATGTATGCATGAGTGCGTATAAGTTCTTCTGTTCTGTGTGTGTGCAGACATGCACATTTGTGTGCATGGCCACACTTGATTGTGTGGTGAAGGAGAGGGGTAGGGACCATAGATTCCAGGAGTCATCTTCTCTCCTTTCAGGCAATGAGACCATCTGCCCGCCAAACATCTACATTGAGTGTGCCGACCACACGCTGGGTCCGTGCTGCCTTCCCCCTTTCCTTCCTCTCCATCACTGTTCTCCTCTTTCTGTACCTTTCTCCTCGCTGTCCTGGCTCTTCTCCTCCTTGTCTCTCCCTGAGGGTTCTTCCTGGGGGCTGACCCTTATCCCATACCTCAGGGGGTCTGAGGAACTCCGCAGGTGCAGACACTTGGGTAAGTGGTGACTGCAGCGGGGAGGGGAGGTTGCAGAGAACCCAGGACTGGGAGTGAAGGCCTGGGCTTTGCATCTTGATTTAGCCAGTGAGCTCACCCTCTCTGGGAAAGTGAAATGACTTCTCTCTTGGTCTCAGGAAAAATGCATTGCTGGTTATAATTGTGGGTAAGGCAAACCCCATCTGTCCATAGGTCTCGCCTGATTTGCAATCCATCCATCCATCCATCCATCCATCCATCCATCCACTGGTTGGTTCATTTGTTGTTCAGATCTCTACAGCCTGTGCTGGGTGCTGAGTTAAGAGTGGGAACAAGATCCCTGCCCTTGGAGAGTGTACAGCCCAATAGGGCTATGGACAGCTGTGGTGTGGTAAACAGCTGTGTGGTAGTTTTGGGATAGGGACACTTAGAGGTGCTATGAAGCCCGAGGAAGGGGCATGCAGCCCCACCAGGGAAGGCAGAGGATTCCTAGGGGAAGTGACACATCAGCTGTGGCTTGAAGAGTGTATGAGAGTCAGCCAGGTGTAAAGGGGGACATGTTTTAGGCAATGGAAACTGTGTGTTAAGGATCTAGTGGTCAGAGAGAGCATGCTTTGTCTAGGGCCCTGAAAGATTGGTGTGGCTAGAGGCAGAGAGCAGGGGAAGAGCAGAAAGGGGAGGCTCTGGGAAGCCAACAAAGGCTGAAGGCAAGGCAGGAAGGCCAACTGGTTTTCTGCAGGGGAGTGTGGTAAGATGTGGAGAGTGGATAGGACTCGGAGCGGCCATGAGCTTATTTCAGTAATCCAGATGTGATGGGGTCCTGGGGATGGGGATTTGAGATGCTGGGGCATCAGGCACACCTAGACCTTCTCCATCCCCTGTACTACCTGCACCTTTCAAACAGGTGAGTGAGAGTGTTCAATGAAGGAACAGATGAGCTGGGCATGGTGGCACATCCTATAATCCCAGATCTCTGGGAAGCTGAGGAAGGAAGATTATAAATTTGAGCCTAGCTTGAGAAACTTTGCAAGACCTTGTCTAAAGATAAAATTAAAAGGTCTGGGGATATAGCTCAATGCAAGGGGCTTGGGTTCAATACCCAATATGATTGGGGGGGGCAGATGTATGATCATGGATAAGAGAGCCCTAAGGGATTGAGAGTCCACAGAATTAAGGACACCAGGGAGTCTTCGCTCTTTCAGGTCTGAATGGAGAACTATGGAACCCAGAGAGACCAGGGGATGCATTTAGCACCATCCTGGGGTGTGGAACAAGGTGGAAGTGGATGGAGAATGGATCTGAAGGGCCACAGAGAAACCTAGCACACTGAGTGTGTGAATCCTGACTGTCACTTGTTCATCCATCCATCCATCCATCCATCCATCCATCCATCCATCCCAGCCATCCCAGCATCCTCTCCATGCCTCTTAATGGGTCTGAGGCCTCATGTAGTTGACTAGCTCTGGCAGATGAGCTCTGATCTTTCTCTGAACCATGGGACCTCCCTGTCCTCGGGGATTGGGGACAGAAGGGTAAGCCTGTGGAAGGTCCTGCCTTCCAGGATAGTCTGTAGCTCGTCCAGGGGGACCCCAAGTTGGTGCCCTCTAGGAAGGCCAGGGCTGGCCCTCACTGTGGACATGCCTGCCTCTGTATAGCCCCAGTGCCCCCTCCCTGCAGCTAGTGGGCCCATGGCCTCCTTCCCCCACTGCAGCTCGGTGTCTCTGTGTTGCAGATTCCCTAAGTGGGGGCTCCGAGGGGCCGTGCTTCTGCCCTACCCCCTGCAACCTAACTCGTTATGGCAAAGAAATCTCCATGGTCAGGATCCCCAATAGGGGCTCAGCTCGGTACCTGGCAAGGAAGTACAACCGCAACGAGACCTACATACGGTATGTGCTTCCACATGGGCTGTGGTGTGGTGTGTATGTGTGTGGTGCACAGTGGTAACTGGGTGTGAGCTGATCCTTGTGCATGATGGGGCTTCTGCCAGGAATGTCGCTTGCAATCATTTTCTTCTAACTACCTTCCTATCCATCACGTCACATCCTGTGCCACCTCCAGGGGAGCACTTCTGGTCCAGAGCCTTTCCCATAAGCTCCCACAGCTCCCTGTACATATCTCTGCCATTGCATGGACCCCATTATGTAGAATCCTTTGTAGGCCTCTCTCCCAGCAATCTATGGAGCAGTTAAATGCACACAGAGTGAATGACATGCTGAGGGAGGGCAGGAGGGTGGAAGGGGAGAGGAACAAGAAGGGGCCACACTGAGCCTTGAGTCCAGTACCTGGCAGCCAATCAACAAATGCTCAGCATGATCCGTGCATCAGGCCCAGTGCTGAGTTTCATGGGGACAGATGACTATGACACAAAACCAACACACAGTTTGTGAATGAAGCACGTTTGATAGCGTAGTACTGATTTGCAGGCCCCAATGGGCCTTTGAGTTTGAGAGAAGGGAAAGAAAGCATCCCAGTTAGAACTCTAGGTGGTGCTGGGATGACCCTGGGCATTGGGAAGACTGTGTGGAGAGAAGCTGAGAAGAACGCAGTTTGGGTAAAAAGACACAGAGCAGGGCCTGGGAGTTAGCTCGGTGGTTCCAGTGCCTGCCTTGAAAGCGTAAGGTCCCATCCCCGGTACCAAAAAGACACAGCACAACAGATTCCAGGCAAGAAAGTCAAGCAGAGGAATTTTAGAGTGGACTGATGGGCAACAGGGAGCCCCCAAAGGTTCTAGAAAGGCAGAAGCATGAAGCAAAGTGGTGGTTGTTGGAGAGCTGGCTCCTGGTGCTTGCTGTTGGGAGACAAATTATAAAGGCAGCATACATCTGGGGCTGCCTCCCTCTATGGCCTAGGGAGTCTAAGGGGCTGGTTACCAGCTCCCCAGAACCTAGGGAGTTTAGATCAGGATGTGCCAGGCATGGGATGCCCCTGTCAGCAGCCTCTTTAAGAAGAGCAGCCCCACACGGATGTCCTTTCCTGTCTCCACAGAGAGAACTTCCTGGTCCTAGATGTCTTTTTCGAGGCCCTGACCTCTGAAGCTATGGAGCAGCGAGCAGCCTATGGCCTGTCAGCCCTGCTGGGTGAGACCGGGTCCCTGCCTCACTGCCCTGGCTGGATCAGCCCATCCTGCCCCTGACCTTGCCCTCCTGCTCCCCAGGAGACCTCGGGGGACAGATGGGCCTATTCATCGGGGCCAGCATACTCACACTGCTGGAGATCTTGGACTACATTTATGAG
Source organism: Heterocephalus glaber (assembly GCF_000247695.1). The sequence continues at coordinate 5,524,440 of NW_004624823.1, read as the reverse complement.
GCAAGGGAGCGGGAGCGGGAGCGGGAGGGAGCTGGGAGTGTGGAAAATGCAGATGGGGCAGTGCAGGCTCCCGGTGGGGCTGGGCTGGAATGACGCTGGATTGCTGGGCAGCGAGTCCTATAAGCTGGGCTGGTTAAGGCCCTCCCTTCCCGAGCCCACTGCTGTCCTCCCCCTGCCCCTCAAGGTATCCTGGGACCGGCTGAAGCGGGTGTGGCGGCGGCCCAAGACAGCCCTTCGGACCTCGACTGGGGGCATCTCCACTCTGGGGCTGCAGGAGCTCAAGGAGCAGGTAAGGAAGAGCTCTGAAGAGCATGCAGCCAGCCCCACTCCCCAGGACTGAACACCCCGAGATCCTGAACTAACCTGCTGGGGTGGGGGGTCCCCAGGAGACAGGGAAAGGCCCTGTGTGAGGCCTGGGGCCACTGCTTGAGTCCTCCCATTCTACTCCCCTCTTCATCTTGCAGAGTCCCTGTCCCAGCCGGGGCTGTGCTGAGGGTGGGGGCGCCAGCAGCCTGCTCCCCAACCACCACCACCCCCACGGCCCCCCAGGAGGCCTCTTTGAAGACTTCGCTTGCTAGGATGGTGCTGTGTCAGAGAGGACCCAGGGTCTGGGACCCTCCCTGGATCCCCAGCTTCTCTCCTCCTGATTGTGGGACGGAAGGCCTGGGGCAGCCCAGGGCTGAGGGGAGAGGGTGGTGCTCACTGCAGGCCAGCACTCAGCTCTGGCTCTCACGAGACCCTTGCCCCAGCTTCTAAGCACAAGGCTCCTCCTTGTCCCAACTTCCCACTCCCAGGCTGATACCCAAGGAGGTCTGGGGACCAGACCAGGGGCCCCTGTGGCAGGGAGGAGGGAAGGAAAGAGGGAGGTGGAGCTGGAGCCCAGAACTCTCTGTACATTTGTATATACTTAGGGAGGACAGGGTGGGGGTGGGGTACAGATGTAGGAGGTGGGTGGGTGATTCAGGGAAGGCCAGGGTCCCAGCCAGATGTCAGCAGGAGAGGGTGAGCCCCAGGAGTCAGCGTGCTGGGCTGGTCCTACTTCCCCCTCCCCCCAGCTCCCGTCAGGGCAGAGGGAGTGGGTGGCCCAGCAGGCCTGGCTCAGCTCCCAGCTCCCCCTGCACCAACCCCAGCCCGAGTACCTTCCACAGGGAGCAGCCAGACCTTTCAGACCTTGGCTGAGCTTGGGGGATGGAAAAGGACCCTTCTTAGGCCTCTTCCCTTCCAGACTGGTTTTATAAAGTGCTGATGAAACTGGGAATAAAGAGGCATAAAGAACTCTGTGTGTGTTTGTGTATGACCCAACATGTGCTGGGGGCTGGGCATATGCAGGACTTGGTCCCTGAAAAAAGAAACGCAGGCCCCAGCAGTGACAGGGCATCTCCACCCTCAGAGTCAATCCTCCCCCCACCCCATGCCTACTTTCCAAAGACTTGGATTCGTCAGTCCACACGCAGCCAGTTTATTAAAGGCAGGGAGCTTCATCAGGGGTCCAGAAGGGAGAAGGTGGGAGGTGCCCCCTTCTTCTCTCAGGTCCCCTGTTCTCCAACAATTCATCTGCAGCCCAGCCCCCAGGATAAAACCCCAGGAGGCATGGCTGGCGTCAGGCAGACTGTACTGCATAAATACACGGAGGCCACAGCCTGAATCAGCAGCGTCAAGGGGACGGGAAGACTGGGCTTGGGGCAAGAAGGGGTGGCTCTGGGGGCACCTCCCTCAAGGCTTGTCCTGAGCCCCTGGGCCCCCAAAGCGAGTTAGGGGACCAGCGGGCTGCCCTGGGGTCTAAGGCTGTGGCCAGCCCTGTCCCGCGAGGCTGGTATGGGGCTCTAGGTTGTTGAGGAGGAATGGGGCAGGATGAGGTGGTGCCAGGGTGCAAGGGCCCAGGGCGGGGTCAGGTGCTGTTGCCCTGCTCCTGCTCAAAGAGCACCATTGCGAGCTGGGTTCGGGAGCCAAGGCCCTCGAGCATGCTCTGGCGGCAGCGGTGGTACAGGTCCTCACTGAGCAGAGCGCTGCACCACTGGGCCCGGTAGCGCTGCAGCAGCGCTGGCTCCACTGCCCGCAGCACGTGCAGGCTAGAGAAGCGCAGGAATAGCTCATACACATCCAGGCTTTCCAGCAGCTCCTCCTCCTGCTCCGAGGCTGCTGCCAGCTGCCCTCGAGCAGCCACATAATCGGAGTTGTAGAAACAGGCCTCGCTGGCCGTCTGGCGATCAAAGCGGCCTGTGTCGCGGCCCAGCTCTGGTGGCCAGGGTCCCTGTGGTGGAGCCACGGCCGGGTGGAAGGCCTGGAAGTGCATGGGAAAGAAAGCCTGCCAGCCAGAGATGGCGTGCATGCGGCAGCGATTCAGGAATTCAGGTGTGAGCACCGTGTCTGGCCCGGCCAGCAGGAATAGTGTGTCCAGCGGGTGCTTCTTGGAGAGTAGATCCATGAGGCGCAGTGGAGAGGGTGCAGCTGTTTGTACACTGAGCCAGGGCACCCGGGCCCCAGGAAAACGCCTCTCTAACTCTGCCACATGGGCCTTGACGGGTGCAAAGACATCTGCATGGGCTGCCCGCTGGGCCTGGCGTGGTTCATACAGTAGTAACAAAGTCAGGGCTGCTGCATCACCAGGCTCCAGGGCTGCAGTGGCAAAGGCCTCCAGGAAGTTAGGGGCCAGGTCACGCTCAGTCGCAGCCAGAGGCAGCAGCACAGTGAGACGTGAGGCCTCTGTGACATAGGGCACAGGCAAGATCTCCACTCGGCTCAGCGGCCGGAGCAGCTGAACCCGGCGGGTGAGGGGCCTGCGGCCACCCTGAGGGGTCAGTGCCTCCAGCTGCAAGTCCAGTGTGTACTCCATACCCCGGGCTGGATCGAAGCGTCGGTAGCCATTAACCAACTGCTGCTTCTGGAGTCGCAGGGCTGGGTGGTAGCGGCGATTGAGCTCTTCCAGGGCTGCCCCCAGGACATCAGCTACATCGGCTCGATCAGCCCCACGAAGTGGGCAGCGAGGTGAGCCATCAGCACAGGAGAAAGCATGCTGCTCTGTGAAGTAGTCCCAGCGCAGGACCTCAAAGCGGGAGGCAGGGCGGGATGGTGCTGGGATGCCCACGGGCCAGGTGGCAGCACGGTCTCCATCAGCAGCCAGACGGCTGGTGTTCTGGATCTCCCACTGGGCCAGAGAAACAGGTCATGAGCAAAGCAGAGCACACATCTGGGGGCCTGGGACAGCAGTGGGTACCTCAGTACCCTGCCAACCTCTTGCACTCAGGGCCCCCACCTATCCTTTCTGCACATGGAGGCAGCTTAAAAGTTAAGAGGCATTTCTGGGAGGCTCTTCAGAGAGGTGGAATCAGGACTGGATAGCAAGTTTGTTTGGTGATTCTACCATTAACTTTTTGTTTCCTGGGACCTCTGAGACCTCAGACCCTGCTCCCCCTCTTCTCCAATCACTTCATTCTTTCCACCCTCAAGGCCAGGCCATACCTGCAACTCCTGGATCTCCTGGTATGTGCGTTCCAGCTCAGCCCTGGCAAAAGCCTTGTGCAGCTGGTACATGTGCACAGGGTCACGCACAGGATGGGCTGTCAAGGCACTTCGGAAGCGAGGATCCCCTTCCTGTACAGACTCCCCAGGACTCAGCTCCAGATAGTTATAGTGCACCCCCTGGGGAGAAGGGAAGAGGACCATTATGGGAAGAATGACATATTAATTCCCCTCTTATTTCACAGTATCTCATCTCCTCATCCTATAATCCACTGTGGATTTGGAGTCAGTTTTCTTTGGGTTTATGTCTACTTAAGTGACCAGTTGAGCTTGTGTGACCTTAGACAAGCCTCTGGCAGCTCATCTGTGAAACAGACATGCAATGTCTCAGAGCTGTCCAGGCTCAAATAAAATAAAAACTAACACTAAACACCGTGCAAAGTTCCCTTATTTTCTCTAATTCTTATAGCAATCCTGCATGATAATGGTTTCCATTAGCATGCATAAGAATACTGAAGCTCAGATTTATTAATTTATCCAAGGTCTCAGGGATAGAAAATAGAAAATAACTGGCATGGAAACCCAGGCCTGTATCTGAACCCTCTGCCCTCAGAAGAAGAGGGCAAGCTCAGCCAGGAGGTGCCAGTGCGGAGGCTTATCTTCCCACCTCGTGGTCACCAGTGCAGCCCACCCCGGTGGCATCTATAATGCAGCGTCCCAGCCACTCGTCAGGGCGTGCACTGACGATGTCATTTCGGCAGCCTTCCAGGTGGGGGCGCAGCTGCTGGAGCAGGGTGCGCGACAGCAGTACCCCAAAGCCTCCGTGGCAATAGCGGCCTTGGGTGGCCTCTCCGCCGATGAAGTCCTGGGGCCGGCCTAGATACAGGTGGGCAGCTGAGGCCAGGCTGAGGCGGCCAGTTAGGCGTGCCAGTCCGTGAGCCTCGGTGTAGGTGGCATCAGGCACTAGGAAGAACCAGTCAAAGTCGTCACCGTGCTGCTCCAGCAGGTGGCGCAGCGCCAGATGCAGGTGCCCGATGGGCCGCTCTTCGCCCAGCGTCACCAGTGCCATGCCAGATGGTGTCCGGCGGCCCCTCGAGCCTGTCAGGAACACCACGCGCTCTAGTCGGTGCCCCAGCGTTCGGTTCACAGCCACACCCAGCGTGGCCAACGTGGCCTGTGAGGTCAGCACCGCCACCAGCAGCCTCTGCCTGATGCCCAGCTCTGTGCTGATGTATCGAGTCCTGGAGGAGGAGAACTCAGGGTCAACAAAAAGGCAAGGCAGGCGGGAGAAGTACACACAGGTCCAGCAGGTTCTATCTTCTCAGGCCGTTTCCGCATCTATGCATAGGATAAGAGTAACATCTATCTCCCAGGGGTCGTAGGGATTAAATGCAATACCTGTCTTATCCACGGCATATTTTGCATTGAGAAGATGGCAATATCCATGCAGATAGACCCTATATCATGGGTCTGAATCCTGACTTCACTACTTAGTAGCTGTATCTTTCGTTTGATATGTTACTTAACCCGAGTCATCTGTAAAATGGACTGGTTTTGGCTATTTAAAGCACTTGGCAAATGTTTGTTGTACCATGAATATACTTATTTCTATGTAAATACGCTGCTATACCATAAAAACATCACATAAATGATGTAAAGGAATATATGGTACAGAGGAGTATTGAATGTGTTTGGGGAAGGGACAAACTAGGAGAGTAAGTCACATGTGAAAAGCAGAAAGTTGTAAACCAGGAATTTGAGTCCAGTGTTACTAAGGAGAAATTATTTCAATTCATAACCAGCCATTCTTGAGATGAGTATATTTCTTTTACCCCATCTCACCCCAGGTGGACCTAGTAACCCAGGCAGCAGTGAGATACAGGTAAATTCTAGTTCTCCCCTTTCTCTTTCCCTTTCTTTTACGCACTCTATACACCAGTTGTTTCTCTAACCCCTACAGCCCAGCCAGGAAGCTAAGAGGATCTTTGGGGGACCACCGGTGGAATCGGTTTAGGACAGACCTCCGGCAGGTTCAACTCAGGCCAGGATGAGACCCAGAGGGGGCCTCAAACTGGCCCTACGGCTCGTGGGTAAACAGGGCTATAGGAAGTTATCCGGGCCCAAAGACTTCCTGGTCGGCCAGCCCCTTCCTTCCGGAGCCTGACCCGGCCTCCGGCGGCCTCCCCTGCGCGCGCGCCCGTCCGGGTCGGTGCCCAGGGAGTGGGGCTGGCGGAGCGGATCGTTACCTGACGGCCTTCTTGGCGGCCTGGCCGGGCTTTGCCGGGTGGTAGGGCAAGACACGCGGCTCCCAGTTCTCCCCGGCGCCCGCGCCGGCCCCGGGCCTCTCGCGCTCGGCTCCCGACTGCACCGAGTTGGGCCGGCGAGCTGCGTTGGTGTTGCCGTGCGGCTGCAGCTCAGAGTCTCCGGGCTGGGGCGGCCCTGGGCCGCACGGCTCCTCCACCCAGGTGACGCTGAGCAGGCTCAGGGTGAAGCCCAGGGAGATGCCCACGGCCACGGGCCCCGCGGGCCTCAGCACAGACAGCAGCAGCGATGCCCGCATGGCGCCGGGACCGCGGGCCCCCGGACCCCGCGCAGCCCCAGAGCAGGTCGAGGAGGCTCCGAGGGGGCGGGACAGGGGAGGGGGCGGATCCGGAGGGCCCGGGCCCAGCGGGCGGGCCCGCTCCCTCCCCGCCGCGTAGAGCCAGCGGCCCGAGCCGAACCCCCGCGCAGTGCTCCGCTCTCCCTCCAGTTGCGCTCGGGGCCCGAGCCTCGGCAGCTGCCGCCGCTGTCCGACGTGTCACTGCGGGGGGCCCCGCCCCCGGGGTGGGGTCTCAGGCTCCAGCTACCGGAGAGGGAGGAGAAGGGGAGGTTAAAGGGGAAGGACCCCCGGAAGTGCCCCCTCCTCAGTGCCGGAGAGGCAGACGCTGGGGGCGGAGTCCCCTGCCTCCCCCGGCGTGGTTGGTGCGTCCCAGATGACGTCAGGAGCAGCCCGCCCCTGCCTGGATGGTGCGCCCTGAGTGACGTCAGGAGCAGAGGCCGGAGCTGTCCATCAGCACCAAGGGCCGCAGGCGGGATCAGGGCATGGGGCCGCGGCTTTGGGACAGCCCGAATCCCCGTTCCTGCTCCTTTCCCTTCCCCGGGACCGGCCTGAGTCTCCGGACGCCGCGGGACTGGAGTGCCAGCCGGTGTCGGAGGTGGAGCGGCGACGCCGCCGCGCGGAGACCGGTCTTCCCGGTCCAGCAGCCCCCTTCCCCGCCCGGCGGACTTTCCCCGGACCCCAAGCACTTGGAGCCTCGGGCACCCCGCATCCCCGGCCCCTACGGCCCCTGCACAGCCTCTTTGGCTCAGGAGCTCAGGTCGCCTCCAGCCCAGGTAGATCTTGGACAAGCCCAGATTTAGCCTCCCACAAACGAGTCTTCTGGCTGCCTCCCTTCACCAGCAGCACACGGCCCGCATCTCCCCTCACTCCACTCAGCCTCCTTTAACTTCATCCCAGGCGCCTCTAGCCAGGCACTTTTGTTTCCCTTTGTTTTTGCTTCCCACTTCAGGGATGCTTCCAGAGCTGCATGATGTGGGCTCCACTCCTTTGTCCACTGTGTCCTTGCTGAGTTCTCCCATTCTCACTCCCACCCTCATCCTGGTGGGGACCCAGCACTCCTCGTTGACCCCCAACTTCCTCCCTATCAGGTGGACCTGGGAGGGTGACCCCCTTCCGTTCCCACCACTATGCCGGGCACTATGGAGACACTGCGGTTCCAGCTGCTGCCCCCAGAGCCAGATGATGCCTTCTGGGGTGCACCCTGTGAACGGCCCCTGGAACGCAGGTACCAAGCATTGCCGGCCCTCGTCTGCATCATGTGCTGTTTGTTTGGAGTCGTCTACTGCTTCTTCGGTGAGATCTCCCTCATTCTTCCCCTGGGCTCCCCACTGGCTTCTCAAGTTCTTTTTCTGAGGCCCCTAAGTCTTCTCCAGAAGCCCCCCATAAATACCTTCTCTCTCCCCCTTCTCTCCCTTCCTCTCTCACATCTCACACGTTTGTAGATCATCTAGACTCTAGATTCTAGAGAACACAGTGTTTTGAATTAGACATACAGTACTTGAGTTTGAACCTGGCTCTGTACCTTATTGTGATGCCTTGGGCATATTAACCTGTCAGAGCCTCAGTTTTCTCACCTCAGCAAAGGAAACAATGATATTTGTCTCCTATAGAGTTGTTATAAAAATTAGTAGGTATTCAATAAATAGTAACTATCGTAGCAAAGAGGTGTTCAGGTCACTGTGGTAGGGAGGGAGACGCTGAAAACTTAGCAAGGTGGTTAAACATGTCCCCTTACAACAGGGCATATTGTATGATGGGGGAGAGACTCCTGAAATATTCACACTTATGATACATATTAGAGTAGGCTGGATGGTAGTCACACACATGGAGATCGCCTACAAGGCAGGCTCCAGTAATCGAAGCTGCTGAAGAGTATATAGGATGGGTACTGCAAAAGAGAGCTCAGTGAAATCAGGCAAGTGAGAGCTGAAATACAGCTCGTTCTCTGCTTGCCAAACTCAAGCCTTGCAGAAGGCTGCCTTCCCTAGAGAAAGGTACATCTTTTTCTAATTTGCACAAAGTTATCATATGGGCTAACAGCAGCCTAGAATAAATGCCTAGTGATTCTACAGCAAGAGTTACAGAACTTCAGAGAGGAGAGTGGGTTCTACAGGCGGAGGCCCAAGGAAGGAACCAGTGGGACTGGAACCAGTGGGATAAAGGAGGCTGGTAGGTTTGCAGAGGTGGGGCAAGATTTGTCTCTTCAACCTTCATACCTCTCTGCAGAATGAGTGGGTAGATGGGGTGGGAGCCAGCTGGTCCCTCTCAGGCCTCCCCAAACTCTGGACTGAAAAACTGCAGACTGGAAAGCAGAAAGTACCCCCGAACAAGGGTTCAGGACCTGTTCTGGGCCTCCAAAGAATCTGTATCACTTTATTCCCGCCACTGTCTACCCAGTCCCTCTCCAGAGTTCTCAGTGTATCCTCATATTCCTTTCTGTGAGCTTCCCTGACATCCTACCCCTCTTGGATGCTCCTACTCTGAGCCCTCAACTAAGGACCCCACTCCTCTCTCCGACCCCAGAATCACTTGGGCTCCAACAATTGTCCTCACTCCTGGAATAGAACCTGCTCTTTATTATCTTTCTCTGGCTCTCTCTGACTTCTTGAGCACATCTCTGACTTCCATTTCCCCAACTTCACTTCTGTGTCTGTCAGAGATGCCTAATAGGCCTAATAGCTCTAGTGGCCCTATGACCTTTTCTTCGGAAACTCCACAACCACTGTTTCCCTCTATTCTCCTCTTTGATTTCCTATACCCTCCCCCATCTCATTTCCTCCCACCCCTCTGAGCCTTTCTGTGACTGCTAGTTCTGGTCCCTGGTTAGTCCTCTCCGATCCCGGTAGCCTCATCGTTGGATCACCTGTCACTACGTAATAATCACAATAATCCCATTTCTCTGGCTTCAGTGTTCCTCTCTCAAAAGCCCTTTAATACTGTCAGTGACTCAACTTTTGCCAATCCCCCAGACCTGCAAAGACTCCTTCTTCTAGAATTCCTCCCCAATAATTCAGCTCTGTCTTCTAACTTTCCAATGATGCCTCATCTCTGAAGCCCTGTGACCCTTCCAAGTACCTGTGTGACTCTCATCTCTCAAAGACATTTTTCTGACTTCTAAATACCTCACTTCTGAACAGTCCTTCCTCTAAAAGGCCCCTGTGATATTGCCAATCTCACTGTGACTCTGATGACCCATCTTTCTGAGCCCTATGATCCCATGACCCCAATGCCCCATTACTGATTTGCTCAAGTCCAGTGATCTGTCTCTGATGCCTCTGACTTCTAAAGACCCCAAATCATTATCTCAATGGTTATTGTCTTCACAATGAGTCTCAGTGACCATATTGCTCTGACTTTCCTGACCCCAGTGGCCCCATCACTGACATCCTCATGACCCCAGTGACACCCAATTCTCTTACTCAGTATCCTTGTCCAGTGTCATGGTTCCTCTGGGACCCCATGTCCCTGACCCTGCTGACCTCCTCTCTGGCCTGATGACTTCCTTGGCCGCTCAATCGTCCTGTCCCTGTTCCCCTGCAGGTTACCGCTGCTTCAAGGCAGTGCTCTTCCTTACGGGGCTGCTGTTTGGCTCAGTGGTCATCTTCCTGCTGTGCTACCGAGAGCGGGTGCTGGAGACACAGCTGAGTGCTGGGGCGAGTGCAGGCATCGCACTGGGCATTGGGCTGCTCTGCGGGCTGGTGGCCATGTTGGTACGCAGTGCGGGCCTCTTCCTGGTGGGGCTGCTGCTCGGTCTGCTGCTCGCTGCTGCCGCCCTTCTGGGCTCCGCACCCTACTACCAGCCTGGCTCTGTGTGGGGCCCATTAGGGCTGCTGCTGGGGGGCGGCCTGCTCTGCGCCCTGCTCACCCTGCGCTGGCCCCGCCCGCTCACCACCCTGTCCACCGCCGTGACTGGTGCTGCGCTCATCGCCACCGCTGCTGACTACTTTGCCGAGCTGCTACTGCTGGGGCACTACGTGGTGGAGCGACTGCGGGCCGCCCCCGTTCCCCCCCTCTGCTGGAGGAGCTGGGCCCTGCTGGCACTGTGGCCCCTGCTCAGCCTGATGGGCGTTCTGGTGCAGTGGCGGGTGACGACAGAGAGGGACTCACACACAGAAGGTGAGAGAGCGCAGGCTAGAGTGAGTACGGGAGGAGGGGATGGCCTGAGATGGTTGGGGGCCGAGGGACCAGGGATAAGGAACCAGAACTGTTCACACCATCAGCAGAAGGCTTCCACGGGGTAGGAGAGCTGACTTGCTCAGGGTGTGGGAGGACAGGACCAATGCCACCATTCATTCCACAACAACGTATGGTATGGATCCTGGGCCCTGGGCCAACCCCCTTCCTGGCATTAGGGACATAGCAGAGATAAAACAGAGAAGGAGGGACTGGGGATATAGCTCAGTGGCAGAACTCCTGCCCAACATGTGCAAGGCCGTGGATTTGATCCCAAGCACTCCAAAACAAACAAAAAACAAACACCAGAAAAGTTTCCTGCCTTTATGGGTATATATCCAGGGCAGGTGAGAGACAGGTTATAGACATTCAATCCAACAAGATAATTCCTATTTGGAATAGAGTGGTATGAAGGAGATACACAATGTAACATGAAAGAGTGATCATATGGATACTGTTATAGTTAAGGTGGTCAGAGCTACTTGGAGGGGGTGACATGCAGGCAGAGACCTGAGGGATAAGGGGCCAGCCATGGCTTTCAGCTCAAGAAGAGGGAATGATAAGGGCAAAGACCCTGAAAAGAAGTGTGGCTAGCATATTTGAGTAAGTGGGGCTAGTGTGCCATGTGGACATTAGGCCGATCATGAGGGTCCCCTGGGCCATGAGGAGGACACTGAATTTTATTAGAAAAGCAGTGAATCCCAGGGATTTAGCTCAGTGGTTCCGCCGCCTGCCTTGAAAGCACAAGGTCCTAAGTTTGATCCCTGGTACCAAAAAAAAAAAAAAAAATGGTAGGGCTGGGGATTTAGCTCAGTGGTTTCACCACCTGCTGCGCAAGCGCAAGGACCCGAGTTCGATCTCTGGTACCAAAAAAAAAAAAATGGCAGTGAGATGCCAGTGGAGGGTTTAAAGTAGGGGAGGATATAACTTAGTGTTTGGGATGCTTGTTCTGCTGCTGAGGGTAGAAAGCCTTGGAGGGACGCAAGCAAAGAAAAGGCCAGTGAGAAAGCAGTAGTAGCTGTCCCATTGCAAGGTGATGGGGACTGACCTGGAAGAGTTGCCTGTGGCTCAGGATATGGAGTGGGACAACAGCTGGGGAAGGGGGTGCCTGCAAGTCCCAGAATCTCACACAGAGACATTCAGAAGAAAAGGACAACAGAAGGACGGCCCATCCAGGAGGTGGGAGGCTGGGAAAGCAGTGATAGATGTGGTGGAGGTGATGGACAAGGGGAACCTGGAAGCCTGCAGCTCCCAGGTGGACAGAGAAGGGGAGCGCTTGGAGGGAAGAGGTACATGGTCTGCTGAGGCCCTTCTCTGCCATGCCTCCTCAGTGGTCATCAGCCGGCAGCGACGTCGTGTGCAGCTGATGCGGATTCGGCAGCAGGAAGAGCGCAAGGAGAAGCGGAGGAAGAAGAGGCCACCTCGCGCTCCCCAAAGAGGTCCCCGGGCTCCTCCAAGGCCTGGGCCCCCTGACCCTGCTTATCGCCGTAGGCCAGTGCCCATCAAACGCTTCAATGGAGATGTCCTCTCCCCGGTGAGCACTCCGAGCCCCTCCAGCCCGAATGGAGGAGACAGGAGTGTGTAGACTCTGTCCAGGCAGGACTGGGCTTTCCCCAGGGGCTAGTCACTGTCTAGAAGGGCTGGTGTTTGTCCATCCATCCGAACCCCTGTACCAAGGGCCTAGTTAGTCCTGGGGTTGGAGGAAAGTTGTCCCAAATATGGATTTTAAATGGGACAGGATGGGGGGGGTGTCCTGGGCTGTAGACTCTGGATGTGGGGGAATCATGGGTCTGTGTATGGGGGGCTATCAGGCTTGTGTGGGTGCAGGGAGAGGTGGCTTGCAGTGGACTCTCACACCCATGTTACCTCTTCACAGAGCTACATCCAGAGCTTCCGGGACCGGCAGACTGGGAGCTCCCTGAGCTCCTTCATGGCCTCGCCCACAGATGCGGACTATGAGTATGGGTCCCGGGGGCCACTGACGGCCTGCTCAGGGCCCCCTGTACGTGTATAGCTGTGTCTCCTCCTGTCTAGACTGCAGTCACCAGCTCTGCCAGTGTGGGGAGGCCTGCCAGGCTGCCACCCTAACTGCCAGGCCCTGTGGCCTTTGGCTATGCCTCTTCCCTCCCTGGAGGGGGCTGGCCTGGTCACTAGAAGGGAGGATCTGTCTCAGGCTAGGCTTTGCCTGAGTGGAAAACCCCCTCCCATGCTCCCAAGGGACTCAGGGTGTGAGCCCACTGGGGTGTGCTCAGGGTTGTGAGTGTGTCGCCTGTGTGTGCATGTGTGTGAGGGAGTAGGCTTGGAGGGGACACTAGGGCCCTTGCCTTAGATTTTTGATTGGTAGGCCATCCCCAGGGCTGGCCTGCCTCCTCCCCACTGCTGGGGTCCCACGGGCCGCTCTCCTGCATGTCTGTGTGGAGGAGGCCTGCCTGGCTCCACCATTACTCCGCCTCCCAACCACTCATCTAAGGGTTCTTGTCCTTGTCCACAGGGCAAACTGCAACACCCCTCACCCTGGTCCCCTGGCCTCTGCAAAGCCACCAGCCTGACAGCAGTGGCAATGGAAGGGGGTGGGGGGGTCCTGCCCTGGGCTGAGTTGCAGGGGTGTGAGGGAGGGGGGCTTAAATGCACGGTGCATGTCTGGTGTCTGTCATGCCACCTTGGACACCTCATGCTTCTGTCATTCCCCCACACCCTGCTTTACCTCTTTTATAAATGTGCCAAACTTTGTGGCCTCTGCCAGGAGTGGTGGTTGTCAGTGGCTGGCACTTCCATGGGCCAGGCTGGAAGCACTGTAGCCCCAGGCCCCTGTGTCACTTACTACAAGGGCTCCAGGCAGGATCTGTCCTCCCACAGCACAGCACAGCAGGGAGATGAGCTGTAGAGTATTTATTGTTTCCCAACACCTCTGGTTCCCCTGCTTCCCCTGCTTCCCCACCCTGCCTGGGGTGAGGGCACATGCCTTCCAAGCTGTCCAAGGGCACCCTCCTGGCCTGGTTCAGTCCTCCTAGTCACCTGCAGAGGAATGATTCCACATGGGACTTGGAGAAGAGGAGATGCCATCTTCCTCCCCTGGCAGAGCCTGGGCACCCACATGGGAAAAGCTGAGCCCTCAGCCTCTCTGCCTGGCCCTTTTGGAGCCTCTATCAAAGCTGTATGTAGGGGTAGGAAGGTGAGGGTCAGTTAGGGTCAGGCATGGGGGGGCATGTGAAAAGAATGCAGGGACTTGGCATAGAGAATAGGGCAGCTCCTATGTGGAAGAGGGAAGAAAGGGAACTAGCTTCGGAGCTCTCTGTCCAGGCCAACGTTGAAGCCCTTGCTTAGATGGGCAGAACCCAGCTGGAACAGGAAGCAAGGGGAGTAGGATACAGGTGTCAGCACAGATATAGTAGGTGGCTGGGAAGGAGAGAATTGGCAGACATGCGGTGCTCAGGAGAGACTGTCCAGAGCATGAAGGAGTAAGGGAAAGGTGGGGACAGCTGACCAGAACCCAATAGCTCAGGCTGAAAACTTAGGGCTCCTTCCTCTCCTTCATCGGGGGGTGTAATCTATCCCTCCCCTCCCCCACTCCCTACCGCCAACACTTCTTAAAGACGACAGCCAAGACCTTGCCCAGGACCTAGAAAACCTCCCAGAGGTATGTCCCAGCTCCCAGGCGCCCCCTCCTTCCCGGCCAGGTGGCCTGCCCCTCTGACTTCCGCCCTCCCAGTGGGCTTTACTCACCCTCTACAAGCAGCTGTGTGTCGGCGCTGTCCTGGCCGGCCTGGCAGCAGTAGGTGCCCTGGTCCTCAGGTCGCACGTCACGGATGACCAGGCTGTGGGTGGGGCCGTGGCTGCGCATTTCATACTTGTCTCCCGGACACAGCTCGACTCCCTCCCTCAACCAGCACACGTAGCCTCCAGAGCGGGACACGGTCACCTCCAGCACCGCCCGGCGGCCGGCCAGAACCGTTTTCTCTCGAGGGGGGCGGCGGCACATCTGGAGAGGCAATGCTGAGGGTAGAGGGCAGGGCTTAAATTAACAGGGACATGGAGGGCCCCAGGAGGAGACGCATCTCTCTCTACGGCCTCCACTCTGGTCTCCCTCAGTGGGAACAGTCCGTATCCCTGCACCCCAAACTCAGCTTCCTCCCCACCCCCTGCCCAGGAAACGCGCTGCCCTCTGTGACCCGCCCCAAGAGAGCCCCTCGAAGGCAGGCGGGAAGGAGGCAGTGTTCTTAGGATCAGCCCCAGTCCGTCAGCCCTAGGGCAGCAGGTGATGCCCTTCCCAGTCGCCCCCGTCTCAGTAGCTTACCCTCCACCTCCAGCAGAGCCGAGGACTGGGCGGGTCCCGCCTGGAAGCGGACTTCACCGGCGTCCTCCGCGCGCAGCAAGCTCAGCACCAGAATGTGTTTCTTCCCTGGGGGTGAGGGGGGCGCTAGCGAGGCCGGAGCCTCCCCTGGAGAGGGTTGGGGATGAGGGTAGAACCAGAGTAGGCCCCCCGGGTAGGTTCGGACCGGTAAGTGTGCGCCGGGATGGGCGGAGCAGGGATGCAGAGGGGGAACAGGAGCCCTGCAGGACCCCGAGCTGGGGCTGAGGAAACTTCCGGAGAACTGGCTGGTTGGGCTGTGGGGCGGGGCCTGTTTGAGTGGAGGCGGAGCCTATCCTCATGGGGCGGGGTCTGCCTGAACCTGGGGCGGAGCAGCCAGGGGCCGGAGAGGATAGAAAGGGGGCCAGACCTTCCTGTCGGATGCGGATGCGGCCTCCGGGTCTCAGCTGGCGGCCTCCAAGCTCCCAGCATCCTGGGGTCTCGGCCTCCGACACGGTGCATTCGAACGTGGCGCCGTCCCCTTCGCGGGCCCGCACCGCCCGAAGCTCGCGGAGCACTGCGACGCGGCGCTCTGGGGCGGAGCCCGGGGCGTGAGGGGGTGGAGAGGCTTGCCCGACCACGCCCACACCACGCCCCCTCGCCAGAAGCTCCTGGGCCAGCCCAGGGTAAAGACAGGTCCGCAGTCCCCGCTCCCACTGCAGTGCCCAGGCCTGGCATTTCCCTATACCCACCGCGCACGGTCAGGCGGACGGGCCCGGCTCGGGACGTCTCCACCGCGCAGCTGTAGGTCCCCGCGTCCGAGGAGCTGCAGCGCCGCAGCTGGAGAAGGCGGCGCGTGCCTAGGGCCTGGAGCCGAAGCCTGGGGCTGGGCAGGAGCGCGCACCCGTCCTGGAGGCGCAAGTTGCAGAGGATCGTGAGGAGCCCAGCTGGGCCCCCGCAGCTACGGCCCTAGAGGGCGGCGGCGCCCACAGTTGAGGCTAAGCTGTTTGTTTGGAGGCGTGTTTATGCATGCCTCTTTGGCAAGATGTCACTCTTTGGGACTTTAGGGCTGAGGAAGGGCACTAAGGGTACAGAGATAGACCATAGAAGGTATGAGTGCGGATTCTATTAGGCAGACCTGGATTCAAGTAAGCTCTACCCCTTTTGTCTGCAAGTGGGCAAATAAATTCATGCCACCGAGGGTCAATTTCCTCATAGGATTGTGGTGAGGCTAAAGGACTAAGTGTAGTCTAAATCTTAGTACAGTCCAGGCACACCCATCCGGTGAGTTCTGCTGTGGGCATTATTATTGTTATGCCCATGAGGTCTGCGCTGGGGCTGGGCTCTGACCTTCTCCCAGGTAACATCCGCCAAGGCCTGGGAAAGTTCACACTCCAACGTAGCTGTGTCACCTTCAGTCACCTCTAGGTCCTGTGGCCCCCGAACAATGGTCACCGGGACCTCTGAGAGTGGGAGAGGGAGGACAGTACAGAGGAAGCATGGGTAAGGGCAAGATGAGGACCCAGGTGGCAGGGACAAGGACGCAGGCACAAGGGGTCAGTGGCAGACACATTTGGACAGCACGATCAGTGGAGGCCACTAATGAGTGAGGGATGTGAGAGGACAAGTGGCTCTGGTCAGTAGAGGACCCAGTAGGGCCAGTGGGGTGGTGAGGGATACAATGGGGTTTAGAGGGGAATGGGAGAGACTGGATCGGAGGTGCCAGTGGAGTCACCTGAAGGCAGGAATGGCCGGTGGGGGCCACACTTGGCTGCAGTGGACAGCAGCAGACATGGGTCAGTGGGGCCTCAGTGGTTCGCAGAATGGGGTGGGAGGCAGTGTACTGTGGCCAGTGCAGAACACACTGGACTGGAAGCAAACCTGGGGGCCTTCAAGCAGAACTGCCAGTGAGGTCACCCATAGACAGTCAGTGGGTTGGAGGGCCTTGAGTGGTCACAGCGGCCACACTCGGGCAGGCAGAGGGGCCACAAGATGAAGGGGTAGTAGTAGCCTCACAGTGGCCAAACTAGGCATGGTGGTGCACACCTGCAATCCCAGCACTCAGGAGGCTGAGGCAGGAGGATCACCATGAGTTCGAGGGCAACCTGGGCTACACAGTGAAAGCCAGCCTGAACTATCTTGCCTCATAAACCACCACCCCCACCTCCAAATTAAGAGAAAATAAAGAGGCAGGGCAGTCTCTGGGGCCACACAGGGCCAAAGGGTCAGGGAGTCACACTGTGGCAGGCATGCTGGTGAAGGCCACACGGGTAGTGGGATTATTTGTCACATGCGGGGGGATGGGCAGGGCCGCAAGGTCAGCAAGCAGGCGGCAGGCGAAGGCCACACCTCTCACAGTGAGTCTGGCAGCGCAGCGCAGGGCATCCGCCGTGAAGGAGACACAGCCCGAGTCAGCCAGGCCCAGGCCCCTGAGCACCAGACGGTGAGTGTGGCCCTCGGCGTGAATGTGGCACCTGGGCCCTGGCTGCAGCCGGACTCCACCCCGTGCCCACTCCCCGATCACACCCTCCTGGGACAGCTCCAGTTGGAAGGTGGCACTGCCCCCTTCGCTGACAGTCATATCCTCCAGAGGTCGAAGTGCCCGCAGCTGCCGAGCTGGTGTGGGGAGATGGGGAGAGAAGGAAGATTTGGGCTCCAGCTCCGTGCAGGGGTTGTCGGCTCATTTGCCTCGGGCCTGCCCGAACCACTCCCTGTGGCCCCAGTTCTGAAGTGGGGTGGGGCAGGCAGGAAGAAGGGAGCACAACCGGCTAGACTTGGCAGGGGCGGACTGGTGATAGAACAGGGGGACAGAGAAGGGATGAGGTATGCTTAGGGGGTTGGGCCATCTGGGCGAGGGGTGCTGTGACGCTGGGAGGAGCAGGGAATTTGGGGTCAGACACCATATGGTTTGTGCGCTTTGTGATCTTTGGCAAACTGCTTGACCTCTCTGGGGCCAATTAAATAAGGTAAGTAACACTGAGACATGAGTTTGTTGGCATGATTAAATTGAAAGGGAATATTTACCATAAACGACCATTCACCAGGCTTTATGTGAGCATTTTTCACACTATCTCAGTTAGTGTCCTTAAAGTCCATAGAAGGAGACAGCAGCCCCATTTTTAAGGAGACGTGGCTCAGAGCTGTCAAATAACATGCACGAGGTCACAGAGCTAAAGGAAGGCTCCAGGAAGGGCTAGGGGGAGGGAGGTGCCATTTGCCAGCCATCTTTGCTTCCTAAATGGGCACTTCTACCCCTGGGGTATGTGGCTAAAGCATAAGCATGGAGAGCCTTTCTAGAGTATAGTTTATGTTTCTAGAGCAATGTTTATGTTCATAGCAAAGCCAGCTCAGGAATATGAAGTGGAATGCAAAATCACATGGACTTCTGAGGTAAACAGAACATCAGAAAAAGAAAAGTTCTGTTTGGGGCAGCTGCTGGGTTGGCCAGGGCTGACCTCCCTGGGCAGCAAGGGGCACTTTGGCAGGGGTCTCAGGGGCTTAGGGCAGCCTGGAGAGGCCGGGCGGAGGGGCAGCTGACACGTTAGAAGCCGACTGGACACTCACGCCTCACGCTGAGCCTGGCCAGGGTGCGGTCGTGCGGGCTCTCGCAGCCATAGGTGCCCTGATCGGCCAGCACCACGCCATGGATGAAGAGGCGGTGGACGTGGCCCTCCTGAGCCACGGACAGGCGCGAGTCAAGTGGCAGTGGTTCCCCGCCTCGCATCCAGCGCACGGCCCCGGCGGTGCCCACACGGCCTGTCTCCACTTTGAGGCACATGTCCTGGCCTTCCTCCACCCGGATGTCCTGAAGTCGCCGCAGGAACAGCAACTCTGTTTCTGGTGGGGAGGAAAGGAGGAGGCCATGGAGCCGGGGACAGGTGGCTGGCCCTGGTTCCTCTTACTGCTCTGTCCCTAGGCTGAAGGGCAAGGCTGCTAGGGCCGTGGTCAGGGCACCAGTTCTGGGATCAGAGCCCTTTGCCCTCATTAGCACCAAACCTCGAACGTGGAGCCGGGCACTGGTGGCTGTGCCCCCCGCCTGTGCTGTCACAGTCCCTGCATCCTCGAGCTGGCAGCGTCGCACGGTCAGTGTCCGGCTTGAGCCATTCTGGGCCATCTCCAGCTGGGGCCCTGGAGTGACGACAGCTCCATTGCGCAGCCAGGTGACACTGGCGTCTGGTGGTGAAACTTCACACCGAAATGTGGCATCATCGCCCTCGTGGACAGTGAGTGGTATCAGCTCTGAGACCAGCTTCACTGGTGGGGACTCTGGAGGGTGGGGTCGGGCAGTGAGCCAGGCTGGGCCCTTCCCTTTCTCTCTTTCCATCCCCTCCTCAGAGTACAGGCTTCCTCCTCTTTGAGGAACCTGGGAAAAACAGCCTGTACCCTCGTGCAAGGAAAAGTCATGCAAGCATAGCCGAGCCACGGCTCAGACGCTGTGAGGGGTACAGTTACCTTCCACAGTGACGAGGAAGATTCGGCTGTCGTGGGGTGCATCACACAGGTACTCCCCAGCGTCCTTGCTCCGTGCCCTCTGCACCCTCAGCACTTGCCTGGCCCCAGCCTGCTCCAGCTGCACCCGGCCCTGGCTCGCCAGGCGCTCCCCATCCTTGTACCAGCGCACAGGGGCCCCTGGCCCGGAGAGGTGCACCACCAGCTCCAGGTCCCCGCCTGGGGTGCTTCGAACCCTCGTCTGGGCTGCCTCAGGGGCCACCACTCGCACGGGGGGCTCTGTGGGGTCAGAGCTGGAGGTCACTGGGAGATAGAGGCTCAGGGTGGCAGGAGGGCAGGGAAGCCGGATGGGAAAGGTGGAGAAAGGGATGGACAAGGTCTGCTAGGAAAGCAGAGGCGTTCAGGGTGCTTGAGGGTGCTCGGGCCCTCTGCTTAGGCTCTACTCACCAGCCACCTGGACAGTGAAGCTGAGGCTCGGTGCCCCAGAGGCTGCCCCACACTGGCAGGTATAGAGGCCTGCATGGGCCCATTCTGCAGCCCGGATGCAGAGGGCACGGCGGGGACCCTCGGCCTGGAGCTCCAGGCCCTCGCCTTCCTGCACTGGCCCCCCATTGTGGCTCCAGAACACGGGAGCAGTAGCCCGGGACAGTTCGCAGCTCAGCACCACAGGCTCCCCGGGGGCCACACGGAGTGGGCTAGGGGGTGCTTCTGGTGCGAGAAACTGCACCAG
The DNA here is from genome assembly GCF_000247695.1 of Heterocephalus glaber. The sequence goes on along the minus strand of NW_004624823.1, from coordinate 5,504,742 downwards.
GGGCTCTGTACAAAGAGAGGAGGGTGTGAGCCCATGCCTGCCCCACCACCCCTCCCAGGGCTGGCCGGATGCACCCACCAGCCAGGCTGACATTGAAGGTGACGGCCTCGTCACGGGTCTCACACACATACTCCCCAGCGTCCTCGGGCTGGGCATGGGGCAGGGTGAGAGTGCGGGAGGGCCCCTCGGCGCCCAGTTGCAGGGCCTCAGATGCTTCTACCTCCAGCCCATCCTTGTACCAGCGCACTTGGGACCCAGGCGGGGCCACCTCACAGTGCAGCTCCACACGCCCTGGCGCCCCAAACTGCAGATCCAGGGTGCGGGCCACTGGGTGCACGATCCTCTCTGGTGGGGCTGGTGGACAGGCAGACAGAGGGCCACATGGATTGGACCAGCAGCCTCTTCCTGTCTCACCCACCTCCAGATGTGCAGCCCTCTCCCCTTGCAGTTCGGCTCTTGGAAATGTACCAGCTACCACCGGAAGGCACTCTGTGCCAAGAGACCCTTTGGCTCTTTTTTCAGCTACTCCAGGCCACTGCGCTTCACAGATAAAGACCTGAGGTTCTCCTCGGTAGAGAGAAGGGACTTGCCCAGGGTCACAGACCAAAGAGGAGACCCAAACTCACCCTCAGATGTACACAGCCCTCCCTAAGTCTCCCTCCACTCTCCTTCCTGCTCCCCGATTTGCCTGATGTACCATCGCCACCCAGCATCCCATTTATTCTACATAGTTTTTTACTAGACTGTAAGCTCTGTAAGATTGTGTCTCATTGGCTCACTAGTGTATGCCCAGCATCTAGAACAGTAGCGAGCAGAGAGTCGTTGCTCAATAAATATTTGTTGAGTAAATGACAGAATGAATGGTCCTAACTGCTGGGCCCCTCCCAGCAGGCCGGTATTCACTGTCCCAACTTGGTTTAAGCAAGGCAGGTGCTCTGACGGCTTAGAATGAGGAGGCTGGGGAGCTGGGGGTGACTGGGGGGGCAAGCAGGGGTCCTTAAGATGCAGGAAGTAGGGCTGTGTGGGTGTCCTGTCTCAGTCTCCTGCTTCACTGCCTCCCCATGGGTGCCCCAGACACTGCCCACCTGTGACGGTGACAGTGAAGAAGGCCGAGTCGTCTCCAGCATCGCACACAAACTCGCCCCCATCCTTGGGCTGGGCAGCAGGTAGAATGAGGCGGCGGCGGGGCCCATCACTCTCCAGAACCAGGGCCTCGCTCTCCTCCACCTCCAGGCCATCTCTGTACCAGCGCACCGGGGCATCCGCCCGGGACAGCTCGCACATCAGTACCACACACTCCAAGCTCACGGCGATCAGGGTCACCTCATCCCGGGGGTAAATGATCCGCACGGGGGGCTCTGCAGAGGGGGCACCACAGCAAGCTCACTGTCAGGCTCCCTGCAGCTATTTGGCAGCATGAAGTCTCTGTCACCCACAGGCCAACAGGAGTAATGAGTGCAGCAATGAGCAACAATAGGCCCACATAGCTCTAGACAATAATAGGTTCCCCTCTGAAATCCCTGGGGCCAGTGACGGTGTAGAATCCAGAATCCCTTGGATTCTCGAAAGGATGGATCTCACGGATCATATCCTCAGCCCCCACTGGACACCTCCCCCCGTAATCATCACAGTAACACTTCTGCACCGTAACATATATTCACCCCGAGCAGGATAAATGGAAAGATATATTCTTACACATGTAAATGTATAGCTAGACTCACCTGCCTGGATAATTAAAGTAGAAATGGCTTCACCATAGTTAAACTCGGTTTTACCGCAATGATTTTGAATACTAAACTTACAAAAAGCCTTTTGATTTTGAGAGCTTTGGGGATTTCAGAATTGTGAGTAAGGAATGGTGGCTATGAAACAGTAAACAGTAAACGCTTCTCTATTACTTCCAGAACAGTCCTGAGCACTTCAAACATTTTCCCTCAGTGATCCCAGGAGGTGCATATTTTCCAGATGAAAGAACAAGAGTGCAGAGTGATAGAGCAGTTTCCTTAAGGTCACAGCTGGCTATAACTACTCTAGGGCGGGAGGAACAAACACCATCTGTCCCAGGGAGGCTCACACTGTACAGGCAGTGGGAGCAATTCCAAGCCCAGGCTTGGACTCATGAGTGCTTTTCGCGTCTGTGCTTGGCAGTTGCCAACACCTGTCTGGGAGTTCCCTAGGGATGATACATGCTGCCTCTGCGAGCTCCTCTCCACGTGCTGACCGCTGCTCCACAGAAAGGGAGCCACGTCAATGTTGGAGGTGACCAGTGCCTTGAGCCCAAGCCTGCCCACACCCTGGCTGCCCGCAGCATCATCTCCAAGAGACCTTCGTTTGGCCCCCTTGTGGTTGGGCTGGGGAACTGCTGGCTTCTGTACAGGAGCACAGGCTCCTCTGCCTCCCTAGGGACTGCTCCCTCTTGCTCCTGCAACTGACCTCCTCAGATGGGGCCTGCTCTAAGCCTGGAAGATGCAGGCTGCTTCTCCAGGGCCCAGCAAGGCCAGGAGATTACAGAGGGAGGCTGGCTGAGTCGGGGGGTTGTGGGGACAGTGGGGTGAGGAGAGGGTGCAGTGATGGGGCTGGTGTGTCTGCACAGCCCAGGGCACTCAGGTTGGTGTGGGACCTGGATCCCTCTGCCTACAGCTGAGGCGGTGTTTATGCAAAGTTCCTTGAGAGGAGACTGGAGTATTGTGGGGCGTCCAAGTGTGGGCTGGGATTTGTGTGGCTGTGGCCATTATGTCTGGCCAGGGCTAGGCTAAGACAGGGTGCAGATGAGTGGAAACAGGATAGGTGTGCAGATCTTGTTTGCACCGTGTATCACCATCTGGGGTGCCGGGAGCAGAGGACCCCTAAGCAGCTCTGCCTGGGATGGGCATTACTCCCAGGGCAGGGGAGGGGAGGGGGTGACAGGACTGTGCTAGCGGGGTGGTCACTGCAGTGTGGCCATCTGGGACTTCTTCTGTACCACCCAGAGCTGCCTGAACAGCCCTACACATACATACGGTGACTGTGGTCCTAAGGTCTCCAACACAGAACACCATCACTTCCAGGTTGTTCCGCCTGTTTCTAGAACTTTCTCTGCCTACCTCACCCCCACCCCCACGTAGCCCTGGTAGCAGCTCTGAAGGCACTTTCTGCTGTCCTGACCAGGAGAGTGGCCCCAGCCTTGGGATTCCTATGGCGGCCCTCAATTGCCCACTCTTCTTGGGCCCTTTCAAGGGCATGGCTCTCCTGCAAGGCTGTGCACTCTGGGAGGAAGTCGGAGAGTCTGTCTGCATGCTGCTGGGTATCCAGGGCCCAGGCCAGGGCTGGACTTGATGGATGACCTTCTCGAGGCCCTCCCTGCCTCTCTTCTCTCCTCTTCCCTCACAGCACTTAGCACAAGGGGTCACTGTACATTTATTTGCATGTTTATTGGTTTAACAGGGGTGGCAAACTCAAAAGCCCACAGGGGCCAGGTAGGTTAGGTCAGTTGCTGAAGTGGTGTGGGAAGCAGCAAAAAAAGGGATGGCAGGGAGGGTGGGACAGGTTATGGGCCCCATACTATGGGGCAGCTGCTACTCAGCACCAGCCATTCGTCGCCATGGGGGAAAGCGGGACCAGAGCCGCCGGGTCTTCGGCTTTTTCAAGAGGACGCATAACTCCGGATTGTTATTTGAACTGTCCTGACTTTGGTAAGACTCTGCAGGCCAAATAGAACACATCTGTGGGCTGCACAGGGGCCCCAAGGACTGCCTGTTTGTGACCCCTGGTTAACAGCCACTGCCCCACCTAGCCTGGCAGCTCCCTGAGAACAGAGACAGACCATGTCTGTACTGCTTAGCAGTTACTCTCGGCCCCTGGCCCAGTGCCTGGTTGAGACTGTTCAGTTGATGAGCTGGTGTAACACAGCTAGTCCTGGCCTTGGCACTGGGGAGGGGCCTGTTCACCTGAATGGGGATCCAGGCTCTTCCCAGCAGGACCCTCATGCATGCACCTGGAGCCCACACCCCCTTCCTCCAAGGAAGGGACTATTTGGCAAGCTCCCCCAGGGCTCAACTGTCCTCTGCTGACCCTGGGGAGCTGGGGTGGACCCATACCTGTGACCGTGACAGTGAAGGAGGCTGACTCATCATCGATTTCACACAAGTACTCGCCAGAGTCCTCCAGCTGGACGGCGGGTAGCACTAGGCGGCGAACGGTGTCCTCTTTCTGCAGGAGTAGCGCTGGACTCTCCACCACCTCCTCACCATCCTTGGTCCAGCGCACCTCAGCCCAGGGCCGGCACAGCTCACAGGTCAGCACCACACGCTCCAGGCGCACGGCTGCCACATACACCTTGCCACTGGGATACACAATCCACGAGGAGACATCTAAGAGGACAAGGATAGCCACCGCTGGGCATGAAGACCTGTGGCCAGCGTGCCCAGCTGCCCCCTGAATAAAACTGTCATGGTCAGGGAAACACAACCAGCCACCAAAGCAGAAGCTCTGTGCTATGCAGGAGCTGCAGTGGGATCACGTCAACCTCAGCTGCAGAAACACCTGTGCCCTTCTTGTGACAGGGACCGAGAATGAAGGCTTAAATGGAGGACAGGAGGTTTGGGTCCTTGGGTGGAGCTATGGTCTCCCTCAGGCCTCTGAGAGCTTTGGAGCTCTCTGGTGCCTGAGACCCTCTGCCCTGCAACAGAAATGCCATCCCCAGAGAGTACCCTTGGCACGGGTCTTAGGACGATGGAGAATGCAGGGTTTCCCTGCTGCCTTCTATAGCCAGGACCATGTGCTCACGACACTGCGGTTTGTGAGTGTGGCTAGACCACAGGCAGAGGAGAAAGGGAAGGCTGGAAAGGCTGAAGAGTGACCAAGGACTGAGACTGTGACCATGGCTCCAGCTGGCCCCAGACCTGTGATGGTGACTGTGAAGTAGGCACGTTCCTCTCCAGCCACACACTGAAACTCGCCCCCATCGTGGGGCTGAGCGGCAGGCAGCACCAAGCGGTGATGTGGCCCTTCATTCTCTAGCACTGTGAAGTCGCTCTCTTCCACCTCCTGGCCATCCTTGTACCAGCGCACGAGGGCGTCCTCTCGGTCCACCTCACAGGTCAGCATGACACACTCAGAGGTTATGGCATGTATGAACACATGCTCCTGGGGGTCCACGATGTGCACTGGGGGGTCTGGATGGGAAAGAGACGATCACACAGACACCCCCCATGTTGGAGGCCTGAATCCAAGCTGGCCTTGAGGTGAGGACACACTGTGCATGGGAGGACACTGGAGGGAGGAACGTAAAGCTATGCTGGGGAACAGGTTCAGGGGCAATGACATGAGATCCTGTTGGCATGGCAGGCGAGGGATGACAGAAGATCATGGGGCATCTGAGTGCCCCATGGGTCTCCCAGAGGATGAGAGGTAGCTGAGTGGGGACTTGGAGGAAGGAGGCATGTAGAGCTCACACAGTGGCAGTCACCACTTAGGCAGAGGTCACTGTAACAAGCCACATTGGCTGAGCTTGCAGTTTCCTTTACAGAGAAGCCCCCGGGATGGGCAGGAGGTGGAGAATGACTTAATGAGTGACAACCAGCTGCTCCATGGGTAGTGGCACAGGGCGTGTTTCCAAAGGTCCATGTGTTGAAAGCTTGTTTCTCAGGTTAGTGCTATTGGGGGAGCTATGGACCTTTAGTAGGAGGGGCCTGTGAGAAATCCTCAGGTTGTTGGGGTGGCCCCTGAAGGGTATTGTGGGACCCCAGCCTCTTCCTTTTTCACTTGCTGGACATGAAATGAGTTTTCTCAACCACATGCTTCCTGCCACACCCCCCAGAGGCCCAATGCAATGGATCCAACCCATCTTGGACTGGAACCTCCAAAACTCTGAGCCAAAAGAAGCCTTTTCTCTTTATAAGTTAATTATCCCAGGTATTTCATTAGTGACAGAAAACTGACAAACACATGTAGTGAGTTCCTAGTCACCAGGTGCATTCAGATAGGGGCCATGGAATCTCCTGGCAGTGGTGCTATAAGCAGGATTTCCACCCAGAGGGAGAAGAGGAGCAGAATCTGTGCTTCCATGCTGTCCTCCCCAAGAGTCAGGTTGGTTAAGAGAGGACTCTCAGGCTCGGTCCTGAATGCTCTGGTTCTGGATAGCCCAGGAGGCCTGGGCATATGCATTTATAGCAAGCTTCTAGGGTATTCCTCAGGCAGTCAGACCACTGACTGCCTTGTAAGAACTAGAACAGCACACTTAACACTTTTGTATGATGTGACCACCTAGAGCAGTAGGAGGCCAGACCAAGTGTGAACTGGAGCTATGTTTGCTGGCCATGTGATAGGAGGGAAGGGAGTCACATTACCTCTCTAAGACTCAGTTACTTATCTGTGAGCTGGAATCCACTGCCCTTCAATAGTGCATGAAGAAGAAATGAAGCAATGTATTATGAAGTACCTCACATACTACTAGATTCAGAATAGGGGGCCAATAAATTTTAGTTCCCATTCCTCCTTCAATTGCCTTTAGTTCTCTCACACAAGCCAGCAGAGGGATCTAGGGGGGAAGTATGCTGGAGGGTGTTAGTGCAGAGTGATCTAAGACACATCTCCTGGCCCACTAGGCCTTCCCTGTGTAAGGTCTCTCCACTCCCAAGCAGAGAGACCAATGGCCCCCAGAATCAGCCCCAGCTGGAGAAGCCCAGGCCAGCATGGTTCCTGACCTTGGACAGCGACACTGAAGAAAGCCGAGACCCCTTCTGTTCTGCACTCAAACTCGCCGCTGTCTTGGACTTGGGCCTCAGGCAGGATCAGACGATGTTTGCGCCCATCCACCTTCACCAGCAGTGACTCACTCTCCTCCACTTTCTGCCCATCCTTGTACCAGGCTGCTGGGAAGTCCACTCGAGAGAGCTCACAGGTAAGCACTACGCACTCCGAGGTCGTGAAGGTCAATGACATTTTGTCCTCAGGACTGAGGATGTGCACCGGGCTCTCTGCATGGGGAGAAGTGGTCACATGCAGCATCTTCAGATAAGCATCCCTCCCCGTGGGACATGCTCAGTGTTGGGCAGGGGCATCAGGAAAGATAACTGCTGTCAACACATTTGTTGGGCCTTAAAAATTAAGTTTGGGTTTCCCATAGTTTGGATATGATTTGAGTGCGTCCCTCAAAGGCTCACGTGATGGAAGCTTGGTACTCAGTGTGGTGGTGCTGGGAGGTGGTGGAACCTATGGCTGCAGCCCATTCGCAGGAAATGAGGTCATTGGGTACATCACTCTTGGAAGAGATTAATGTAGTTCTCATGGGACCCTAATTAGGTCTTGAGATAGTGTGTTATTATAAAGCAGGGACATCCTAGGCTTCTTCTGCACACAGCTATTTGCCTTCTCACTTCTCTTCCACATTGTGCCTAAGCCTACGTGGCCCTCACCAGGGGCTGAACCATGGGGCTCCCCAATCCTGGAACTTTCAACTGCTAGAACTATGAGCTAAATAAACCTTTCTTTATAAAGCACCCAGAATCAGGTGTTCTGTTATAACAATTTTTTTTTCCTGCCAGCGCTGGGATGGAACCTAAGGCCTCGCTCACACATGCTAGGCAAATGTTCTACCACCAAGCTTTGTCCCTAGCCCTGTTAGAGCAACAGAAAATGCCCCAGGACAGCCGTGTACCCCAACTTTTAAGAGGAGTGGTTTTGGGCTGGGGATGTAGCTCAGTCATGCAATGCCTGCCTGGCAAGCATGAGACCGAGTTCAATTCCCAGTACAAAAGAAAGAGGGGTGGTTTTAGTGTGCCTGAGTTCCTAGGGCGCCTGCCAAAATGCAGATTCTCAGAGCTCCAAGCACGCAGGGGCCGTGGAACCTGCATTATAAACCTGTGATGTTGGTGATCCTGGGTCATATTTTGGAAATGCTGCTCTGGTTGCCGTTTATTTCTCTCCTTGCCTCAGCTTGCCATGCTGCCAATTAGCCACCTTAAGGACTCAAGCTTGGGTGCTGCTGGATTTCTTGGTTGATCTTACAAACTCCAGCCATGGTGAGATGGCAAACACCACAGTGTTCCTTGAATTTTCAGCCCTCCTACCTGTAGCTGTCCTCCTCTGGGATGCCTCATTCCTTCTCTTTCCCTGTTTCAACAGGAGGCCCATGGGAATTCCGGAGCCAGACTGCCATAACCCAGCAGCATCACTCACTAGCTTTGTGACTTTGCATAAGTCATACAACCGCTTTCTACCTCATTCTCCCCACCTAAAATGGGATAATAAAAGAACCTATCTTACAGGGCTGTTGAGAAGGTTGTGGTCATTTATGTCAAGTGATCAGGACTGTGCCTGGCATGGAGGAAGCTGCTACGACAGTGCTGATGACTAGCCAACAGGGCAGGAAGTGGTCAGGGACTAGAAGCTGGAGTCCATGTCTCTCAGATGAGATGATAAAGGGACAGAATTCTGTAAAGCACAAAGCACTCCAGACAATTGGCACACGACGAGGATGAGGATAACAAGGGATGCCCTGTATGTTTCGTGTGTGTTGAAACTGGCCTTTTGGACCTCCGAGCCCTCAATAAAGCAATCATGGATGTAAGATGTGCCTTTCTCTTCTAGCCCAGCTTTGAGAAATGGGAACAGCATTGCCTTGTCTGGCAACAGGACTTCTGAGTCTTGACCCTGTCTACCCATTTCAGTCCCTACCAGCACCAACCTTGGATGGTGAGGGCGGCTGAGTCCTGTACGCCAGGGCAGCTGAAGCCAACCAGGGCCCCGCTGTCCTGGTGCTTGACAGCTTGCAGGATGAGTCTGTGCTGTAGGCCCTTCTGCTCCTTCCGGTACTGCAGGGCCCCAGGTGCCACCTGGCCCTCTGGTTCATTACCCTTGAGCTCCTCCCCATTAAGGAACCAGGTACCCTGGATGATGGTGGAGAGCTTGAGGGAGAAGACAGCATCTTCCCCCTCGTATACCTGCACATCTTCCAGACCTGCCACCAGGCGAGCTGTGGGCACTAAGGTAAACACAGAGTGTGGCTGTCAGAACGGGAAAGGGTACCAGAGGGCAGGGGCTGGAAGATGGAAAGATATAGGAAGACAGAGACTGAGTGCCAGGGAAGGGAAGAGAAGTGGTAGGGGGGTATGACTTGGGGTACCACTGACAGGCAGGGTCTGGCAGGACTGACTCACCGAGGTGAGCAGAACCCTGGAACACAACGTGGGGACTGCGGCCGTGTTCGCTGACCGTGCAGATTCGGAAGCGGTAATCACCCTCAGAGGGCACGCAGTCCCCAGGCACCTCCACAGCTCCGGCTTTGTCGATGCTAAAACACTGGATCCAGTCTTCGGAGCCTACCTCTTGCCGCTCCAGCCGGTAGATGAAGGAGGTCTCAGGAAGTGGCTCCGGAGGCTTCCAGGTCAGCAAGACGGTGTTCTTGTGGCCCTTGAACATCTCAACCAACATGGGCGGTCCTGGAGGATTGTGCTTGACGCCTGAGACAGAAGCGGGGTTTGCATTTGAGCCTCACAGAGCCTCCTAGAGCCCTTTCACTTTAAGTCGACTTTGGCAACCCAGGCCCTAGAATCTGGTCACCCTCCCGCCCTGACCCTCCTGTCCAAGGGCTCTCACACCCTCACATTTGACTCTGAGCAGAGTGGTTGTACGGGAGTGGCCCAGGCTAAAGGTGACCTCGCCAGCATCTTCTCTGGTGACCCCTGGAAGGACCAGGGCATGCATGTGGCCAGAGCTGCTCTGGCAGGTGGCTGGCAGCTCCTCCCCGTCACGGCTCCAGTGTCCTTTGACCCCAGCTTCTTGTGTCTCCACCAGCAGCACAGCGTTCTCTCCCTCCAGGACATCGAGCTTCCGGGGCAACCTTTTCAGTATGGGCCCTGAGATGTGAATGGGAGGGAGTCCATCAGCCTGCTGTCTAGGCTCCTGCCTGCCTTAGCCTGGGCCTCCTCCCACTGGCCAGCCAACCTTTGACAGTCACGTTGGCCACGGTGCGAACCCGGCCCCGCATCTCGCACAGGTAGACACCATCGTCATCTGCCTTCAGCCTGTGGATGATGAGGCGCCTAACAGCACCCTCCTCAATCTGCTCATACTTGCGGCAGGGCAGTAGTCGTTGGTCCTCTCGGAACCAGGCTGTGGGGATGCGGGAGTTGGGAACTTTACACTCCAGCACTGCAATGCCATTCTCCCGGCCCTCCATGTCCTGCAGGGGCCTCGCGAAGCGGAGGCGAGGCTCTGCAGAGAAGAGACAAGAGAAGGTTCTGGAGAGGGGCCAGCCCCACAGGACTGCTAAGCATCCATGAATGCATGCTGTTTCTCTTCCCCCTAGAGCCTTCAGGCCTGTGCAGTCTCAGCAAAACCACCGGAAGGAATGGAAGATGGCCTAGCTTCTCGTGTGGCCTTGACACTCACTAGGCTCATCAAGTCACCTTGAGCAATCCATTTTGATGTTCCTGTGCCTGAGTTTCCTTACTTGTAAAATGGGGAAATGAAGGGGAGGAGCTGGACCAGATCAGTGATTCTTAAATCTGTCCCCTGGGCCTCTCAGAGGTACATCACAAATTCTTCACGGATCTGAGTTAATTTTCATTTTTAAAGCATTATAACCATTTTCAAAACTGTATTTCAAACTCAAGAAATACAAGGCTGCAGGGGCTGGGGATTTAGCTCAGTGGTTCTGGCACCTGCCTCGCAAGCACAAGGTCCTGAGTTCGATCCCCAGTACCGAAAAAAAAAAAAAAAGAAATACAATGCTGCAAACAAGCAGAGGGTTAACTTGGGTTGCTGGAGAAGCTAAGCTCTGGGAAGTTCCTCTGGCTTTTCTTTCTTGAGTCCAAGTCAGCACTGGCCAGGCAAATTTGGGCACAGCAAGGTGTACCAGTGAGGCCACCACCGCAGTCCAGGTGCCACATGCTTGACTGCACAGCCGGCAGGGCTCACAAGAATTTGCCAACATTTTTTCCTCTGATGGAGAAAGTTGGGCACTAATCAGTGAAGGTATAATCTCTCTAGTTGTGATAAAATTCTATGATGGAGAGCTTTCATTGCAGTGTGTCTTTGGGGTGTGTTTTGTTTTGTCTGAATTTCCTGTTTATGAATAATGTAAGCATCTATTAGATATCATTGGTAATTCAACTTTGTAATACTCAACAATTAGTTGGGCACGGTGCCACATCCCTGTAATCTCAACTCTTGGGAGGGTGAGGCAGGAAGTTCACATTTGAGTCCACTTTCGGCATCTTAGTGACACCTTATCTCAAAATAAAAAGGGCTACAGGGTCAATGCAAAGGTCCTGGGTTCAATCCCCAGTACCACAAAGGAAAAAAAAAATGCAGGACATTTTTCCTCCCTCAAGTCTACCTCTCCTGTGAATGGGTCTACAGACCTGGGGCCTTCTCCACAGACCAACTACAAATAAAGCCTCCATTCCAAATGTACCTATTCAATACAAGGGCCCCCTTATGCTCACTGGCTAGTGTTATAAGTACACAATGTAAACTTAGATTTAACAATTTACACCCATAAAATGCTTTCTGTATGTGTGTTTGTGGTACTGGGGATTGAACCTAGGGGCACTCTACCACTGAGCTACATCCTCAGCCTTTTTTATTTTTTGTTTTGAGACAAGATCTCCTTAAGTTGCCCCGGCTAGCCTCAAGCTTGTGTCCCTCCTGCCTCAGCCTTTCCAGTTAAACTCTCCATTTACCTGCCTTACATATTGGGGCTACAGCTAGGAATTCAGCAAGGGAAATAGGGCTAAAATTGGGAAAGGTTGAAAACCACTATGAGAAAAGTTCCAGGGCTTCAAGGCTTGCACATTATTCCTTAGCAGTTTCCACCATCTGTCTGGGGATCGCCTGGGTAGTTCGTGGTGACTTCCTAAACAAGAATGTGGTGGTCCCACCCTCCAGACTTCTAGGCAGCGATGGGCACCGAAAGAAGCAGGAGTAAGAAACGCCTGAGGGTGCTGAAGGCCCCTTCCGGCAATGCGCTACCTTTGACGTGCAGCTGCACAGCGCTGAGCGTCTGGCCCGCAGAGTTGCGCGCCGCGCACACATAGAGCCCGCAGTCCTTGGCCTGGCAGTAGAGCACCTTGAGCACAAAGCCGCCGTCGCGGTCTCGGTACATGAGGCGGCGGCGGTCCGGGAGCAGCGGGCGGCCCTCCCAGTGCCATTCGATCTCGGGCTCGGGCTTGCCCATCACGTAGCAGCGGAACTTGGCGTGCTTGCCCTCGTTCACCCAGAAGGTCTTGGGCGCACATTTCTGCGGTTCCACCACGGGCGTGGGGGCCTCGTCGGGGTCCTCGGGGTCAGTTTCGGGGGGCTGCTGCACCTGGAGCAGCGCCCCAGCCTGCGCGTGGCCGTGTGCGTTGCGGGCGTGGCACACGAAGACGCCCGAGTCCGGCAGCCGCGCTGCCAGGATGCGCAGCACCAGGCTGGTGCCCAGGCCACCCGCGGCGCCCAGCTCCAGCGCGAAGTGGCTGCGGTCCCACACCTCGTCCAGGGCCATCCCATCCTTCTCCCAGTACAGTGTGGGCTCGGGGAGGCCCCCCACCTGGCACGTCAACACTACCTCCGCCCCCCGCAGCACCCACTGGGACCGTGGCCCTGTCAGGAACACCGGGGCGCTCTCCCCGGTGCCCGGGGGCGGCGGCGGGAGCTCTGCGGGCTGGGGCTGGGGCTCGGGGGCCGGAGGCTCGAGCACGGTGACGGCGGCCGCCGCGTAGGCCTCGCCGGCCGTGTTGCGGGCTCGGCACACGTAGACCCCTGCGTCGGAGGGCAGCGCGCGGCTCAGCAACAGGCCGTGCTCGGCGCCATCCGCCGGGAAACTCAGGCGCTCCGAGGCCGCCAGCGGCTGCCCGCCCTTCTCCCACACGACGGTGGGCGGCGGCTGCCCCAGCACCACGCACTTGAGCTCGGCCTCGGCGCCACTCAACACCCGCACGGGCCGCGGGAAGCGCAGGAAGCACGGGGGGCTCCCCTGGCTCCCAGAGCCCACCTTCATCGCGGCTGGTGCGGTTGGGGAGCCGCGGCGCGGGGGAAGGGCAGGCGGCGCGCTCGCCGAGGCCAGGCGGGCGGCGGGGGTGCCCCGGGCGGGCGCTCTGGGGAGCTCTGCCCTGGCAGCCCCTTTCCGGCTCGCCTCCTTACCCTCAGCCCGGAGCTGCAGCTCAGCGGCGCGGCGGAGATTCCTGGGCCCCGAGCCTGGAGCTCAGGGGGCCGACTTCCTGTTTGCCTTTCCAGCGAGGGGCCCCGCAGCCTCCTCGGCCGGCGGCCTGGCTTCCTGCTCCGGGAGCCTCTCTTCCCAGCCCCCTCCCACAGCCCTGGCTTCTCTCCCCTCCTCCCTCCCACCTCTAGCCGCCAGGTCCGCGACAAACCGCCAGGCTTCGCCCTGAATGGCAGAGGCGCCTGCAGCTGCCAATCCCAAAAATATTCTCTGATGACACAGCTGGAGGACAGGAGCCCAGTCTGGCTCCTCCAAGCTAAGTTTAGAGCAGGCGGGGACCACCTGCCCCCCACCAGAGCCCCAGTTCTAGCCCCAGCCCATCCCCCACGCTTTGTCAGCAGCTGCTTGATTGAAAGGAGCCCCAGAAGGACTGAGGGGGCGGGTGCATTCTGTCTTTGGACAAATGGCACTTTCAGAAGCTGGTCAACCTCAGCTGCCACGCTCCTGTCTCACTTGATGTTACCTCTGTGTTGGGTGCTGGCACGTGAGGCACTGCGTGTGTATGTGTGTGCGCACACACACGCACTGAGTATAGGAAATGGCGCATGCTTGTATGTGTGGACAGGTTACTTGGGGTGAACGACCTTTCCACCCCTCGCCCCCACATTCTTGGCGGGAGTGGGAGATAAGGCTCAGGGCCACAGACAGCTGCGTCAGAGATTAGGAGGTCTCAATGCCATGTGTAGGGGCAACTGGGACTGCAAGGCGTGGGAAGCACTGGGGAAGACCCGGGTGGGAAGAGTAGAAGAGGGCAGGTGGTGGGATGGGGAGGGGACAGTGGGGAGGCTCTGGGCAGACCCTGGAAGGAGGGACCCAGGCCAGGCCGTGGGTTCCCCGTAGGCAAGACCAGGTGAGCTATGGTGCCCCAGCTGCCCCTGCTGCTCCTTTTGCTGTTGGGCCCACAGGAGGGTCATGGCTGCCAAGGAATGGAGCTGGACCGGGAGCTTGTCTTGGCCAAGGTGAAGGCCCTGTTCCTGGATGCCTTGGGTCCCCCTGCAGTGGCTGGGGAAGGTGAGGTTCCTGGAGTCAGGCGGCTGCCACGAAGACACACCGAAGGTGGCTTCATCCGCAGGGGCTCCAAACCAGAGGAGGAAGATGTCTCCCAGGCCATCCTTTTCCCGGCCACAGGTAATGAGGGTGGGGAACAGGCAGGGTGACTTTGAGAAGCAGCCTGGGAGCCAGGCTGACCTGAGTTTGAATCCTAGTCCTGCCACTCCGCTGGCTTCCCAACAATGAGCCAGTTACTAAACCTCCCTGAGCCTCTGTCTCCTCATCTGTCAAAAGAGTGATGACACTTTCCTCTCAGGATTGAAGGAACCCTGCACCTGGAGTGACTGGCCCATGGAAGGCTTCTGGGAGACCAAGTGTCTAAAGACAAGAGTTGTCTGGGCCTCTGCTTCTTACTTCAAGCTCTGTAGGTGAAATGTGAGAAGATACCATGGATGCTGGAAAATGCTTAGTTGGGAAACACAGACTTTCTCTTGAGTTCCTGTCTTACCTCCTTACGTGTTTTGCCATGTTCCAGTGACTGAGCGAATAAACCCTTCCTTTGGATGGGCTTTCTCCTCATCTGGCACACCTTTCTGTTAGCGATGATTCCCTGCCTCCCTTGCTTCAACCCCTGTGCAGCATATTGGGGGAAAGTATGGCTTTGGGATCAGGTCTGGCCACTTAGCAGTTGAATGTTATCCTTTTTTTTGTACCGGGGAATTGAACTTGGAACCTTGTGCTTGTGATGCAGGTGGCAGCACCGCCAAGCTAAATCCCCAGCCCTGTCATCCTTTTAAGCCTCTGTTGCTTATCTGCAAAATGAATCAATTGTTATGAATTTAAAATGAGAAGCTGTGTGATAATGTAGCTCCTGCTGCCAGTCCTTTGATTGAGGCTGGCCTGTGGTTATTTAGTGTAGTCCACATATATGTCAGGGCAAAGAGGCCAACTGTACTTTCTTGCGAAGGACTATGCTTTATTCTGAATTATAGCCTTCTTCCTTTTCCTCCTTTTCTTCCCCTCCTTCTCCTTTCTTCTTCTTTTTCTCCTCCTTCTTTTTGGTGTGTGTTAAGCTGCCCTTTAAAAATGGAATTATTGCCGGGGATTTGGCTCAGTGGTTCTGCCGCCTGCCTGGCAAGTGCAAGGTCCCAAGTTCAGTCTCTGGTACCAAAAAAAGGAATTAGTTTAAAGAACTTATCATATACTGTTTCTGATGTGCCAGAGATACAAGTAATATAACGCCCCCGTACACAGCATTCAAGATACCACTTCACACTATCTGATGAACAAAAATTTAACAATTCTAAGTGTTGGTGAAGGTAGAGAGTGACTCTTACACATCGCTGTTTGGAATGTTAATTGGTAAATCTGCTTCAGAGAGAAGTTGGCAACATTTTGTAATTTTTAGGTGCTTTAATGATGAGATGAAGAAACTGGGAGCCTATGTCAGTTCCCTAAGACTTGGGAGAGTGCCCAGGTCTAGAAGGACCCTCCACAGAGGTGTGGCATGTCACTAGCACTCTGTGAGTGGTGGCCACATCCCTCCTATTGAGGTGGGTGGTTTGGGGTCCTGGAAGTCAGGGCTGTCCTTTCCCTTCTCTTCTGTCCCCTGCAGGTGCCACCTGTGAGGACGAGGCAGCTGTTGGAGTGCTGGCCCAGGAGGCTTCAGAGGGTCTCTTCACATATGTGTTCCGGCCGTCCCAGCACACGCGGAGCCGCCAGGTGATTTCAGCACAGCTGTGGTTCCACACTGGGCTGGACAGGACGGGCTCAGCAGCCTCCAATAGCTCAAGGCCCCTGCTGGACCTGCTGGTGCTGTCATCTGGGGCTCCAGTGGCTGTGCCCATGTCCTTGGGCCAGGCTCCCCCTCGCTGGGCAGTGCTGCGGCTGGCAACCTCTGCTCTCCCATTGCTGACCCACCCTGTCCTGGTGCTATTGCTGCGCTGTCCTCTGTGTTCCTGCTCGGCCCGGCCTGAGACCACACCCTTCCTTGTGGCCCACACTCGGCCCAGACCACCCATTGGAGGGGAGAGAGCCCGGCGCTCAACTCCCCCCATGCCCTGGCCTTGGTCTCCCGCTGCTCTGCGCCTGCTGCAGAGGCCTCCGGAGGAGCCCGCTGTCCATGCCTACTGCCACAGAGCTGCACTCAACATCTCCTTCCAGGAGCTGGGCTGGGACCGGTGGATCGTGCACCCTCCCAGTTTTATCTTCCACTACTGCCATGGTGGCTGTGGGCTCCTCGC
This sequence comes from Heterocephalus glaber, assembly GCF_000247695.1. The sequence continues at coordinate 5,488,326 of NW_004624823.1, read as the reverse complement.
TCCACCAGACCTGCTCCAGCCAGTCCCTGGAGTCCCCCATACCTCTGTCCAGCCCCTTACTCTGGTGCCAGGGGCCCAGCCCTGCTGTGCTGCCCTCCTGGGAACCATGAGGCCCCTACATGTCCGCACTACCTCAGATGGGGGCTACTCTTTCAAGTATGAGATGGTGCCCAACCTTCTCACACAACACTGTGCTTGTATCTAAAAGGGTCCCGCTTCCTTATCTCATGGCTGGTGGCCAAGCACCCATCATCATCAGTTAGGAGGAGGGAAGAGTGTGGAAAATTAGTGGTTCTCACTCCCTCTTTGACTTCTCTGCCTGAGGGCTCTCCTCCCCATACCACTCCTGTCCCATGGGTGACATGTGACAATAAAGAACACAGTGCATACAACTTGGCATGCATTCTCAGGCTTTTCTGATATAATGTTTCAAAGATTTGGGGCCCTGGAAGCAATGGAATTGTGGGATTTCAGGTTACTCAGAGGCTAAGTTACTGCACTTGACCTCAGAGATCTGGGGTCCCAGAGTAGTACTTGGGTGTGTATTTGTTGGGAAACTGCATTGTGTCCCTAGCTCCTTGGACAGCTACTCTGGGGACAAAAATGGCCTCCTGCAAGGAGACCCTGACAAGTCAGTCAGGCTATCCACCCTGCCACACACACACACACACACACACACACACACACACACACACACAAATTACTGCATTCAGTGCCACCATTCAAGGTGGCCATGAGCCCCCTCTCCTGCCATCCTCTGCCACTGCAGATGGACACCTAGTTCAAGGACAGGGGATTCTTATCCTGATGAGAGTCTGTGTTCTTTGGAACCCCACTGAGACAAGTATTCAGAAACGGTCAATTACTGTATTGGGGTTCCTTGGGAGTTTGGATGAGAAGAAAGGGGCAGGTGTGTGAACTGGTAGTGTGAGAAAGAAATTGACAAGGCCAGAGAGGTGGTGTCCTGTTAAGGCCAGATGATCAGAATGAAGATGTGGAATTTCAGTTTGCTGAGGGTCTGTTGCTATTCTTGAAGTAGATTTTGTGAGGCCTCATTGAACTGGGACTCTGGCTCTTGAAATCTTTGGCTCCCTTGATGTCCCTGTGTATCTTTATAGCCCCTTGACTCAGTTCTTAACATCAGAAGAGTGAAAAGACAGCCCACTGCTGAGGAAATATGTGGTCTTCTGTGAATTCACTCATGGTGCACACTGGGAGTGAGGGCATGGGGCCAGGCAGTCCTTTTCTTTTCTCATTTGTTTCCTATGAGTCCATTCTGCCTTCAGAATTGGGCAACAGGGGGCTACCTTTTCCGGCCTACCTCCTGCTTGTGTATGCTCCTAATTATCCCCTCTACCTTTTCTTTCTGCCCCAGCCCAGGCTCCATGGCTCTCAGCTGATTAAGTCCATTCAGTCTCAGCCTCTTTCTCTCTCTCTCTCTCTCTCCCCCCCATCCCCACTCTGTGTGTGTGTGTGTGTGTGTGCGCGCGCACGTGCGCGCGTGTGCGTGTGTAGGGGCAGGGCTAGGATGTTCAGTCCATCATATTGAAACTTGAGAGCACTGATTGTGACTGCACAACTCCAGTGTGGATTGGTTTTAGCAGAATCTCTGACTTGTCAAAGGCTTGCTTCTACCAGCCCAGCTTGTTGGCGGGGGTGGGGGTGTTGCGTTAAGAATCCCAACAAGTTACACTCATGGTAACACCCTTTCCCCACTCAGCAATCCTGAAGGCTCTCCTGTTCCTTGAAGCACAGGGGCCCTGCAGGGCAGCTATGTGTATACTCTCACACCAGCCCGGGCTCTGTTCATGTGGAGTCCCCAGGAGGCTGCTGCTGCTAGCCTGCTGGGTTGCTTCCATTTAGTCTGGAATCTTCCAGTACCTTGTCTCTGTGCTCTGGAGGTCCTTACTCAGGCTGAGGACTGGGAGAAGACCATCAGTGGGGACCCAGGGAACCTTCCTTAAGGCTGCTTGGATTCCCTTGTTCCCTGCCTGGCATCCTGGCCAGGTCTCCCCTCCCCAGAGAGGTCTTTCCCTGGGAACTTGAGTCTTCCTACCATTCGTAGGGTCCTCATTCTTCCTCATTCATCCTTCCTTCTGGGCCCCACTATGTCCCAGATGTTCCTTGTCCCAGGGAGGTGGAGGAACTCTAAGGACAGGGGACGCAGGATCCTCTACTCGGTTAGTTAGATGATCGGTGTTGCAAGTAAGTTTTCACGTGTCTGGGACAAAGTGAGAAAAGTGAGTACAACATAATAAATATTTCACAACACCAGATGTATTTTTTTTCCAGATGTATTTATTTTAAAGGGCAGTTCTTTATTCTGGAGTTATTCTTTCTCTCTGTGTGTGTTATTTCTTTATGATATTATGGAGATGGTAGAAAGTAGTGGATATTTTTTCATAAAAGTGTTTATTTAAATTACAACTCAGCAATTCTAGTTTGTATCTTGAGATTTTTCTTTGGAATTTCACTGCTGCATGAAATCTGAAAAATCCCAAAGACAGAAGTCATGAGTCTGGGCCACCCCTTCAAGGATCTCTTAGTCCTTACATTCTGCTAACTTAGCAAAACAGAAAACTATGTCTGTCCCTCCCTTAGTGGGGGCCAGTGGTGGTTAAGGACATATTTTTGTCTTTGCTTTTAGCCATGGGACCACTCAAGAGCAATGAACTTCAACTATGTTCTTTGATTCCAGTGCTAATTGTTAGGAACACTCGGTGAATACTCTTCATCAGAATGAATTTAAACAGAAAACTCAAACTGGCTTAGACAATTAGTTAATTATTAATTAATTATAAAGTGGCTTGTTGGCTTTTGACAAGTCCACAGCATACCTGGTTCAGGTGTGTCCTGATTCTAGGCTCAGAAGTTGTTACCAGGATCCGTCTATAGGCCTTACTTTCCCTGGGTCAGGTCCATCCAAGGTCTGTGGTGTCTCTAGACAGCTTGACTCCCATCATCACAACTTTTGGTCCAGAAGGAGAGAGTTGGCTTATAAAATTACTCAGAGTTGGTCTTGATGTCCTGATGAGAGTCATGCTTCTTCAGAAAAGATGGCTTGAGGAACGGAATGGGCTAAGATCGTGTGTCCTACCCTGGGAGCCAGGAATAGGACTAACACTGAATTAGTCAGTTTGACATCACTGCAATGACAGAATAGCTAACGTATAGGGAGAAAATGTTTAGTTGCCTTGCAGTTTTGGAGGTTGAAAGTTGAAGACTGGGTATGCCTGCTTTGGCCTCTGGCGAGGGCGGGGGTGATGGCACATCCTGGCAGGAGCACCTGAGGAAACAAATGCTCATATCTTGAGCTACAATAGAGAGAAAGTAAAAGACTAGGGCCCTACAATGCCTTTGAGGGCACATCCTGCATGACCCAAGCACTTTCCACTGTGCCCCACCTCTGAAAGGTCCACAGCACTTCCAAGTGCCACCACCCTGGGGACAAACCTTTAGATATGAACTTTTGGGGGACATCCAACAGCTAAGCCACAGCAAGTACAAGGGATAAAAGGTGAAAAAGGTGATATCCTCAAAGCAGGGAGCAGCTGTCACAAAAAGGTGAGTGAGGCAAGTACTGTTGGTTCCTCCTCCTAATATCTCTCAAATTAAGCCCATTCTTTCTACATAGACTCTATTTTGTAATTGACTAGACAGTTCAAAGCAGTTACATTCTGCTCCTTTGTCCACCTCCCATGTGGCTGCCACAGGACCCTCCTAAGTGATCATGTCACTTAGGTGCCTTAAAAAGTCCACACAGAGGGGCCAAGGATTTAGCTCAGTGGTGCTGCGCCTGTCTTACAAGCTTAAGGTCCGGAGTTCAATCCCTGGTACCAGGAAAAAAAAATGTTCACATAGAGTTCAACTTCCATGGTGGGGTAAATATAAACAAGTAAATTTTAAAATATATAAATAAATAAAACTTAAAAGCCCTTGACAATTGGTCCTAAACCTATCTTTGTAGCCTAATTTCACACCCATCCCTCTTTCCCTACCCACTATGGCCTGAGTGCTAATGTCCCTCCAAGATTCAGGCAGGCATTTCCAGCTTTAAAGATGGAAGGGGGCCCCAGGCTAGGGAAGCAGGCAGCCATTTAAAGCTGGGAAAAGATAAGAATACAGATTCTCTTGCCCGGGATTTAGCTCAGTGGTTCCATTGCCTGCCTCGAAAGCACAAAGTCCGGAGTTCCATTCCCGGTGCAAAAAAAGAATACAGATTCTCCAAACTGGGGATGTAGGTCACAAGGTAGAGTGCTTCCCTAACATGTGTGAGGTCCTAAGTTTCATCTCCAGCACCGTTAAAAAAATACAGATTCTTAAAAATACAGATTCTTTCCTGGAACCTCCATAAAACAACACAGCTCTGCTGACACCTTACTTTTAGCCTAATGAGACTTATTTTGGGCTTCTGACTTTCTGAACCATAATAAATTCGTTGCTTTAAACCTGGTTAACTAAATCTGGTGTAATTTGTTACACCAGCAATAGGAAATTAATATAATGTCATCGTGTGATTGCTGGGATCTGTCTCTTCCACTACAAGGCCAGCTTCTTGATAAAAGAGCCACATCTTTGTCTGCTTCATTTATACAGACCTGGCACAGAGTTAGAGTTGAGAAAATATTTGTTGAACAAAGGAAAGAACTGCTCTAACTCTGGTTCTACAGAGGCTCTGAGATTCCAAAGCAGCCCCCCCTTCCCCCGCCTGAGCCCCTAAGCCCTGTGTTCCCACTTTGCTGTTTTCCCTTTGCCCACTGGCTCATGTGGCACACAGCAGGTCCTAGTGCCATTCCATTGCCGCTTCCTCCCCTGTCTGCCTGTGCCTAGCTCTCTGTGCGGGGAGAATTGAAAAGGAAGACAAAGCATCCCTATGTATGTGACTTTGCCAACAGATCTTCTGGGCTATGCCTGAAACAGTGTTGTTTTCTTCTTCTCCCAGATTCTGTCTGCTTTTTTTTTTTTCTTCTCTAACGCTGTCTCTATGCATACATTCTATCAAGCTTCTGTTCTTGTTCAGTTTGAATGGGTAATGCAGTCTTTATTTTTCTTTTTCCTTTCTCTGTCCTGAATTAACCACATAATCCTGCTTCTTACAGTCCTTCTTTACCTCCCCCTTCTCAGGTGGTTCCATGGGTTTCCAGGATAGACAATGAGGTAAGTTAAGGCACTCTTAGGTTACCTTGGGTTAATTTAAAGCCACTTGTGGAATACCTCCCTTTATTTTATGCTAAACTGCAAAGTCCTCTCAGACCAGGTGCCCAGAGCTGCTGCTGGGTCACTGGAATATTGTTATTTTGTTGCTTCTTTTTTTTTTCTTTCTCCTCCTCCTTTTTTTTTTTGAGACATGCTCTTACTATTTAGTTCAGGCTGGCCTTGAACTCTAGGTAGCTCAGGCTGGCTTCAAACTCATGGCAATCCTCCTAGCTCAGTCTCCTAAATACTGGGATTACAGGCATACACCACCAAGCCCGGCATTGCTTCCTTTTCAGTCAGCTATTCTCAGGCCCCAGCTTCTCTGATTTTGCATTGAGCTTGGCTTCTGCCTTTATTGTTTTCCTTCTTTATGCCTCGATTTCAGTGCAGTCTCTCCAGAAAACACTTTAGTGAGCTTGACTGGTCACAGTCTAATGAAGAGTTCTCAGGCCAGACCTTGTCCAATGCTGCTGCTAGGTCCTACCTACCTTATTTAATTTTGGTGGCTGGCCCAATTCCTGAGCAAGGTCCAGAGAATCAGACCTTTTGAGGCCAGGTCTGGTAGCAGAGCCAAGAGACACAGTGGAGCACCTCATGTAGAAAGGATTGCTTCTGACCACTCAGTCCTGGGGCTGAGGGTGCTGGTCCTCTCTAGCAGAAACTCTTTGCCAGTATACTATTTGTGCAGGTCATATTCACACTTCTTCATTCTCTTCTGTCTCCTTTTCCCACTCCATGAAGATATTAAATTGAATAACAAGTAGCTCATCCAATTTCACTCTTCTAAGTGTGAAATTTTCATTTTGGAGGAATCCTTAGGTCTCAGTCATCTGATCTTCTGTTGGAAGCTGTATTATCAGAATGGGGAGGTCAGGACAGTAGCTTATGTCCTAAAGATGAACAATGGTTTCTACTCCTGTGTGGGCAACAGTCCTAGGCCTTGCCTGCTCCAAGGTATCAGAAATAAGCAGGTTTTAGACCAGGATCTGAGGTCTGTATTCTGCTGCAGTTCAGTTTGTCATTCTTGTACAAAACTACCCTTTTCTCCTTTCTCATATCCACAGCATAAGCTAGTAACTGGTATATCTTTTTGTACCCCTTTTTTTATTCCAGAGAACTTCTGGATGGCAGGGAAGCTACCAACAGAGGCTGTCTCCTCCCGTAACAGAGGTGGAACATGAGGTTACAAGTTGTGCCTCATCAGTACCACCAGATCCATGATTATGTGAGAGGTCTTGTTTAGGTGCTGGGAAGAACCAGCTTCACATTTCTGATTTTAGATGATGTGTTAGTCTTGGGGACTAAAACTCAGAAGAATGTTGAACAAAACACTTTTGAGAAAACACTTTGAGTCATGATAATAAATTACACAAAGTTACTGTTTAATGACAATTTTTTAATGACATTGCATACCTTTTTAATAGATAATTCTTAAGTAAGTAAATTTGAACTTCAAACTTTAAAGACTGCATAGATTTAATTTTTTTAGAAAATGTTTAGCCCTTTAGTCTTTCTGGAATCTAATGTGCAGGATGTAAGGGATTTAGGTTTTTCCAGATGGGAATCTAGTTATTCCAAAACTATTGAACAACTCATTACCTACACAATTGATTTAAAGCCAATTTTATCATCCCCCCCAAAATTTCCACATAATCAAGATTACTCCTGTACTGTGCTCTATTAATATTTGTCTATCTCTTTTGTCATTACTACACTGCTTTGGTCACTGTGACTTTTTTGGACATTTTATATCTGGTAGGGCAAGGCCCCTATTAGTGCCTCTTTGATTTATTTTTCTTCAGGGTTTCTTGGCTGTGTCCAGTGTTTAGTCTTCCAGTTGAATTTTAGAATCAACTTGTCAAGTTACAAAATCTTCCCATTGAAATTAGTTTTGAAATTGCATCATTATAATATTGAATCATTATAACACTGAATCCTCCCCCTAGAAATACAATTTCTTTTCACTTATTTAGATCATGTTCCGACATATTTCTCAAAATGTTTGATATGTACACGTATCACTTTGGCTGCTACAGTAAAACAGGATTTTCTTTTTCCTTTTGCCTTCCCTAGAAAAAGGTTTTTGCCTTAGTCAAGGTTCTTATGGTAGCAATTTACAGAAGTACATTCTGACTTTGGAAAAAAGGGAGAGATTTTTTTGGAAGGCAGCCAAGGCTCCCCTGCAAGCCAAGGACAGAAAGGGGAGAGGAAACAACTACTTAAATTTTCTGTTGCTTCTTCTCTCAGTAGATCTATTTTTCTTTCCCTCTGCAGTTTAGCTTTGTTTCTTTGTCTTGCTTAGACATTTCTGGAAGCAAAAGGATGTAGAACAAACCTAGCTACAGGAGCTACCCCTGTAAATGGAGGAATTCTCAGAGAATAACTGTGGGCTTGGAGTGGGGTGGGGCAGGCGGTGAAAACAGATTTCCAGGCATTGCAATGTTAGGAACTTCAAAAGAACTTTGTTTCTTGCCCAAGAGGATGGGTTGCCAGTTACAGTATGGGAGATCTCACCCTCCCTAGTTCCAGGTGATTGACAAACATGGTAATGGGATTAGTAACTCAATAAAAATTTATTGAGCCCCTACTCTGACTTTTTTTGTATTTTGCTTTGCTATTCCCCTTATTTCATTAAACATCTTTTTAAGCTTTTGGCTCAGGCCACATGTAATAAGCAGCAAATGCTAAATTGTAGGCACACGTTGCTATTTTAAATATTATTATTTTTTTCCAGTACCGAGGATAGAACTCATGACCTTGCGCTTGCGAGGCAGGCACAGTGCCACTGAGCTAAACCCCGGGCCCTACTGGTACATTTTAGATATACATAATGACAACATTCATCATAGAGAATTTGTACCTGTACATGGTATATTTTGCTTTTTTCTCATTCTCTCCTCCCTTTAACCCTTCTTCCCTTCCTTATTTACAAAAGCTTTGATTCCATTTTTTTCTATTCTTTTTTATTGTCCCTTCTTTCTTCTGTGTAGAAAAGGACCACTTCAGAAAAGACACTTCCTAAAATCAGAACTTGTTTGAAGATTTTTTAAAATCTGCTTCAGCAGTTGACGTCAGCATTTGACTGGGAGCCCGGTAAAAGCTACTACACAGGGAACAGGGAACCAAGAAACTTTGGCAGTCTTCGAGTTGTGCTTATTAACGGAACGACCTTCACAAGTAACCCAGCCTCTGGGAACCTGTTTTCTCATTTTCAAACGGGGACTGAGAAGTTTTTGATTCGGGTGTGATAAAACGCTACAAAAAAGGGACCAGGTTCAGATGAGCGTTACCAGTGGCTAATTTGTGTCTGATTATGGTTGAAGGAAAAAAAGGAGTTTAGAGACACCTAGGAAAGGGAGGCAAAGGGACCCTTGAGGTAGCACCTCCGTCAAGCCTCAGCTCTTTCACAGAGCAAAAATCTCCTTCGCACGGCGGACACGTCCTCTTTTAACTGGAAAACGAATGTTCACTTTGGATGAGTTTTGTCCTCATTAGCAGAAAATCCCATTCTCCAAACTTTGTTTTTTTCCCAGTCCGGTCTGCAAACGCGTCAGGCTTTCCTCACAGGCCCCGGGCAGGGAGAGGGGCGGCGGGGGCCAAGTAGGAGACCAGGTGGTTCGAGACAGAAGAGGCCGGGGATGCCGAGGGGTTAGCTTGGGGTGGGGTTAGCTTGGGGTGGAGACCGCTTTAACCCTCCGCCACTGTACCCTTCCGGCACCGTACCCCGCCGGTCCCTTGGGCGTGGCTTCCGGCTGTGAAGACGCGTTTTCCGTCGTCCCTTCCGTCTCCTTACTTCCGGGGAGGGACTTCCTGTCCATCACAAGGGAAGGATTACAGAGCTGGTTGAAGGGCTGGACACAACCGTCAGTATGGCTGGCTAGTCTTAGATTTCTCGAGAAGGCACCCAAGAGGACGCCCTTTCTGGCTTCTGTCTTTTTTCTCCCTGAGACACCTCAGCTTGCGCGAGCACTCTGGGTTTTTGGCACCACCGCCCACCTGAAGCCCTTCCGCTTCCTCTTTTTCGCAGGCTCCGCCTCCAGCGTCCTGTGGCCATGACGACCGCTCCGAGGGACTCCTTGGTGTGGAAGCTTGCGGGGCTTCTGCGGGAGTCTGGTGAGTGGACTCTCGGTTGCGCTGGGCTTCAGGCGAGGCAAGGGTGCTTCCTACCTCAGAGACACGCCCTAAGAGTCATGGAGTTAAGACTGCTTGGATCACGAGGTGTTGGAGTTCTGGGTTTGTTCGCCCTAATGCGTTGCCTACAGTGTCCTCTTTATCACAGTCTAAACTGTCCTTAGAGACCAAACTCCAGTGCCATTTCTTCCATGCATTCTGATGCTCTCCGAGAGGAGTGATCATTGCTTGACTTAAGCTCCTTGAGAACAGGAACTGATCCTAATTATTGTTGTATAGCTCAAGATTTGGAGTCAGTCCCACCTAGGTTGGAATCTCCTCCTTCTTGGCTATATTAGGTTTTCCGAACTCAGTTTTTCTCCCCAGCAGATTGACATACTGATTGCCCTTAATGCAAAAGTGGGAATTAAGTTTAATTCATGGAAAGTAGTGCAGGGTATGCACATATAGTAAGTGCTCAAAACTGGTAGCTATTCTTATTATAATTGTTTCTTTCAGTGCATGGGCATAGTGGAGTCACAGTATGTGTTTGGTTTGTTTTTTGTTTGTTTGTTTGGTTGGTTTTTTTTGAGACAAGATCTGGCTATGTAGTTCAGGTTGACCTTGAACTCACTGTGTACCCCAGGCTGGCCTTGAATTCTTGACAGTCCTCCTGCGTCCTGGGATTACAGGTATGTGTGCCACCGTGCCAGGCATGAATCACAGTATTTGTTTAATAGAAGGTTGGCATCAATTGTACAACTGCCTTGGATTTGAGAATGGACAGAAGTGGCAACTTTTCCATTAGTTGTATGAATGTAGTCCGGATTCTTAATTTCTTTGAGCCTCTATTTTCATATCTGTAAGGTGAGGTTAATAGTGCTTCTTTTAGGGAGATCCAGATGAGGCTTAAAGGAGGTAGCAAAATCATCTGGCATGTGTTACCCAGTTAATGTTAGCTGCTCTCTGTCTCTGTGAACTCCCATTGGTGGTTATCTGTGGAGTCTTTATAGCAGTTTTATTTTCTGGCTTCTGACAATAACTATACACTTGTCTTCTCTTCTAGACTGGGAGGCCCTTTAAGGGTGGGACTAGTCCATGAACCATGTTTGTATCTATTCTTAATATCTAGTACATAGCCAATCCTTCATGCGAGGTTAGGGTTTGTTTATTTGTTTGGTAAGAATCTGATATAGTTTCAGTGGTTAGAGATGATGGAGTGTGTGAGTAGTGACTATAAATATCAGAAAGGAGATCTTTGTGGTGATGGAATAGTTTTATGTCTCAATTTTGGTGATGGTTGCAGGAATCTATACAAACAGCATAGAACTGTGTACTGTACATATTCTGTCAGTATGTTTCTTGATTTTGATGCTGTATTATAGTTAGGTAAAACAGAAGCATTGGAGGAAACTAGGCAAAGGATATAGGGAACCTTTGTACTATTTCTGCAACATCCTTTGACCTTATATTTGTTTTTTAGCAAAAGTTAAAAGTAATCTCCATGCCAAGCTTTTCATTGGACCTTTTTAGGTGTAGTGAGGAGTGCCAAGGTGACCAGAAGATACCCTCAAGGATGACAGTCTCCTTAGAAAGAGCACTTTTAATGTAGCAAGAACAATACCTTAGTGCTATAACGAATTCATATTTTTCTCTGTGACATACATTTTACTATTGCTTGAAAGTTTCTATAAATGTGCATATTACTTTTGCAATCAGAAAAAATGAAGGTAAATCATCAGTCAATTTTTATGTAAAAATGAGTGATTACAGCATGGAAGCTCAGCAATGTTACTTAGTGAGAAGGCTTCCTAGGTGTGTGCAGTTGATCTCTATCTGGGTAGTAGAAGGGAGTGTATCAGAATGGAGAGCTGTGCACTAAGCTGGAGGTATCTCCAGCACTTTGAGTAGATCAGGTTCATTTAAGCAGAAGGTGAAAGAATTTGGAAAAATGCATTGGAGTCACATAGCAAAACAGTCTTTATGTATCAGGCTGAAGAGTCAAGACTTTTTTTTGAAGATGGCAGAGCTGCATCTCAGCTGGGGAAGAAATAGAAAATTTGATCCTACAGTGGAAGGTCTACAATATGAATTGGAATGGGTATATTTTTGGTCACCACTCCTAAGAACAAGGGGAAAGGCCTTTTTACTATGTTCTCTCTCCTGTCTGCCCCTCTCTTTGCAGGGGATGTGGTGCTGTCTGGCTGTAGCACACTGAGCCTACTGACTGCCACACTGCAGCAGTTGAATCGAGTATTTGAGCTGTACTTGGGACCATGGAGTCCTAACCAGACAGGCTTTGTGGCTCTGCCTTCCCACCCTGCCGACTCCCCCATCATCCTCCAACTTCAGTTCCTCTTTGATGTGCTGCAGAAAACGCTTTCACTCAAGGTTCTGGTGTGGGGATAGGGCAGGATATGCCCAGAGGTTAGGGAGTGATGGAGGCTGGTGGTGGGGTAGGGGTGCAAGAAGTGTGCAGGGCTGAGATCCAGATGATGTCAGAGATACGGGTGGTTGTGTGGAGGAAGGGATGCTGAGGAGAGGGAGATTGCCATGCCTCGTTAACCTGACCATTTTTCCCTTAGCTGGTCCATATCCCTGGGCCTGGCCTTCCAGGGCCCATCAAGATTTTTCCCTTCAAGTCTCTTCGGCAGCTGGAGGTATGGGGGCATTGGAGGAGGTTGGTGCATAAAACCTAATGTAGGCAGTCACTTGGGGATGGGGACAGAAAAGTTTCCTCTTTTGGTGAGGAGGCCAGGCGTGAGTATACCGATATTCTGCAGTAATGTGGTGTCCAACTCTTCTATTTAGTGCTTCCCTGAAAGCTGCTGTAGGGGGGCTTTGTCATCTTCTCCCTCTTCCCCATCATGGGAGATAGGGATGAAGTCTTTTTCTTCTGTGAAGTTCTGTCTTCCTCTCTTCCTTCCCCTGCCCTAGCTCCGAGGTGTCCCCCTCCACTGCCTGCGTGGCCTCCAGGGCATCTACTCTCAGCTGGAGACCCTGATTTGCAGCAGGAGTCTCCAGGCATTAGAGGTAAGGAGGGCAAGGGGGGCCCCATTCTTTGTCCTCAGAGACACAGAAGATGAAGTTCTAACATTCTCATTTGCACATTCCCCTGTGACCCCAACAGTACTCTGTACCTGTCCGTATATTACAGTCACACCTGCCATACTGTATCGAATATTCTAGTGTCTGCCTCCTCACTCTCCCCACAGTGTATTCCTCAGGGATAAGGACCTGGGCTTTCTTTAAGTCTGCGTCTCCGGATGGAGCCCTGCATATAAAGTATGAATGAATGATGGACGATAGGGAGGAAGGTGAGAGTGTGATAATGAACTGCCTGTGCCCTGCCTAGGAGCTGCTCTCAGCCTGTGGCGGTGACCTCTGCTCTGCCCTTCCCTGGCTGGCTTTGCTTTCTGCCGACTTCAGCTACAATGCCCTGACTGCCTTAGACAGCTCCCTGGTGAGTGGTTCAGAGGAAAGGGAAGGGGCTTTAGGGAGGAGAGTGCCATGTATAAAGTCCATTCTGTGCCTCCTCTTCCTGTTCCCCTCAGCGTCTCTTGTCAGCGCTGCGCTTCCTGAACCTAAGCCATAATCGAGTGCAGGACTGCAAATGCTTCCTGATGGTAAGTGCGAGCAGCGGCACCAGAGCACCTGGGCCTCAGATTGCCCTGCTCTCACATCCTCCCCTGGACCTGCTTGTATTGTGCTTGGCTCTTGTCTTCTGAGTGGAGCCATATCCTGGGGGTGTTTGGGAGCTGGGGCGATAGCAAGATGAGGCAGAGTTCCAATCTCAGCTTTTAATGCCTGTGTGACTTGGGACAAGTTAGATTGGTTTCTTCACCTGTAAAGTAAAAATCATAGGAGAGTACCTGGTTTTGTACATTTAAATGGTTGTGAAGAATACTAGGTACTCAGCCTAGCTTAGAAAACTGTAGCTTTTGTGGTGATGATGATAATAAATCTTCCTCCCATGTCTTACTGTCCCCTTTCAGAGAAAAACATAGCTGGGTACTAGTTAAAGTGGAAAAGACAGATTTCAATCAAATAAACTATTGTAGTAGGAAAGAGGATCCAATGTGAGCTGAACTCCACTTTGTGCAGAGGTGACTGGGCATTTTAAATGGAGAATGAAGGTTTAGGAAGGTGTGAGGGAGGAGCTTGAGGAGCTTTAGGGAAGTAGAAATTTATGAAAAGCAAGCTATTGGGGTTTACTAACTAATTGGCCCTCGCCTAATTTAATCTGTTTTCCCCCACAGAGACTGGGAGATGGGCCTTATCTTCAGGTGTTGGCTGGAACAAATAGTACATTTCTCTTGGTAGCCTTGTTTTCCCAGGCAGGAACCTAAAGGAATTGGAGTTGCCATCCTAGGGGCACACCCCAGAGCTGTTGGAACTATGCTAGTGTTTGTTCAGGGGGGTGGGTGAAGTTATTTGTCTATTCAATTTTTGGCCGGCGGTGGGGAGGTACTGGGGATCAAACTTGGGACCTTGCGCTTGAAAGGCAGGCACTGAGCTAAATCCCCGGCTCCTAGATGAAGTTATTTGTGCTGAGAGTCTGCAGTTTTTATAGGCTGAGGTGGCCTAGTGAAGAGGGCTCAGAGGACCCTGACTCGAGCTTGGTCAAGGTGAGAATCTGTGTCCTCCCTGCCCTACTGCAGGACTTGTCTGAGCTGTGTCATCTGGACATCTCCTATAACTACCTGCACTTGGTGCCAAGAATGGGACCTTCAGGGGCTGCCCTGAGGACCTTGATACTGAGAGGCAATGAGCTCCAGAGCCTGCAAGGTGAGCAGGGAGCATGGTGGAGCAAATGTGTCAGGGAGCGGGCGTGATGGGAGGTGTGGGGTAGCCCAGGGACCATGTTTCCCTCAGTCTCAGGAAGGCTCAGGAAGGGCTGAGGTGCTCTGATCTGTACCCTCCTGCAGCACACACTCCCCCACACCAGGCACTCACCCGCATACCCTTTCTCCCCTCTCACCTCTGCCCCAGGCCTGGAGCAGCTGAGGAACCTGCAGCATCTGGATGTGGCATACAATCTGCTGGAAGGACACAGGGAGCTGTGGCCACTATGCCTGCTGGCCGAGCTCCGCAAGGTGACACGTGGGTGCTTCAACATCTGGGAGCCACCTTTATGTCTGGCCCTCCTGTGTCAGCGGTCAGTGCCTTCTTCACATAGAAGGCTCAGGCCCACCTCATTCTCCTCTTTCTGTCCCTCAGCTCTATCTGGAGGGGAACCCTTTGTGGTTCCATCCTGCACATCGAGTGGCCACCATCCAGTACTTGTCACCCCGGGCCAGGGATGCTGCTCACAGCGTGAGTGATTGTCTTGTGTCCACTCTGTTTCCCCTTTCCTGCCCATTCCTTCCCTGCTCCTATACCCTCTTGCCATCCCTGGGTGAGAGATCAAGGGCCTGACCCCCTGCTGTGTTAATATGGGCACTTGCTGGGGCCGGTTCCACCTTGAGCACTGTCCCCTCCTCCTTTGTCTTTGTGCAGTTCCTTCTTGATGGCGAGGTCTTGTCACTGAAGGATTTTCAGGTCCGTGCAGTGGGGGTGGGGTAATAGGATAGCAAGGACTGATGGGAAACGATGGGAAGGGAGAGTGCTGGCTGGGGAGGGGGTGGCTGGGAAAAGTCTTCCTGGTCAGTGGAAAGTAGGTCCACTTCTTGGCTAGCTTGGGCAGCACAGAGGTGCTCTGCTGGCCTCAGTCTCTTTCTTCTGCCTGTTACATGCCAGACCTCCACATCCTCGGGGCTTGGGCCTTTGGCCCCACCTCAGCCCTGGACCTTGGGGAGTACCACTGAAACCTCAGGTGGCCCTGAGCTGAGTGACAGCCTCTCTTCAGGGGGTGTTGCAGCCCAGGCCCCTCTTTGTAAGGTTAAGGTAAGGGGTATTCCTGGCTGCCTCATACCTGGGGATGAGTCCCTCTGCAGGGCCCTGGATTGGCAATAGTAAGACCTTATCCTTGTTAGTAGTTGGGGTGGTTTTTGTAGTTGGGTAGGTGACCATGGATGGAGGCTCTAGTGTTTGTAGAACCCTGTCCTTCTGCCCAACCCAGAGCCGAGTCCGTGTGAGGCGGGCGAGCATCTCTGAGCCCAGTGATACAGACCTGGAGCCCCGAACCCTGGACCCCTCCCCAGCTGGTAAGTCAGCCCTCCTCCACTGCCTCGCTCTGACCCCCTTCAGCTATCTCGATGTTGCTGTGAAGGTCTGATAAGAGAAATTTGATTTTCTGGTGGCATAGAATATTGTAGAAGGTTTGTTAGTCTGTCTTCTGTCCTTTTAGTTTAGGGAAAGGAGAGGGAACCATTCCCAAGCAGCATTTTCCAAAGGTTTTCAAGGAACATTAAATTCGTGAGGTGTTAAAAGGTCATATAATAAAATAAATTTGTGGCCAGATAAGCCTGGAAAGTGCTAGGTTGGTTAAACAAAATAAAGTAGCTTTCTTCCCTGCCGGCCATCTCAGGGCCTAGATGTGCTATATTTTGTGAATTTTCAAAAGTAGTGTATGTTGTGTGATCCTGGATAACACGTGACCACAGCATTCCATACTTGGGGACAAGCTACTTATAACCCCCCCAATCCTTGCTTCACATATAGGGGCACCATAGAAGGAGGCTGGGGTCATCTGGGGTGGGGCAGGGGCTAGGGCCAGGGGCCTGCCCAATTCACCATCCTTCCTCTGCCCAGGATTGTTTGTGCAACAGCATCGGGAACTGGAGCTTCTGAACAGCTTCCGAGAGAGGTTTGGCTGTGACTGGCTGCAGTATAGGAACCACCTGGAGGCTTCTGGGAGCCCCCTTCTGACCACCTCTAAGACTCCTGCACTTAGCACCTCTCCTCCAGATGCCCTGGGCACTGACACTCCTAGCCCTCTGGTCTCAGAGAAGGAACCCAGAGGGCCTGAGGAGTCAGAACCGAAAGTGGCAGAGAAGAGCATGATGGAGCCAGAGCCCCAAGAGGAAGAGAAGGAGGAACAGGAAAAAGAAGAGGGAGCAAAGGAGGGGCAGGAAGAGGAAGAAGGACAGGAACGGAAGGAAGTGGAAGGTGAGCTCCCTGCAGCCACTGGGGAAGCTGAGGCCAGGTGATGTTGGAACATCTGGGAGATTCTTGCAAGGCCAGGCTGGCTGGAAGTCTGGGTACTTTCCCCACCCAGGGAGGGCAGAGTCTGGGTACTTTTCCTTCCTCCAGGCTCTGCTTGGTCTCTCTCCACAGCCGAGCTCTGTCGCCCCATGTTGGTGTGTCCCCTGCAGCAGCCTGAGGGGGTGCGGGGCACGGAATGCTTTCTCCGGGTCACTTCTGCCCATGTGGTTGAGGTGGAACTCCAAGCCGCTCGAACCCTGGGGCGGCTGGAGCTGCAGAGTCTCATGACAGCTGAGCTAGAGCCCGAGAGCCCAACCCCAGGAGAACCACTGTCGGCGGTGAGTGGTGCGGTTGGGGTGGGAGCTGGTTCTGGATGAGGTGCTAGGTATCCAGGAGCCAGTCTGACCGCTGAGGAGGGGCACTGGTCGGGGGGCAGAGTGCAGTTGCGGGTGGTTTGGGGAGGCTGGGCCGAGGAGTTCCTTTCTAGGGCTTGGATGCCAGCAGCAGCATTTGAATGGGGTCCAGCGTTACTGTTTCCCCCATGTTCAGTGTAACCCTCACCCCTCCGTCCCCTGGCCCCTTGCTGTTTAGGGCTCAGATAGCCTCCCAAGGGCCCCTGTCCTCGTGCTGCGCTTCGCCTACATTTGCCCTGACCGGCAGTTGCGTCGCTACGTTGTGCTGGA
Organism: Heterocephalus glaber; assembly: GCF_000247695.1. Next base: position 5,471,251 of record NW_004624823.1, on the reverse strand, counting down.
GCCTGATGCCCATGTGGCCGCCCAGGTAATGGGGCAGGAGGCTATGGGGGAGATGGAAAGAGCCTAGGAAGTGACTTCCGGTCATGCCAGGGCTGTCTTCTGGGGTCCATCTGCTCACAGCTGACTCCTGACCACTGTCTTTCAGGAGCTCCTTGATGTGCTGAACCCGTTCACCACAGTAGCACAGCAGCAGCATGGGAAGGCCCGCAGCCCACTGGGAGGCAGGTTCCAGTGTCTGCGCTGTGGCTGCGAGTTCAGGCCGGAGGAGCCGGGATTGGGAATGGACAGTGAGAAAGGCTGGAGACCATTGTTTCAAAAGACAGGTACCAACCTTGCCCTTGGCCACCGGACTTCAGGGAAAGCAGCTTTGAGTAGAGGAGGGTGAGAGGAGCCCCAGGGCTGCTAGGAGAAGAAACAGTAATGCCTACCCGCCACACTTACAAATAAGAGAATCAAAGCTATGTCCTGGGTTTTTGTTTTTCTCTCAAACTCAAAAAATGTCATCTCTAACTGTGCTTAAACACACTCATTATTTTTTCATGACTTGAAGGCTTTTTAGCTGCTGTTTGGCTAATATTTCAGAACTGACATAGAACCTAACGAGTTGCTGCAGTGTCGGGTTGTCATGCTGCCCTCTGAGCACAGTGGCTTTGCGTAAGATGCGTTGGGAACTGGAGTAGTTTGTCCTTCTGTGACTGACTTTGTAATCTGCCTGATAGCAAATAGCGCCTTGTAGCATCTCTTTGTATTCTGTTCTCTAAAACAACAGATTTCTCCATTATAGACCAATCAAAAAGCAAGGTCTTTGAGAAGATATTGAAGAGGAAAAGAGCATTCTTGATAACAGCTGGGTTACAATGCATGATTTTTACCACATATCTCTTCCTGGTAGCAGTTGCAACAGGGCCTGAGGTTTTGTTTAGAAAATAGAGTGCTAGGACTGGGGATTTAGCTCGGTGGCTCCATGCCTGCCTTGTAAGCACAAGGTCCTGAGTTCTATCCCTGGTTCCAAAAAAAAAAAAAAACAAAAAACACTGCTGTTCTTCTCTCCACCTTTTATCTGACCAGGAGGCTGTAGCTCAGCAGGGCCTGTGGCTCGTATGCCAGATTTGGGTTAGCAGCCCCCACCCAGCCCGGGACCCTGGCTGTATTCCACTCTACACGTCCTGCAGCTCCTGGGGTCCCTTCTGTGGTGGGATTTCTAATGCACACTATTATGGGTTTCATTCTCCTTTGATTTGAGCCTCATCTAACCAAAGAAAATGAGCCCAGCCCATGGTTATGAGATTTAGATGAGACAGTAAGGCATCAAGCATAGCACCTGTGCAAACCAAAGGTCCCTCATATGGAAGCTGCTGTTATTCTCATCTATAAGGTCTTGGGTGGACACATGTAAATTATTTATTCTTTTCTTGTTTGCAAAATTGGGTAGGGAGGTTTTTGTTGTTGTTGTTCGAGGGGTTGGCTTTTTTGTGTGTGTGGTCCTGGAGATTGGACCCAGGGCCTTGCACTTGCTAGACAAGCATTCTCCCATTGAGAGTATCCCAGGCTTTAAAAAATTTTATACTGAGGGCCAGGGATGTAGCTCAGTGGTGCTGCACCTGCCTGGCAAGCCCAAGGTCCTGAGTTCAATCCCCTGTACTAGAAAAAAATAAATAAATAAATAAAATTTTATATTGAGTCAGGGTCTTGCTGAATTGCCTAGGCTGGCCCCAAATTTGTGCTCCTCCTGCTTCAGCCTCCTGAGTAGCTGGGCTTACAGGCATGCACCATCATGCCCTGGGGATGGGGTGTTTTGATGGCGATGAAATATAAATATGATAATACTGGCATGGGAGCTAATGCATGTCAGCACATTACAGATGCTCAGAGTATCTGTACTCTCATTGCTGATCCTTGTCCTGCATTCTTTACTGCCTTCCATGAAATCATTCTGCCAACTTTGTAAAGTATACCCTATGTTCATCCCATCTTACACATAGGAGCCAGGGTCAGAGAGTAGAGGTGACTGGCCCATGACTGTAGAGCCATTAATTGATGGAGCCTGGAATTGGACCCAAATCTGATACTGGAGTCCATACTGCCTTTCTCAGTTTGTTTATTTGGGTCTTTCAGACATGCTGGTAGAGCACTGAAGTAGCTGATCAGCCCAAGGCTGTGGGACAGGGACCAGAGCGGAGCCTGGTTGAATTGGCCCAGTCTAAGAGGGTTTGAAATTAGAAGGTGGGGTGCATTTTGGAGGAGCCATGGGCCATGAGAATGGGGAGTGACAGTTAGTGACTGCCTGGAGAGGGAGTTGGGGGTGTCGAATGCTTCAGATAGGCGCAGGGGAGGTCTGAGAGCGGCAGTGAGCATTATGAATGTGGTGGGGTGTGCTGTGGGGGAGGCTCATGGGGCCTGTGTGCATCCCCTCTCCAGAGTCGCCTGCTGTGTGTCCCAGCTGTGGTAGTGACCATGTGGTTCTCCTGGCTCTGTCTGGGGAAACCCCCTACAGGGAGCAGAACCAGGCAGAGCAGTCACCAGCTCCCTCTCAGGCCCCCAGCCCTGGCTGTGACTCTCCTGGCCACAGTGACCACCCCAGCAGGGCTGACAACATCCTAGTCTCCCACGGCCGCAGCAACTGGAGCCTCAGTCCCTGTGAGTATAGGTGACACAAGATAGGGTCGGGCTCTTAGGGGAGGGACTGGGCGCTGACGGGAGCTGGAGATGGCCCAGGGGATCCCAGGGGCAGACTGATGGCTCGACCATTTCCCCAGCTGGTGAGCGCTGTGGCTTTCGTTCTGTGGACCACCGACTCCGGCTCTTCCTGGACGTTGAGGTCTTTGGAGATGCCCAGGAGGAGTTCCAGTGCTGCATCAAGGTCTGTGTCACCTGGCACTGCCCAGTCCCTTGACCACAGGGCCACTATCCTCCACAGTGAAGCAGGTCACGTCAAGTGCTGGGGAACTACCACATCTGGGTTCTACCTCAGGCACAGCAGATATTTGCTGTGGACACATTCCAGACTCAGGTACTGAGTTTTCCACCCTCGCAATGGAGATAGTACTCCCTGCCTTACAGAGTGTAGTGGCTGAGAGCCAGTGTGAGCTGCTGGGCACAGCACCCTACACTCAGTAAATGAGGCCTCCTATCTTTACAAATTCACGGTGTTATTAGACCCTCTTTCTTAAGCATATAATGTGTGCTGGACATTAAGGATTGACAGTAGGCCTTGGTCTCAAGCTTGAATCAAGACCATACGATGTGCAAGTGCTATAATGAGTGTCCTAGAAGGGGCATCTGATCCAGCCAGGGTGGGGCAGGAAGTCTTCCTGGGGGGTGATGTGTAAGCCAAGTCTTGAAGGGTGAGCAAAGAGTAGGAAGCAAAAGGACATTGTAGGTGGAGGAAGCCATATACATGGAGGCATGAGAAAGGGCAGCTCATGGAGGGCAGTGCTCAGGATGGGGAGGCCAGTGTCTATGGTAAAGGGCAGGTGTCCCCAGGGGAGACTGAGGCAAGAGAGGGCCTGTTCAGGAGCATCCTGTTGTGTCTACCAAGGTGTTTGGTCTGCATCTAGGGACCAGTGGGGAGCAGTGATCGATTTTGTGATTTAGGACTGTCAGTCTAGCATAGTGTGGTAGGAAAGTTGCAGGGGAGCTGAGCACTGGGATCTGAGTAAGTGTGGGGTTCATGGAGAATGGAGAGAGTGGAGGATGGGAGAGGCTGTTTGAGCTCAAGGTCACCTTGACCTTAGGGATGGGGAGGGCAACTCAGTTTTCCGTCTGGTGTTTTCTTTTTTGGTGCTGGTTTCTCATCAACTTCCTTTCCACTTAGGTGCCAGTGGTGTTGTCAGGTCACCAGGAGGAATTCCTATGTCTTGTGGTCGTGTCTGATCACAGGCTTTACCTGTTGAAGGTGACAGGAGATATCTGGTGAGTGAGCCAGGCACATGGCCAGGGCAACATCAGGGCCTCCCTGTCGTTCTCTTTCTGTCCTCACCCTTAGTTACTCTGCTCCCTCCTCCACAGCGGGCCTCCAGCTAGCTGGCTCCAGCCGACCCTGGCCGTTCCCCTGCAGGATCTTAGTGGCATGGAGCTGGGCCTGGCAGGCCAGAGTCTGCGGCTGGAGTGGGTGGCTGGGGTGGGCAGCTGTGTGCTGCTGCCCCGAGATGCCAGACGTTGCCAGCTCTTCCTCGAGGAGCTCATTGGTGAGAGGTGGGGGAAGGAGGCAGGCAGGGCCCTCGGGCCAGATCCCTAGTCTGATGCCCAGCAGTGGAGACCAGGGTCATGGAACTCATCCCCTGTAGAAGTTCCCGGAATCCAGAACTGTGGAGAACAGGCAGGCGGGAGAGATGGAGAGGTTGAGTTAGAGGAGGGAAGGTTCCTCTGAGGATTCCTGTCCCTGGCTGGCTCTGGCCAGGTGTCTTGCAGTCTCTGCCCCCCACCCGGAGGAACTGTGTCAGTGCCACAGAGGAGGAGGTGACCCCACAGCACCGGCTCTGGTGAGTCCACAGGACATGGAGTGGGATTGGTGCCCAGACCCTCTCCACAGAGGCCAGACATGGTCCTGGGCCGTGCAGGCCCCGAGCTGCCACCTGTCCTCATGCCTCCCACAGGCCGTGTCCGCTCCCAACCTACTCCCTCTCTGAAGCCTCTCTGAAGCCTTTCCCACCCCTAGCTGAGCCTCTTCTGTGTCTGCTGTGCTCCCCAGGCCTTTGCTGGGACAGGACACTTCCTTGGAGCCTCCCCAGTTCTTCTACCTTCGGGTGTTCCTGGTTGATGGTGAGCCCTCTGTGCTACAGAAGTTCCCTGGTTTCTGTACCCCGGCTTGTTCCAGGTCACAGGCCAGCCCCCCACCATTCCTTCATGGTGTCCTCATAGCAGTCTTTCTCATGGGTGTACCCAAACAGCAGCCTGGGTGTTCCCTGCCTGTCCAGGTGGGGTTGGGGTCCCTGGACCCCCAGCTGGTCAGTGAACTTTGCTTTGGGGTTCAGGCTTCCCTGAAGTGGGCAGGTTGGTTGGGTCTGCTCCCCTTGTCCCGTAAAGGGGCAGTAGCTCCCTGTTTGTCGTGGCTCTCAGGGGATTTGGACTTCGGGAAAGGGGCGCAGGTTGCTTTGTGGCCCACTCCTGAGTGTGGTTCATGCCTCTTGTATTGAGCAACACTGCGGTGCCGGGCCCTAGAGGTCTGGGTCCTCCATGGCTTTCTACTGTGGCCTCACACTGCCTCTTTTCCTCCAGGACCCTCTACCTGTCCTGTGTCCCTGTTGCTGACTCTGGCCACCTTGTACCTGTTAGATGAGGACCCTTCAGGGTCCCAGGCAGAGCTCCCCCTCCCAGCAGCATCTGGCGAAGCCTCCGAGAAGGCCCCGTCCTTGAGGCTGGGCTCCTCCGTGCAGGTCAGGGAGCAGCAGCCACTCAGCAGCCTGAGCTCAGTGCTGCTGTATCGCACGGCCCCTGAGGACCTGCGGCTGGTCTTCTATGACGAGGTGTGTGTCTGTGTCTGCACATGCAGGTGGAGGTGCCGGGCATTGAGGTTGCTGTGGAAATGGGTCTAGGGAGTCTGGGAGTTGGAGGCAGGATGGAGCTGAGGGATGGGCTGGCATGGTGGAGAGGATACAGAATTAGGGTGTGAGGGACCGGGGGGCACTCACTGGGGTTGGATGATCAATGGGTAGAGAGGGAGGCAGCTGTCAGCAGCAGAAACCACTGTGGCTTGGAGTCCAGCCATTTATTAGCTGGGAGGCCTGGCTCTGTGAGCTTGTGTGATGGGCCCGCTGTGTGCTGGCCACTTGAACAGGGGGTGCTAATATGGTCCTGTCTTACAGATGGGGCCACTGAGGCTTGGTCACTAGTGGTAGAGCCAGGAATTGAGCCCATGTAATTCTTTGGAACTGACTCCAGAACTCACATTCTCTACCACAGGGGAGGTTAGAGACAAGAGTGAAGTGCGAAAGCCCTCCTGGGCTGGCAGTCAGTGTAATTGGGTTCTTTATAAGGCTCAGAGTCAGCATCTCTCTCTCTCTCTCTCTTTTTTTCCATGTAGTACTAGGGATTGAACCCAGGGCCTTCACACTGAACTATAATAGTAGCCCAATTTTTTTTTTTTTTATTTTGAGACAAGGCCATGCTAAGTCACCCAGGCGGGGCTTGGACTTGTGATCCTCTTGGCAGAGTCAGCATCTTATGGGGAGTGACACGGGCTTGGGCAGGGGAAGAGATGACGAGCCAGGAGGATGGTGGGTCCCCTGTCCCCACCCCTGGCGGCTTCCTGTGTGTCTCATGTGCTGACTGCTTGGCCTGCCAGGTATCTCGGCTGGAGAGCTTTTGGGCGCTCCGTGTTGTGTGCCAGGAGCAGCTGACAGCCCTGCTGGCTTGGATCCGGGAGCCCTGGGAGGAGCTGTTTTCTATCGGACTCCGGACAGTGACTCAGGAGACTCTGGACCTTGATCGATGACACTTCCACACTGGCCCCAGCCTGACCTCAGGAGCCACGCAGTGGAGGTTCTCTCTCCTGGTCTCTGGCTCTGGCTCTGGACTTATCTGGCCTTTGGGTGCTGGCACCGAAGTTCCCAGTGACACGTGGCTTAAGGGAAGGGTGAGAGAAATGGTCTTGGCCTAAGGGGACAGGCTGAGTGGTCAGTGGGAATGTTTCTCCTGCACCCTTTCTCAGGTATCAATAAAGTTCTTTCTATTTAGATGTCATGGGTGGTACTTAGGTGTGTTGCTCGTAAGGCATGCCATTCCAGCAGCCTTTTCCTGAGTGGGCAGCCCCCACACAGCCTTGTTTGTGCTTTGAGACCCCATCTCCAACTCTGCTCTGGTCGTGGCTCTGGGGTCATGTAGGACTCTTGACTCCTGGGGACCCAGTTCTCCTGCTGGTGGTGACCTTCATGTTTCAGGACATGGAATCACTGCCAGCCAAATAGCTGGGCTCAGAAACTCACTGTCAGATCTCACTTAGGAACAGTGAGGACCTCAGGCTACTGGAGAGGGTATCTCGGGAGCGTGTGTGGAGCTGGGCATCTGGATGCTGGGTGCGCTGCACTGTAGATCACTCACTATGGCCGGGCCTAACTCGCCTCCTCCCGAGGATGAGGCAGGGCCCCGTGGGAGGAGAACAGGCGACAAGAGGGCATGGTGGAGCAAGGCCTGGCCGAGAAGAGCACTGTGTCTTCCTGTCCATTCCCCATAAAACCATCAAAGCATGATGTTCTGCAAACCTCAGCCACTCTCCTGGCTCCAGTTACAGACCAGCCCTTTTTACCCCACCCCGCACTTCCCTTATCTCTACCACTGTAAATAAACGCCCTGCTGTTGCCTGGTGGTCTTTTTCTCCCATCAGGAAAAAGGGCCCTGCCTGGCCCCAGCTTTGTTTCTCTTTGTTTTGTATCTCTTTGTTTTTTCTTAATCCCCCACTATCATTTCTCACTCTGTAGACCCTTCAGCCACATAGGCCGTGGCATCTGGTGCTTTCCACACCTGCCACCTCGAAGCACAGCCCAGTGGTTCCATGGGTTGACCCCTGTCTTCATGTCTGGCCATGAGGACTGGCTCAGGATTGCTCATGTGCCGTTGTGTGGCCCACCAAGGCCCAGCATTGGCCTTTGGCTGGTACAACCGTGAAAGGAACATTTTCTCCCTGAGGGTTGCTGAGAGAACAGGCTGGAGCTGCTGGCCATGAGGGAGGAGCTTTCCTGAAAGTGGAGTCATGCAGAGAGGGAAGGATGGAGATGAGGTAGAGTGAGCAGGACCAAATCCTGGTGATGTCTTTGGGGCCCCTGGGTCTAGTACCTGAAGGTGATAGTCCTATAATTTTAGATTACGGGAGCTAACTGACACCTTCCCTTCTTTTGGGGGTGGGGTAGGTTTAAGCTTGAGCCAGCCTGGGTGGAATCTGTTTTTTGACCCCAAGTATGAACACAGTAAGAACAATGATGCCTACATCTTTGTGTAGAGAGGCTCTGGTTCTTGAATGAGGCTGTCTGCTGAATCCAGCTCACTTTTTGTGTTGGGCCAGTAAGCCTAAGGCCTTGACCACTTTGTGGCCTGACTGCTTGGTGGGACAGCAGGGCTGAGGCTGTGTCATAGTTCAGGAACCCTGGCCTGGCCAGGAATCACATCTCTAAATCTTTGGGGTCAAAGTATTTAAAGATTTAACAGGGGGCATTTTCAAAGCTATTATTTTAAAATATATTTGAAGAGTATTGAACATGCATAAGAAAGTTTACATTGTACCTTAGGATATACAGCAAAAAGTGAGTTCCTCCCACTGCTGACCCGTTAGATCCCTTCTAGTTGAGCATTGTTACCCATTTTTTGTGCTTCTGTCAGAAATTTCATTGCGTCCACTCCTACATAACATTTCTTGCAGAAAAGGGTTGGTTAAGGCAGTCCATAAAAAAGACTGAGTGCTAGATTAGTTTTTCCCCAGGCAGGGCCCTGGTCTGGTCTGGTGGGAGGGGGAGGAAGTGCTATGAGTCTCACAGGGGGCCAGTTGGGAGCTGGCTGGGGTACTGCTCCCTCAGGAACAGGCCTGCTAGAGAGGCCTGGCAGACGCTCAGAAAATAAATTCACCTACTTCGGTTTTGCTTAGAGCTGCCCTGAATCTTTAATTGAAGCAAATTAAACTTCCCCAAATTAGTAGTCCAGTTTCTCATGATGTTCACGGCCCCTTCCTGTCAGTGATTTTGCAGCCTCTGCGAACAGGAGGGGCCGGATCTGGTCCTGAAGAGGCCTTCTCAGCCTCTGACCTGGCTCTGCCCTCCAGCACAGTCCTTTGCAAGCACTTCACCAGAGGCTGGGAGTTGTCACCCCACAGGGCAGATCAATCTCTAGTCATTTAGCATAGTGTGCAAAGAAGTGTGTGCGTGTGTGTTGGGGGGAAGTTGAAGAAGAAGCTACTTCCATTCCTCTCTGAACGTCTTTGTTTAACAATGGGAGAATCCTCTGCAACCTTTGAGCAAAGATTGCTTTTGCTTTGACAGCTCAGAAGACAGATGTTATCAGGAGCCAAGTCATTACCTCTCCAGGAGGCATTTGACCCTGTAGCTCTTTCCTTTTTCTTCCTTTCCTTTCTCTTTTTCTCCTTCCTTTCTTCTTTTTTATTTTGAGAAAAAGGTCTTGCTCAATTGCCCATGCTGGGCTTGAACTCTGCAATCCTCCTGCCATGGCCTCCCAGAGTAACTGTCTAGAGCCTCTCCAGATGGACACCCCTCCTCCCTAGACCCTACCACACATGCACAGAGGTAACTGCTGGCCTCACACAGCCCGGACTATCTCCAGAGATCAATCTGTCCATTCAGCCTGACCTTCTCCCTCCAGCAAGTGGTTATCGATCACCTGGCCTCTGCCTGGCCCTGGCTGCTGTGAAGGACACAGTGGAGGCCTCACAGCTCCTGGAAAGCAGTGGAGAGTGGATTCTCGCCCTGAAACTGCATCACAACGCCATGCTGTATTTTCAGCAGAAAGGAGGGGATAAAACTGTTACACCCAGTGAGAGAGAACCAACCAGAGACTGATATTAAATCCACACAGGAGTTTATTACCGGCCGGGACCGGCCTGAGCATTGGACCTGAGCCTCGCCAGGGGTTTGACAAACATGTTTTATACACCTTTGAGGCCAACAGTTTCTAGGCCTGTCTATGGGATAGAACTAGTAAAGCAAGCAAAAGGTACAGAAGCAGAACGTCCTGCTGTTAGAACATTTGTAAAACAATAGTTGATTAATTGTTATTTCTAAAGAGACTTTCTAAGGGGAGGAGGTTTTTAAGCTTCCTCCTTCTGAGTTCATCTAAAGGGCAGGCAGGTGGGTCAAGCAGCAATATGGAGTCTGTCTTGCTAACTAGGGTCCTTCAAAAATATATGTTCATGATTGCCTGTATTTGTATGAATAAACCCTAGGGGGATAAATACAAAGTGGGTGGTGGGACATGATGGACGAGAACAAGACAGCAAAGGGACTGAGCTTTATTTAAACTCTCAGTGCTATAGATTCAAAATTATATTTAAAATTTTATGAGGCCTTATAGGGGTTCCCTGGAAAACTTGTATAAACACTGATTCCAAGAATTTGGTGGTGGTGAGCAGACTGGCCGAAGACCCATCTTTCTCCATAGGAGAAATTCTGTTTTTGTTTATGAGTCACTTGGAGCAGGGGGTGACATCCTTCCTCATCCTTTGTCGAGATACCGGGGTACCTTTCAGAAGATGGCTCCATGCATTAATATTCCCTATCTCTTGAGTGCATGCAGTATTTTGTGTTTATTACTCAAGGGTCAGCAGGTATAGTTGTATAGGAAGAAGCAGAGAGGATTTAGATCTGAAAGATGCAGGAGTATGCCTTAGTTTTGTAGCCCACTAGCCATAGGCAAATAACTTATCCTTGCTCCTTCATCTATATCATGAACATGAGACGAATCAATAACCCACCTCGTTCACAAAATTGTTGAGTGCAGTAATGTATGTGGAAGTAATGTACGAGTCATAAAGCACTAAAGAAATGCTGGTTAAAAGCCTGCTAGTTCCAACATGCCTCTGTGTTGCCTAGAATGTAATTGGAAGAGCACCTGCATCTTATTGCCCATTGTGTTTATGACTGGATGTTTCCCCAGGGCCTCAGAAGGAACCTCAGACACTTCTCAGGATAAAAGCAAGCCAGGGCGTGTCTTGTCATTTGATCATTTTGGACTCGATTCCTCTGTCCTCCACTTGTGTATATTAGTGTATATTAGTTACTATAATTACTTGTGCACTTGTTTTTAGTACCACACAAGTTTTCTAAGCCCTTCCAAACCTCTATGGGGAAGATAGGGGGAGGGATGCAAAGAAAAATCATACCAGCTCCTGCTTTCGGGGGGTTTGTAGTCCAGGGAGGGGATGGGGAAGGGTACATGGGAGCTGCTGATAAGGGATGGAGAGACTATGGTAGGAGAATACCCTAATAATTGCCATTTTGGAGCACCTGCTTTGTGCCAGTCTGTCTGTCCTTCATTTCCTTCACATTACTTCATCAGTCTGCCCTCCCTAAAGGAGAAGCTGATCTCCATTTGGCAGGTGAGAAACCTGAGGCTTCTGTGAACAGGGTGTTCTCACTCAGGGGATGCTGGTGCTCAAACTTGGGCCCTATAGAATCTGGGCTCTTTCCATTCAACCATATTGCTTCTTAGGCTTTCTAGAATGCCCACCCTGGCTCATCCACCAGTCCTTTTATATATGTCCCCTGGTGGCCCCAACTTCTAAGGAGTCCACATCCCACCAGGAAATACCACCAAGCTCATCCAGATGTCCACGCAGAGCCATGCTGTCCTGCTACAGGGCCTTTCCCAGGCTCTTTCTTCTGCCTGGAATGTTTTCCCCTCCCCGGCTTCCCCAAGCCACCCTTCATTGCATGCCTGAGTCTTTCATAGTCTTTAGGTTTTTGCTTAATTGTTACCTCCTTACTGAGGATGTCCCAAACCCCGTCACCTGGACCTTTTACACTCATGGCACTTGCCACACTTCATAATTATAAATCGTGTATTTGCCCACTTGTTGTATGCAAGCTGCTCAAGGGCAGGCTCTATGCCCATTTTTCTTACCGAATGCATACAAGACACTTGGTGAGAAAATGTGTGGGCCTTAGTACATAAGTACTTAGGGGTGTATGAAATATTACAACTTTTGCAAAACCACTGAATTTCAGGCCCCCTTCCCATGGCGATGCCAGGACTCCATTACTCACCTCACTCTACATCTCGAGGAGCCTCCTTCTGCTTTGCTGACTAGGTAGGGCAAAGGATCTGCTCCTTCACGCCTCCTCAGCTTTTGGCCAAAACACTGCCCCTATTGCTAACCTACTTCCTTTTTCTTCCCTTGAAACTTCCCTCAATTTCCTAAGGCTTCGACCCTAGATAAACAAAGAGGCAGAAAAGCTGGTAGGCTATTTTGCTTTCTGTCCTACTCATTCCCCCAAACAACAGCAAAATTCAAAGCAGGCTACTTGCTCGGGTTGGGTAAGTGTGGAGGAGGAGTATGAAAAATGCACGACAGATGCCTACCTCCAGATGCCATCCTAGCCACAAATACATCAGGAGGACAAGGCAGGAAGGTGGATTCTGCAGGGTGAGAGAAACCGCAGGGACAGTGTCACTGACTGGAGATTGAATTTGTGTCAAAGCTGATCCCAGGTTTACTGAGGGACACATAGTTATGATGGGAGAAACCATTGGAAAGTAACACCAATAGTAACTAATAAGAGTGACATTTATTGAGGACCTATTCTGTGCCAAGCATTGAACTTGTATTTTATATATAGCATCCATTAACTCCGGAGTCTAGGCCGTTTCTCAACGCCATGCCACTTTGCCTGTAAAATGTCTTACCATGAGGCCAGTCAACAGGAAAGGGCACTGGATACTGTGCTGTGGGAGGCAGGGAGATATTTTTGGCAAGAGTCTACAGACGACCTAGGCCTTGCTGGACCCACACTTCTTCCAAAAGCTCTTTAGCCTACTATGTTAGGGTTATCAAAGATTGGTCCACTGGGCCTGGGACTGTAGCTCAGTGGTATAGCACTTGCCTAGTATATGTGAGGTCCTCGGTTCCATCCCTGGTACTGAAAAGTAAATAAAAAATTTAGAAATTAAAAAATAAAAATATTAGTCCATTGGCTGAGTAATGCTGAACTCTTACTGGTGGGGGTAAAAGCCATTTTGGATCTTGCTGTCTTCTTCGGGTTTAGTACTGGGGATTGAACCCAGGGACCACTAAGCTACAGCCTCAGCTTTATTTTGAAATGGGGTTCTCAATAAGTTTCCCAGGTTGGATTTGAACTTGCCATACTCCTGCTGCAGGCTCCTGAGTAGCTGTGATTACAGGTATGTGCCACCATGCCTAGGTCATAGTGTCTTTAATTTGGCTCTAAGGACTTCTGGGGACTTACATCTCTTAGATTTGTCATGGTGTTCAAGCCAGCTGGCATTTACCCCTAAGGCCTGTCACTGTCCTGAGTGCTTTGCGCAGGCTGCCTCCCCTTAGCCTCTCAGCACTCCATGGTTACAGCCACTTTGCAAGTTCAGAATCTGAATCCCAGAGAGGGTAATACCTTACTAGCTCAAGGTGACACAGTTAACAAGTGGCTGAGCTGGGATGTAATCCTAAGCTTCGGGGGCCTCATTTTAACTTCCTTCCTTTATTACAGTCCCTAGTACCAAAAGTGCATTTTCCTTAAGAAAACAAACAAACAAACAAACAAAAACCCATCTGGGAGCCAGGCGTGGTGATTTATGCCTGTTATCCCAGCACTCTGGGAGGCTGAGGCAGGGGGATCATAAGTTCAAGCCTAGCCTGGGCAACTTAGCAACTTAGTAACACCCCGTCTCAAAATAAAAAAGTTGGGCTGGGGATTTAGCTCAGTGGTTCCACCGCCTGCCTCACAAGCGCAAGGACCCGAGTTCGATCCCCAGTACGGCCCTCCCCCCCCAAACCCCAAAATAAACAAACAAACAAACAAATAAATAAGTTAAAGGGCTGGGGATGTAATTCCCAGCACTGGAAAAAGAAATCCACATGTGGGAAGTTAGTGGTATACTTCAGTTGTGCCCATGGCTTGGGAGATTTAACAGATGCGGGAAGACATCAAGGCATGGCCATGGGGTGGTTGTGAGCTGTGGTGCACATGAATAAAGATTATACATGTGACAAGAGGCCCCTGGGCTCACTTCTTGGCCATGCTACCTATAAGCCTCAGACCTTGAACAAGCCACTCAAGATTCCCAAGCCCCATTTTTTTTCCACCTGTAAAATGGGATTAGCAAGCTCTATCTCAGAGCATGGTTGTGAGGGACCAATGAGAATGTGAGAATTAAAGTGGCTTATATGTTGGAAAGTACCACCTACATTTCAGGTAATTATCATTAAGAGTAAAGGCTGGAGATGAAAAAGAATGACATAGTAATCACAAGTCAGACAGTGGTTACCTGGCCTGTAAACAAGAGGGCCACTATCTCGAATCCTCCCTGCCAGCTCCCTAATGCTGGCACTACTAATGCCTGGTGCCTGGTCTTAGAGCCCTTTCTTTGATTCTATTACTCAGGTGCTTCATTCCAAACAACACCTACCTAAAGTTGGAAAGGAATTTGTGAAAGGAAATAGTGAATATTAGGTTGTATTTTGGAAAAGAATAGAGAGCTAGAAATCATGACCTGCTACTACTGGAAAATTTCTCTAGCAGAAGCACAACTGTCATTGGGCATAAAAACCTCTGCCATTGCTGTCCTCAGAAAAGCTGCTTGGCTCTACCACTTCCCTTGCTTGCAAAGGTGAGGTCCCCTGTGCACATTGCTGACTTCTGAATTTAAGTCTGGCACCAGTGAGTCTATTTAATAGGTGGAACCCAGATCAGAGTTTGTCTCCTAGCTGCAAGAGATTCAGGACACATGAGTTTTCTGGCTTCTACCTTGGTGAGAAGACTTATAATGTGGAAAATTACCAAAAAATAAGAGAAGTTTCAGAGGTTTGGGTGGCTACAGATGAGAAATATAGGCTACACTGTTCTGGTTCCTAATCTACACTGTTCTGGTTCCTAATGTGTTGGTCTTAGATATAGTGATTCCAGGAAATTGTTATGAGAAGAGTCCACCCCTAAAAGGCTTCCAGCCTGTGGGGAACACAGAGATCAATGTATTTGTATCTCCAAATGTGGGTGGTATGGTAGGATGGGTCATGCTCCTTTGGACAACAGGACAGGCCATGTGGTACTGTAATGCCAGACAAGAATCCTGAGGTATCAGGCAGTAAGGTGGGAGATTCAAGTCAGACTGGACTGTGTTGGAAGACGTAAGGGGTGGATGCTATTCTGAGCTTGCCAGACACTGGCTTTGGCCTTTGGTGTTACCTTTCCTGTCACCATTTGAGTGTCCACAGGCTCTGACTGGGAACTGACACAAACGTGGAGTGGCTGTCCTTTGTGGATTAAAAAAGGTGCTTTTTTTGTCACAGTGTGAAGACCCTCATTAGGAACACACTGTAGGGGACTGACAAGTACAGGTGCATGGGAGGCAGGGTACCAGATCTGCAGGTATAATGAAAGCAAACAACCTATTGAGTAAGATGAGCTGGTAGGAGACAACTGGGGGGTGTCAGCATCTTACTTGCCCTACCTGGAATGAGAGATGAACACGGGCTTCTAAAGGGCCTTTAAGGGGAGATTTTACTCCATCATCCCAGTTCAGTAGAGAATAGAGGAAGGTGTTTTTGAGGGGTGGAGACAACCATTACTGAGTCTGGGTTAGGAGGGGGCTCTTCTGCTGGGCCCCAGGAGAGAAGGACCTGTGCTTAGCATCCTCTCTGCAGTGGGATCCCCAGAGGGACCAGTCATATCCGAAGTGTAATGAGGAGTCCTAGATTGGCAAGACCCTCCACAGGCTTGCACAGAACACAAGTGGCTGCTGTCTGACTTTATAGGCTGTAAGAGGGGTTGACACCCTGAGGTCAAGGGTAGACTGAGGGTCAGGGAGCCCTCCTGCAATGTTCTTTAGAGGAGAAGTCTCCAAGATTGTTGAGGGAGTGAAGGCCCTGCAGTAATAATACTTGGGCTAGAGACTTAGAACCCAGTTACCTGATTCTGAGCGATAAAGGATGGAAACAGTGGATTTCTTTGCTAGGGCCGCTGTAACAAAATACCATAAATGGAGTAGTTTAAACCGGGTATTTACTTTGTCACAGTTCTGGGGGCCAGAAGTCTGATGTCAAAGTGTCCCTCTGAAGATGTAGAGAAGGATCTGTTCCAGGCCTCTCTCCTGGTTTCTGATAGTTCCTTGGCTCAAGGCAGCATAACTCCAATTATCACATGGTGTTCTCCCTGTGTGCATCTGTCCAGATCTGCCCTTTTTATAAGGACGCATCATATTGGATAAGGAGCCTACTCTATTCCAGTATAGTCTTAACATCTGCAACGACTTTATTTCCCAATAAGGGTACATGCTGAGGTACTACAGGTTAAGATTTCAGCGTAGAAATTTTGAGGGACACAATTCAACCCCCAATAGACGGGTCTCACATTCTGAATTTTGGGACACAATTCACACATGGCTGTGACTCTTATAATGTATCTCGTTTCACCTTCTAATCACCCTGTGAACTTGGAAGGTAGTGGGGGGCCTGGGGCAGTTAACTACCCGGGCCTGGGATGGTCAGTTTCCATACACCAATGATGCCCTGTGATGCCTTGCTGGGTCGCCAGCCTGCTTCCTAGCTGTGACCATGACAGGTTCATGTAGGGAACAGGGAAAGGGGACGCTACTAGAACTCTGCAGTTAAGTCCTAGTCTCCTGCGAGCCACAGCAGCACAAGGCAAATTACAGAAAAGGTAGAAAAATGAGACTGAGAAGAAGCTGAGCTTTGGATCTAATCAGTGCTGCTCTGGGCGGCAAAGACGAAAGCCCCCAGCTTACGGCACCTTTAAAGAAACAGATGTAACAGATGACTTGCAGAGAGTTCAGTACATCCTGCATAAACAAGATGTAACAATCCAAGAACAATGAGGAACTGAGTAGATGTTTGTTCCTCCCAGGATGTTTCCAGCTGGTGTAATCTTGTCCTGGAGAATCACTGCATCACCGGATCATTGAGGTCTCAGTTGTGACGGGAGGCCAAAATGGAATTATGTCTCAGAATTCCATAGCTGGGCTGTAGGCAGGAGAACTAGGCTAACCAGATGATTTTACCATAAAATTATGTAGCATTGCTTCGGACAGGTTAACAGGCCTCCCCAAAGCTCCATGTCTCAGACAGAATGGGAAAATCACAGCTCCCTGAGGTGAGGCAGGAGTATGGAGGGGCTCATCTAGCATAGGGCCATGAGCAAGGGCAGAGTGGGCCCAGCAGCATCTAGCTCCCTTTCCTTCTCCCCCTTGGAAGGCTCTACATGCAGAGACTCTTTCCTAGGGTGGGGCTGAGACCCTGACCAGGGCAGCAGCGCAAGGGTAAAGTACAAGCTCAAGGTCACAGGGCCTGTTCTTTTCCACTTCCCTTGCTGATCCCCAGGTGTTTGTTTCCCTTGTTGGGCTGGGCCAGTCCACCTGCTGCACTCATCAGCTCCATTTATGTTTATCCTAAGAATCCAGCGGCAGATGACTATGGAGGGGCTGTTATATAGGTTTGGCCTTGTGCCAGGTGCCCAGTTGCTGAGCCCCAGAGAGGGTCAGACTGGGCTCCAGTGGCTCCTTCCAAAAACCTTTGTCCTTGGAAAATGGAGTATGACCTCAGGGGTTGGAGGGAAGAGGAGAGGAAATAGGGATACTGAGCCACCGGATCTTGGATAGAACTTTGGGACCCCCGCCCCTCCCGGTCTGGCCACAGATGGGGAAACTGAGTTCCAGGGAGGGGAGATAATAAGCCAAGGTCAAATGTTGGGTGATGGTGGGCACAAGAGGCGAGGCCTACAAAGGGGGCATCAGCTGTACTGGGACTTAAGGGGGAGGTGGTAGGTCCGACACCATCAGTTGTTAGATCTTCGTTCCCAAGGCTGGAAGGGCTTTCATGTGCAGAGGGGTCGCCTCCGGTGCTCCAGAGCGGAGGGGAAGCTAAAAGCAAGGTGGAGGAGTGTGTTTGGGGGATTGTGGGAATTTGGGGCCCTGCACCGCCCCCAGCAAAGCGGCGCACGGAGAAGGGGCGTGCTGGCAGGTGGAGTCCTGCGGGGCCCAGGCCCACCCGGGCGGGTGAGTCACCGTCCATCCGCCCGCTCCCATTGTGCGGCCGGGCGGCGGCGGCAGCGGCGGCGGAGCTGAGGGGAGGTGGAGCCTTGGGCTGCGGGCTCCAGCGCCTGCGTCCGCCCGGCCCGGTCTGCGCGGCGAGGTCGGACGGAGGGAGCCCGGCGGCCGCGCCCCAGCGGGGAGGGGCATGGGGCTCGGCGGCCCGCCTGGGGCCCACAGGCTCCCGAGCCCCGAGGTACCGCGGGAGGGGCACGGCCAGGCGGGCCGGGCTGCACCGGGTGTGGCTGGGCCTGAGGGGCGCTTGGGCCGGGCGCAGGGATCCGGCCCAGAGCGAAGATCCTGACCCCGCCCTCCTCCCCCAGGGCTCCCCACTAGGCCCCCGCAGCGCCCCCTTCTTTCCTGGGGCTCGGGTCCCTCAGTGAGCCAGAGCCTCCCAAGCCGTCGCCCAGCCATGGCCAACGGAGTGATCCCGCCGCCCGGGGGCGCCTCCCCGCTACCCCAGGTGACTGACGCGCGGGGGTGCGGGAAGACCAGCTGGAGGGACCCCGCGGAGGGCACTGCCAGCGTGACCTCGGGCGACCCTGGGACCTCTAGATCCAGGGCCTGAGATGGGGTGGAGGGAGGGAGAAAGCAGGGGTCTTTGATATTTTTCAGATGCGTGATCCTCTCTCCTCCCAAGGCCTGGGAGCCTGGAGGGGCTGGTTTCTGCCATGTTGACCCAGACGTGGGCGCAGGGTCAGAGGCTGTTGAGGATGCAGCCCGCTTTTCCCTGGCCCCTAAGAGGGCGTGGAGTTAGGGTGGTGTGGGCGTTCGTGGGCCAGTGGTTCTTAGGGGAGGCTCTGTGGGCCTGCAGGTCCGGGTGCCCTTGGAGGAGCCCCCTCTGGGTCCAGACGGGGAGGAGGACGATGACTTGGGGAAGACCTTGGCTGTGAACAGGTTTGGGGACCTCATCAGCAAGACCCCAGCCTGGGACCCTGAGAAGCCCAGCCGAAGCTACAGCGAGCGGGACTTTGAGTGTGGGTAGCCCGGGGACCCCTAGTGCGGCCGCCCTCACCACCACCACCTTCATCGTCACCACCGCTGCGCTCACCTCGGGCTTGGTCACCCAGGGCCATCTGTGCTGGACTCTGTGCTGGGCCACCATGCCATGTCAAGTCATCCTGCCTCCCTCACCCATCGCCTGTCCACCTGCCAGGGGAGCTGGGCCCCGACCAGGGAAATGTAGGGAGACAGGCCAGAGGCCTCCTTGGTGACCTTCGTCTTCCCTTTTGGCCCTGCTCAGTCTGTACTCTGCCTCCTCGTGTCTCCCTCTGTTCTTGTTTCCCTTCTTTGCTGTGTCACGTGTGCCCCTCCAGTCTCCGTTTCATGGCCTTCCTTCACCATCAGTCCTGTCACCCACTCTACCAGGCCTGACAGTGGCTGAGTGTGGAATCAGCTGCTGGGGAAGCCCTGGAGGGACTAGGGTGCCCTTGTTGGTGGCCTTGGGCTAGAATAAGGTGTTGGCCCCTCGGGTGGGGAGGGCCCACCTTCTGCTGTGGGAGCCTCAACTGGCTCTCCTGCACCCCCAGTTCACCGGCACACATCCCACCACACCCACCACCCGCTCTCGGCGCGCCTGCCTCCACCCCACAAGCTTCGGCGACCATCCCCCACCTCTGCCCGGCACACCAGGAGGAAGAGGAAGAAGGAGAGAACCTCTGCTCCCCCCTCTGAAGGGACCCCACCCATCCAGGAAGAGGGGGGAACTGGAGCAGAAGAGGAGGAGGAGGAAGAAGAGGAAGAGGAAGGAGAGTCTGAGGCCGAACCCGTGGAGCCCACACCCTCGGGGTCCCCACAGAAAGCAAAGGTAGGGGCCTGCCCCTTGGAAGAGGGGTGGCTGGTCAGGGAGGGGTGCAGAGAGAATGGAGGAGTGGGCAGTGGGCGGTGGGGCCCAGGTAGCGTTCGGCCTTCTGTCCACAGTTCTCCATCGGGAGTGATGAGGACGACAGTCCAGGACTCTCTGGCAGGGCAGCCTACACCAAGCCCTTGCCCTCAGTGGCCCTGCACTCAGACCAGAGCCCCCAGCACGCCGTCAGGTACTGGCCCCTGCCCCCATTTAGCAGGACCCAGCCTGGCCCAGAACAGTAGGGCCCCAGGCTCTGGCAGTCCCCTCCTTCCTAACCCTGAGGGATGTCCCCAGGTGTGATCTGAACAGGAAGAGAAGTGGGGGGAACCTTGGCCATCCACATGGCCTTCAAGGGGGAGAGGACAAGAGGGGACAAAACAGGAAAGAGCAGAGCCAAGAGGTCGAGCTGCCTGAGGACTGGGGTGTCAGAGTGAGGAGGAAGATGGGGTGATGCAGAAGGAGGCAGGCTGGAGAGGGAGGAGGACCGGCGTGGCGGTAACGGGGAGTCTGTGTCTAGCGCCCCAGTGTCCACTCCAGGCCCCCCCCCCAGCTGGAGGGAGGTCCCGGAAGCCACTAGCTGGGGTCTCCATCACCTTTCTTTGTCAAGCCCAAGGGTGTGTTGCCTTTTCAGCTCCCCCAGCCCCCGGGCCCGGGCCTCGAGAATCGCTGCAGAGAAGGGCCGGCCCTGGAGCCCGTCGGCCAGTTATGACCTGCGGGAGCGACTGTGTCCAGGCAGTGCCCTGGGCAGCCCAGGCGGCCCAGAGCAGCAGGTGCCCACAGACGAGGCGGAGGCCCGGATGCTGGGCTCTGCAGATCTGGACGACATGAAGAGTGAGTGAGACCCTGCTGCAGCCCCACGGCCCACTTGCTCAGGCTTCCAGCCTCCCAGGGATCTCGAAGCAGCCTGTGCTTTCCTCCATCCAGGGCTCAGCTCCTCTGCTGGGATGTGGCCAGTGACAGGGTGCTCACTACGCCCCCAAGCCACCTCTCCTTGCCAGAGCTGAGATTTCCCTTCGTAATGTTGTGCTCCTTTGCCAGCTTCTGTCCTCTGAGTCACCCCTGGAGTAAGGCAGCCTCTCTCCCACGTGGCATTTGAGGGTATCGGGTCCTTCTTTCCCGACTCTTATCTCCTACCTCTTTACTTTCCTCCAACCAGCCCCCGGAGGCTGAGCCTCCTGCCAGGCCCCTGCTGCTCCCTGGGCCAGGCCTTCCTCCCTCCCAGCCGACCACCCTTGGCCAGCTTGGCTATGATCTCGGTACATTCCTTCCGTCTTATCAGTGCCCTGGCTTCGGTGCCACCTGTCATCACCCACAGGGCTGTGCACCCAGCCCAGGGGCATCACTGGATCTGCCCTCCTCCTCCTCAGAATGCCACGGTGTGGGTGGGGTGGGGTAGGTAGGGCTTTGAGCTCAGTACGTCATGGAGAGTTGCCAGGGCCCGAGGACAGGGCCAGGAACAATCCGATGGCAGTGGTAGCGGTGGCAACAGTGGCAGTGGGATGGGGGGGTCACAGGGAGGGCGTGTTTACTGACCCAGGGTTGGGGCTGGAAGCAGCAGGCTTGGGGACATGAGGAGTTGGGGTCAGGAGGCTGAGCCATCTCCAGCCCTTCCTGGACAGAGACCACTGCTGCCCGGGCTCCCAGCTCCTGGCAGAGCTGGGATTCTGGGAGAGAGCAGGGGCAGAGGACTTGGGCCCTGGGTGAATGACGAGCCTGCCGGACAAGGTCATGGAGCCCAATGGGGCACTGAGTTCCAGGTTTCTGCACATCGAGGGCCAGAGCCCTAGGAGGAATCTGGCTCCCAGCCCTCACAACATGCTGGCCTCAGAGGACTTAGAGATGTTTGTGCTGGACTTTGAGGACTATGGCCTGTGGGAGCCCATCGGGGGCCAGCCAAGCCCCATGGCAGGGACAGCTGGTTGTGAGTAACTAGGCAGCCGTCCTCTCCCCAGCTGCAGGCCAGGAAGGGGCAAGTGGGAGGAAGGGAGAGAAGCCGCTTGCTCTGCAGGATGTGTTCCCATGGCGGGGGCCGTGGGTGCTGAGGGAAGGCACACTGAAGTGTTGGAGCTCTGTGCCTAGGGGCTGGTGTCAGTAAGGGCCTGTGGCCATGGCAGGGGCTGGAGTGTCCAGCTGGGAATGTGGACTAAGTTGGGGTTTCTCTGTTGGGACTTGGCCAGTGGTGCCCTGTGTGACTTTGGGCTTGTTTTCCTCCCTCCTGAGAGTCAGTCCCCTAATCTAGGAAATGGCCACATTGGATTAAGTGGTCCTGGCAGCGTGATCCCTTGGTGACAGTGGCATTCACCATGTAGACGTTGGGCAGAGCACGGGCTGGAGTCCCTGGGCCATGATCTCCAGGCCTGAGCTGAACCCTTGGGATTGCCAAGCCCAACTTTTCCACAGGTCACCGGCTGGAGGACAACCCTGGTGTGCGGCGGCACCTAGTGAAGAAGCCTTCGAGGACTCAGGGTGGGAGGGGCAGCCCCAGTGGCCTGGGCCCCATCCTGCGCAAGAAGAAGAAGAAGAAGAAGCTGGACCGGAGGCCTCATGAGGTACAGGATCCCGAGGGGCTGGACCTGCAGCTTCCTTGCTGCTCTGGCCATGGCCCCCACGCCAGCCTGTCCTGCCCACCTGCTAGCCCCTAAGCCCATACCTTGGCTTCTGCCGCAGGTGTTTGTGGAACTGAACGAGCTGATGCTGGACCGCAGCCAGGAGCCCCACTGGCGGGAGACAGCCCGCTGGATCAAGTTTGAAGAGGACGTGGAGGAGGAGACAGAGCGCTGGGGGAAGCCCCATGTTGCCTCGCTTTCCTTCCGCAGCCTCCTGGAGCTCAGGAGGACCATCGCCCAGGGTAGGGGTCCTCAAGTCTGGCCCGAGCTGCCTGCCCTCTTCACAATCACAGGGCTCAGCCTGGACCAGGGTGCCCAGTGCCTGGGACTGCTCCCCCTAGGATCCTGGGTGAGATCTGGCCACCACTTTTGGATCGTGGAGTCTGATCCTTTGAGCAGCCCATAAGCTGACGGGCAGGCTATGTATCGGTGCCTAGTACCGTGGCTGGCCCATGGCAGGTGTGTGGTACCTGCGTTGTAGCTTAACTTGTGCCCATCCCCACACAGGTGAGGGGGGCTCTGCTCCTCTCCTGCCCTTGCTCTTGCACCCTCCTCCTAGCTGTCCCCAGCCACGTGGGACTGTATCTGCCTGGGGTCATCGGGTGCTTGGCTCACCTAGTGCTTCTACCTGCCCTTGGGGAGCAGGGCAGTGTAGTGCTTCTGCCTACCTGACGGGACATATCTTCCCCTGGCTATATCCTAGGAGCGGCCCTCCTGGACCTAGAGCAGACCACCCTGCCGGGGATTGCACACCTCGTGGTGGAGACCATGATTGTGTCAGACCAGATCCGGCCAGAGGACAGGGCCAGTGTCCTGCGTACCCTGCTCCTGAAACACAGGTGTGGGCGGGGTCCCCCAAGGGGTCTCTCTGGTTCAGTTGCCCTTCCAGGAGCATGGACTCTCTCAGCCTCTTCTTGAATACCTAAAGTGACGGGGAGCTCACTTTCCTTCAGTCTTTAGCTTCAGCCATTGGAGAGTTCTTACCCTGAGACAGAAGAATGGAGGTCACAACCATCCACTTCTTACCGTCTTGACCTCAGTATACCATGAACCCCTCCTGCTAACCTTTCTAGCTTCCCCTTTTCTAGCCATCCTAATGATGACAAGGACAGTGGCTTCTTCCCCCGAAACCCATCGAGCTCCAGCATGAACTCGGTCCTGGGGAATCATCACCCAGCCTCTAGCCATGGACCTGATGGTGCGGTGCCGACTATAGCCGATGACTTGGGAGAGCCAGCCCCGCTCTGGCCACATGACCCTGATGCCAAGGAGGTCAGTGACCTTGCTCTGGCCCGGGCCAGGGGACTGGGAGGACGTCCAGTTTGAGTTGAGGTCGTCAGTGACTTTGTTGAGTGGATTGGGAAGGCTGGATGCCTGGTGTCATGTTAGGCACAGGAGGGATCTGTAGGTGACATGCACAAGGGGTTCCCGGGCTGGAGACACAGGGTTTAAATGCAATGATGTGGGGGCCATGGGAGCCACTGAGACAAGATAAGGTTGAGGTGCACACGGCTTGGAGGAAGGATCCAGATCTTGGGCTGGGTTGAGGGATGGGAGGGCCTGCCATGGCCTCCGGTCTGGGTCCCAGCCCTATTCCAGTTCTGCGTCCTCAGAAGCCCCTCCACATTCCCGGGGGAGACGCTCACCGGGGGAAGAGCCTAAAGCTGCTGGAGAAGATCCCTGAAGATGCCGAGGCCACAGTCGTGCTTGTGGGTGAGGAGGGCTGGGCGCTGGGGAGGCGTCTGCAGAGTGAGCACGGCAGCCTGCTCATCTTGAGCTCTAGCTGGAGAACCTTGTCCCCAGATCTTTTTTCCCCCATCCCCTGCCTGCCCCCCATCTTGGACTCCGCTAGTCCATGTAGCACCACTGTAAGAATTAGAATAAAAGCAACCCTGTGTAACACTCCCGATTTCCACCTACTGGTGAATTGTAATAAATGTCCCTGTGAATAGGACACCTTAGGCCGAGGTTCCTTTGGGCAATACACAACTTGTGGATGAAAGCCCCAGATCTCCTCTGCAGGGCCTGCCTTGACTGCTTCCCTTTGCCCAGCACCCTCTGCATTCTTCTTCCCGTAGGGTGTGTACCTTTCTTGGAGCAGCAGGCGGCAGCCTTTGTGCGACTGAGCGAGGCTGTGCTCTTGGAGTCTGTGCTCGAAGTCCCCGTCCCTGTCCGCTTCCTCTTTGTGATGCTGGGGCCCAGCCACACCAGTACGGACTATCACGAGCTTGGGCGCTCCATTGCCACCCTCATGTCTGACAAGGTGGGCCCTGCACCCCCAGGCTGGGCTCTCTAAGCCTGTTCCCTGGTCCCTGTTTGTCCCCACCCTCTCATTGCCCATGGAGTCCAGGGTGCTAGAGACACCTCCGGGGGAGGCCATGCTCAGGAGTGTGGTCAGGTGAGCTATTGGCCCAGGGTAGGAAAGGGAGCCCCGGGTTGAGGGGTGGCAGAGGCTGATGACCGAGGGGGAGAGGAAGCCCAGGCCCCAGAGGCATGGATATAATGAGGCTTGAATGGGAGGCTGCTGTGCTGTAGCTTCTGGGCTGGGGCAGGAGAGTCTTCTAGCCGGGTGCCGTGTTGGGAAGGTTTGTCATTCTGTGGGTGTGGGTTCCTCCTGGTCAGAATGGCCCTGGAGGCCCCCTATGTGACAGGCCGTACCGCTTTCGATCCCGCATGTGGAAAAGTGGAGGCGTCAAGGGAAAGAGGGCGTCTGGGAGGTCAGGCAGTGGCACTCCATTGCCTATTGAACTTCATTGCCGGCCTGCAAGGATGTGCACCAGGGTTTGAAAACTCTACTGCTGGACTGGGTTGGTGTAGGTGGCCAGCCATCCACTCTGCCGTGGCTCTGTGACCCCACCTCGCCCTAGATCTCCTCCCGGGGGCTCCCTCAGCCCTTTCCTGAGAGCCACAGTCTTCTCGTCACCCCCAGCTGTTTCACGAGGCTGCCTACCAGGCTGATGACCGGCAGGACCTCTTGAGCGCCATCAGCGAGTTTCTGGATGGCAGCATTGTGATCCCTCCGTCGGAGGTGGAAGGCCGAGACCTGCTGCGCTCCGTGGCCGCCTTCCAACGCGAGCTGCTTAGAAAGCGACGGGAGCGCGAGCAGACCAAAGTCGAGATGACCACCCGCGGAGGCTATGTGGCCCCTGGGAAAGGTCAGACCCTTTGGGGCTGTGTCCCCTGACAAGGACACTCCCCATCCCAGGGCCTGGGGCTGTGACCCTAGCCCTGTCCAGACACTACTGGCTTTGGTTTACGTTCCTGACCCCAGGTCCTGGGCTGTGAGGTGTAAAGCCAGGGACCCAAGCAGGAGGGAGTGGTCTATGTTTCAGCAGCTCCTTGTTCCCCTAGAGCTATCTTTGGAGTTGGGGGCCTCTGAGGCAGCCCCTGAAGATGACCCCCTGCTGCGGACGGGCTCGGTGTTTGGAGGGCTTGTCCGGGATGTGAGGCGCCGGTACCCACACTACCCCAGTGACCTGCGGGACGCCCTGCACTCGCAGTGCGTGGCTGCTGTGCTTTTCATCTACTTTGCAGCCCTCAGCCCTGCCATCACCTTCGGGGGGCTGTTAGGTGAGGTGGGGCTTGCGGCTTCCTGTGGTCTCTTTGGGGGACCCAGTGGCACCTGTAAGGTTTCTGGGTCCGTGTTCCAGGGATCACCTTAAGTAGCTGATGGTTGGAGGGAGTAGGAAAGGTAGGATCGCCTTAGAGAGCCTGCTGGATCAGGGGATCTCAGGAATCACTTTTGGGGGGCTATAAATTGAGGCATGGGAAAGATGCTAGGGGTGCTATCCTGGATGCTACTGGGAAGTTGTGGGTGGGGTAGGGGCCCTATGTGTCACTGGGGGCTGCTCCACTTTTGCTGGGGTCTCCAGTTTAAGATAAGCTAGTGAGGGGGTGTGTAGAAGGAGCTGGGCTAGGGTACCCCACTGACCCTGCCTGCCCCAGGAGAGAAGACGGAGGGGCTGATGGGGGTGTCTGAGCTGATCGTGTCCACGGCTGTGCTTGGCGTCCTGTTCTCTCTGCTGGGGGCCCAGCCGCTCCTCGTGGTTGGCTTCTCTGGACCACTGCTTGTCTTTGAAGAAGCTTTCTTCAAGGTGAAGCCTCCCCCAACCCCAGGCCTGGCTGCCCCCTCCCTCCTGCCCTGTTCCCTTTCTAGGTTGACTAGTGGCCCTCGCAGTCTCAGGCACCCCTTGCCTGCCCATCCTGCGGGGCTTGGCGGTCCGCCCCTGTGGGCAACCTCCTCCCTCTCTGCCTCCAGTTCTGCCAAGCCCAGGACCTGGAGTACCTAACTGGCCGCGTGTGGGTTGGCCTCTGGCTGGTGGTGTTTGTCCTTGCCCTGGTGGCTGCTGAAGGCAGCTTCCTGGTCCGCTACATCTCGCCTTTCACCCAGGAGATTTTCGCCTTCCTCATTTCGCTCATTTTCATCTACGAGACCTTCCATAAGCTCTACAAGGTGGCGGTCCAGAGTGGGTGGGTGGACTTGGGTCTGGGTAGCGTCCTAGGGAGGATTGGAGGGGCCAGAGGACAGGGAGAGGAGCTGTGTTGGGTGTGGGTGTGTGTGAGGTCAGGGACACCCTGGGCAGGATCTGCCCTGAATGGGGGGGGACCAGACCTGGTTGGGGACAGTTCCAGGCTAGGCAGTGGCAGGAGGGTTAGTGATAAGGAGCTACCTGAACAGGTGCGTGATGGAGTCAGGGTACTGGCAGCTTTAAGGTGCTGGTGTCCTGGGTCACCTTTTGTAGAGGTGTGTGTGTGTGTGTGTGTGTGTGTGTGTGTGTGTGTGTGTCTGTGAGTGTGTGTCTGTGATGTTACTGTGAGTCTGTCACCGTTGTCTCTGAAGGTATGTAAGAGGCCACCCTCTCCCTTACAGGTGCACTAAGGTGATGAAATCAGGGTCTCCTGCCTAGGTATCTGACAAGGTGTCTTTGTTGTCTCCGCTCAGGTGTTCACAGAGCACCCACTGCTGCCATTCTACCCCCCCGAGGGGCCCCTGGACGCTGGCCTGGAGCCGAACAGCAGTGCCCTGCCACCCACTGAGGGGCTACCTGGCCCCAGGAACCGGCCCAACACGGCTCTGCTGTCCCTCATCCTCATGCTGGGGACCTTCCTCATCGCCTTCTTCCTGCGCAAGTTCAGGAACAGCCGCTTCCTGGGCGGGAAGGTGTGTGGCTGCTGGGGGTGGATCCCCGTGGGCCCTTTGATTCCCGCTGTCACTGTCAGGCTGTGCTGCAGAGCGGCTGTGGCCCTCCCCTGACGGCCATGAGTGTCCTTCGTCCCAGCGGAAGCCACCTCCTCAAACACTTCGCTCTGTCCCCCATGGATGTTTCCCTGCTGGCACCAGTGGGAGGGGCTCGGAGAGACGCCCTCAGTCTGCTCTGCTGCCCTCTCTGGCCCCTCTGCAGGCTCGCCGCCTCATCGGGGACTTCGGCATCCCCATCTCCATCCTGGTGATGGTCCTGGTGGACTACTCCATCACTGACACCTACACGCAGGTGAGCCCAGCCTCTGCACAGCCGGTTCTCACCCAGGCCGGGACCACGGCTTGACTCCTTTTTCCCTGGAGCTCCGCTCTGCTGGTGGAGGGGTGGCCTGCAGGAACCACACTGGGAGGATGGGGCTGGGTTCTGGGAGCAGCCTGTGGTCCAGCCAGGGGTGCTGTGTGAGGCATGAGAGGGAGGAATCCAGAGCAGCATGTGTGGCTGGGGCCAGGATGCCAGGTCTCCCCATGCCAGGCCTCCTGGGTGCTCCGGGACTCAGGGAGAAGGTATTTTGGTTGTTTTTGTTGCTGGGGATTGAGCTCAGGTCCTTGGGCTTGTACAGTAGGCGGCTAAACCGCTAAGCTACATCCCCTGCCCAAGAAGGTATTTTGTTTCTCTGCCCCCTTCCAGACCCATGGAAGCACAGTAACTTTGGCTACTACAAAACAAATTTCTCCCAATGTCTCCAGAGCCCCAGGACTGGGGACACAGAGCTTGCGGGGAGTAGCTGCTTCATGGGCTTCCTGCCCGGGACGCTGTGTCCCTGAACTCTGTCTTCCTTGCTGCCCTGCAGAAGCTGACCGTGCCCACAGGGCTCTCGGTGACCTCTCCCCATAAGCGCACATGGTTCATCCCGCCTCTGGGCAGTGCCCGTCCCTTCCCACCCTGGATGATGGTGGCAGCGGCTGTCCCTGCCCTCCTGGTCCTCATCCTGATATTCATGGAGACACAGATCACGGCGTGAGAGGGCTGGGGACATGGGGAGAAGAAAGGGCCCAGGGCCTCAGGCTTCAGGGTTAAGGCAGGGATACCTTATAGGTCTGGGGTGCTGGGTGGGTGGGGGCTGTGCCAGGCCTTGAGGAGGGGAGTGTGTCTCTGGAAGGAGGGGGTGAGAAGGAGGTGTGAGATGCGGGGAGCAGTGGCTTTGGGTTGAGAGCAGGGCATGCGGGCTGGGTATGGTTTTCCTGTGATGGTTTGACATAATACCAGTCTGTTGCCACCACTGTTTGCAGGGTGGCACTTACCAGTCCTCAACACTGACGGGCTGTTCTCTCACTCAGGGATGCTCAAATGTATCTCATTTCAGTTAAACCAAAATAACATGGTGCGATCTGGCATCTGGCTTTTGTGGTGTTTTAAATATTCACAGTATGAGAATTTGGCTCAAATTTGCTGCAATGTGAGAACTTCAATTTGGGAACTTGAAAGAGGAAGCTGGCAAGGCTTGGGGAGGGCTGCGGGCTGCAGGTCCTTTCCCATACGCATCCGTGTGTGTGCGTGCGTGCGTGCGTGCGTGCGTGTGTGTGTGTACACGTGCACCCGCTGCAGTCCCCACCAGCCACCTGATCCTGTCCCCCTGCAGGCTCATTGTCAGCCAGAAAGCACGAAGGCTGCTCAAAGGTTCCGGCTTCCACCTTGACCTGCTGCTGATTGGCTCCCTGGGTGGCCTCTGTGGGCTCTTTGGGTTGCCCTGGCTCACAGCGGCCACTGTCCGCTCTGTCACCCACGTCAATGCACTGACGGTGATGCGCACTGCCATCGCTCCTGGTGACAAGCCTCAGATCCAGGAGGTGCGGGAGCAGCGGGTCACCGGGGTGCTCATCGCCAGTCTCGTGGGTGAGCCCAGCCTCCCCATAGGCCTGCCTTCTAGGGCTCCCCAGCCAGAAATTCTCTCTGTCCCGGGCTGGACACATGTGCCCCCTGAATCTGCAATACATCCTGTCTAGATGTCCCTCCTATTCCTCATCTGCCATCTGACACTCCTTTCCTGGTTCTGTACCTTGCTTCATCTCTTCCTCCACATGAGGCCCAGCTGATTGGTCAGATAGGTCCTGTCCCCTTGTCCCTAGGCCCTTCTATCTTCACAGGGGCTGTCTGAGGGGTCAGGTAGGAGGTCTGTGTCACCTCCTCCAGGCCTGTCCATCGTCATGGGGGCTGTGCTGCGCCGGATCCCATTGGCTGTGCTCTTTGGGATTTTCCTGTACATGGGGGTTACATCACTGTCTGGTATCCAGTTGTCCCAGCGTCTGTTGCTCATCCTTATGCCGGCAAAACACCATCCTGAGCAGCCCTATGTGACCAAGGTCAGGCCAGGAGGCATGGCGGAGGGAGATGGGGTGATGGGATGATGGGGAGAAGATCCAGAGGGATCCCTGGGCCAGAGATGAACAGGATGAACATGAAAGATCACTTGGAACCTGGGCTGCCAAGTCCCACAAGGTGCGGGTGGGAGCAGACGGGCTGCTGGGTGGTGAGGCCATGCCCACTCCCCAGGTGAAGACGTGGCGGATGCACCTGTTCACCTGCATCCAGCTGGGCTGCATCGCACTGCTCTGGGTGGTCAAATCCACTGCGGCCTCTCTCGCCTTTCCTTTCCTGCTGCTGCTTACAGTGCCTCTGAGGCGTTGCCTTCTGCCCAGGCTCTTCCAGGACAGGGAGCTGCAGGCGGTAAGGGTTGGTGGTGTGGGGTGCCTTGGGCAGCGGAATCAGAGACCTGGGTTTTAATCTCTGCTGGGTCACCTGCTGGTTTGTTTGACCTTAGGCAAGTTACCTAATCTTTGGAAGTCTTATTTTTATCTGTATAATGGGGCTGATGATAGATTCTACCTTACAGGACTGTTGGGAGGATTAAACACTAATCCCAGTAAAGCACTTAGAATGATGTTTTGGTGGAACATAAGCAGGGGCTGCTGAGGACACGTGCCCTGAACAAAAGCATTTTGCTGAGAGACAGACAAGCATTTTGCTGAGGGTGCTGAAATCCATCCTGCGACCTGCTTGTCACCTAGGGGAAGGGCCTTTTTTTGCAGTTCATCTGTACTCAAACTTGGCATACAGAGGAGTACTGCAGGAACTAGAAGTGGCCCTAGGGAAGAACTTCCTGTGCAGTATTTGCTGCCATTATTGTTATTGGGAGGTGTCAAGTAATGGCGGGGGGGGGGGTGACCTGCAGATTTTGGCCAAGGGAAATACTTCAATCTGCCATCATGGTCTCTGCAGACAGTGAGGCCCCTGAAGTTGTGGGAACAGGAAGGGCTGCTGGTTGGAGGATAAGGGGAGCTAGAGGGGGTGAGTCTGCCTCCCTGCCTCCCCAACCTGTGCTTCTTTCTCCAGCTGGACTCAGAAGATGCTGAACCAAACTTTGACGAAGATGGCCAGGATGAGTACAATGAGCTGCACATGCCCGTGTGACCCTCAAGGATGGTGGCCCTCAGATACCCACACCAGGGCCCCAGCAGAGCCCCGTGTGCCAGGGCGAGGGGACTCTTCAGCACCCAGGGATATTCCCAGAGCTACTGCTGATGCCAGGCCAGAGTGACCTCTCTGACTCCGGCCCAGGGCTTTTCACAGACCACACCGGCATAGGCTTAGAGCTGATTACAACCACACTCCTTGTCTTGTGTCTGCCTCATTTCTTTGGGTCCATCTCTGTTTTTGCAGGATTGGTCACCCAGAGTCCTTTAACCATCTGGCATTGGAAGAATTCTTTAGTAGGGTCCTCAAAACCTGTCAGAAGTTTGAGGGAAGGAGAATCCTTGGGGGGAAAGGGGAGAATCAAGACACACAAGGTCAGAGCAGAGCCTTATCGCCCCCACCCTGAGCCCCCCCACAAGTACAGCTGAGGAAGGAGAGGCCCGAGGTCTGCTTAAGGTCACATGCTCTGCATAGGAAGGGGCAGGAGTGGGCAGAGGAGGAGGGGTTGCTCCATTTTAGCCACTAGGGAAATCGGAGTGTCTTTGAGAGTGTGGGGAATGGAAAATGTTTATCTTTTCTTGCTGGCCTGAGAAGTAGGGACGGCCGCCCAATCCTCTAGACGCCAGGGTGGGGCTGGATTTGGGGGTCCCATGGACCATTTTAGATTCTCCTGGTTTAAAAGTGGGATTGTGGGATTCCTGAAGCCACTCCTTGTGCAACAGTCTCTGTTTTGCCAGAAATAACCTGGGAGGCCTTGAGGAGGGTGGAAACAGGAGCCCTTGCGTCACAGTTGTTAGGCAACCAGCAGCTTGATGGAGCCGGTGGTTCGCGTGTTGCCCTCTGGTGGCCGCTCTAGGGCCCTTCGGGCTCCGTCCCGGCTGAGCAGGAGTAGTGCTGCCACCTGGTGGGTCAGCTGTGATCCGCGGTCACGTTCAAAAGCGTTTCCTCCTCCTGCGGAGACTTGGCGGGGTCGGGTGTATTCTGTGGTCTGCAGCTCTGAGCCTCAGGGGCAGGGACCCCTCAGCCCCATGCTGGCTCCTCCTTATCCTTTCCTCTTTTTCTGTGAGCCGTCAGGCCAGTAACTAGTATCCCGAAGCCGCTCAGGACAGTCCTCGCAGAACGCTGCCAGGCTGTTGTGTTCCTACGGAGGCGCTGAGCCTTCCAGCTGTTCCGGATTAGCATCTAGCTCCAAGCATTTCGTTCCGGCAGCCCGGTTCCTTCAGCCTCTGGCGCCACGGTGCCTCTCACTTCATCGGGCTGCTGGCCTATGTGAGGGCAAGATCCCTCTTCCCTTAGATTGGCCAAGGCGAAGTGGAATATGAAAAGAACTTTGCCAAGGAACAAAGCGAGGGTCAAATGCTACATTGCAGGGCAGACTCGAAGCATGGAAATGGCAGGGCCTGTTCACAGGCTTGGCCTCGAGGTTGCACATGGGAGCCTCACTACCTTCCCTTAACCTCAACCCCAGGTCTGGGCTTTGATTTTGGCGGGCTTTCTTGTCCGTAAGGAAGGGATTTGCTCTTTCCTAGACCCCTCGGGAGTGCCAACCTGAGCCTGGGAAGCTCGGACTCTTCATTGGATATGGCTTATGCCAATAATCTGTGCTTGACCAATAGCTGAGAAGTGTGGGTGTTGCTGAGGTGCTAAGAAGAGCTACAAGGGGAGTGGGGGTTTTATGGAACAGAGAAGGAGTCTTGGCCCTGGCTCTTGGTGAGTCAGGATGGCCTTCAATACAACTAGTCTCTGAAGCCTCAGAACAAAAGGCGAAGAAACTTCAGTGAAAGCATAAAACATAGCCTCATGTTAGCCAATGCAGAAAGGAAGGTCCAAGAGCCTGGAGCTTCAAAAACCACCATGGCCCGGGGATTTAGCTCAGTGGTTTCGCCGCCTGCTGCTCAAGAGCAAGGACCTGAGTTTGATCTTCGGTACCAAAAGTAGAATAAAATAAAAACCACCCTTATCCCTATCCCCTTGGAACTTAGCCCTCACCAGGGAAGGCCCGGAGGCCAGGCCCCAGGCCGGCTAACACACTGAGCAGGGGGTCAGAGGAGGGGCTAACACGCTGAGCAGGGGGTCAGAGGAGGGGCTGAGGAGACGCAGGGCGCTGCAGCAGCCACACGGGGTTATCGGGATGGGTGTGTTGAGGGATAGGAGCCAGAAGCTGTGGCAGTGAGGCCAAGTTGGGGTGTACGAGTTAGACGAGGGGTGATAAGATAACAAGGCAAACTCAGAAGGGCACCCAGGCCTGATGCAGGCCTGGACGATCAGATTCAGGGTTTATCTTGAAGCCTTGGTAGTCCCAACCTTTCCCTGACTTTCTCTTCATTAGGCCCCTGGCCTTATCCTCTCAGAACCTGGGAGCCTAGACCGAGGCCTTTTTCAAGATACAGAGGGTTGTCAACAGGCAGGAGCCTCAGCTAGCCCTGATGGCTCAGCTCTGGAGGGGACAATGGTAGGACAGGTGGCTACAGAGGCATAAAGGCCACGGTGTTTCTGGACCAGCCCCAGTGTCACCAGCTTTGGACTGGAAGTGGCTTAGGGGAGTGCTAGAGAGTGCTAGTGCTAGAGACCCCTTCCAGTAAGGACTCAGGCCCATCGTCATTTTATCCCTCCCCTTGTGGCTTCCTGAGTGGGGGCGCGGTCACATCTTGGGCAGCAGCCCACAGCTTCCATAGCTTAGTAGGTCCAAGTCCACCTCAGGCCAGAAGGAGCTCATTCTTTTGCCGTGAGCAAAGAGGGCCGCTGTCATTTCCTTGTTCCATGATGAGGATTCAGCTCACTCAAGACTTCTGATGGCCTCATGACAGCTTCTGGCTGTCAGAGCTCACAGACCATCTGCTTGGATTGCCCTGCGGCCCTCCTGTAGGGCACAGATGCTGGCAATAATGTGTCCCATTTGGCAGGCGATATGACATTGCTTCTTGTATCATGTCAGGTGACTCAAATAACGATCATGCCTGTTGACACTTGGAGCTCTCAGAGGGAATTCTGAACAGCAAAGGAAAGATGAAATGAAACTCAAGGGTGCTTGTTCCAAACACTGCAGCAGCCCGCATAACCAGCAATGAAGCCATTGCTAAAGTCAACAATGAAAGAACTCTGGCAAGTACCAAATGGCGGATTGAATCTGGTGTGGCAAATTAGGAAATGCAAAGTGAGGAAGTTGCTTTTCAGATAAATAAATTATATGAGAATTGGATTGCATGCCTCACCATTCGTGCAAAGAGCTGACTCCAATATTTGTAGGATTTATGCTCTGTAAGAAAGATTTAATGTTTGAGACTGCTGCTGGGACTAGTTTTTAATTGCATTGGAACCATTTCTTTTTATTGAGCAATGCTTTATCAAGTGTTAACTGATCGCATGTCAGTTGGGATGTCCTCTGGGTGATGGATGACTCTTAATTGCATTTGGGCAATGTGGAGACATTGCATAGGGCTCCGTAACATCCTCTGTCCCCAGGACAGGGCTCAAGACCACAGGGGATGAGGAACAGAGAGGACATGGGCTACAGCTGGGGCATAACAAGGTGCAACAGAGCTCAGAACTGGTGGAAAAATAGAGCAGGGAGAGGGAGACCCTAAGGAGACCATAAAACCAGACTTCCATTTGCAGCCCCCTTAGCATTCCCTGTCACACCAGGTCTCCTGCTGTGCACTCATTGCTTAAACTTTTCTGTCTCCCTCAACGTTGTGACAGAAACCCAGCCTGATGTATGCTCTACACATACCTCCTGTCTTAGGGACACAACACCTAATATCCACCACCCAGAGGAAGTTAGGTTTATTTTGGCTCATGTTTACAGTCCATAGTCAGCTGGCTCCAAGACTGGACATCGTGGCATAGAGGCATGGCAGAGGAAAAGTGGCTCAGCTTATTGCAGCTGGGAAGGGGAAGGTGAAGGGAGGGGCTGGGAAGGGGGGTGCACCCTTCCTGGTCACTCCCACAGTGACCTTCCTCTTTCTATCAGCCCTCCCCTCCTAACAGCAAATGAGCTGTAATGCCCCTGTAATCCAATCACATCCAAGAGCCCCGCCCACCTATGATCCCAAGAGGCTTTGGGGGCTGGGCATCTGGATCCAAACCATAGCACCTCCCATAGAGGGCCATGATTTCTCAGATAGCATTGTGTGGAATAAGGCTGAAGTAAATAAATAAGTTAAAAATAAGTGAGTTGATGGGGCCGGGGATTTAGCTCAGTGGTGCTGCTCCTGCTTTGCAAGTGCAAGGTCCTGAGTTTGATCCCCAGTACTGAAAAACAAAAAACAAAAACAGATTCTGGGAAAAAAAAAGTGAGTTGATTTAGGGAAAGGTTACAAAGTTTATAACTGTACAGTTAATAGGTTTATGGTAGGAAAAAGGCAGACTTTTCTGAAATCATTATTTTAAATCAGAGGTTATTAACTCTGGCTATGCATCAGAATCTCGTGGAATTAAAAAAAAATATGAACATCTAGACCTTCTCTCAGAGGTCTGGATTAATATATTAAAAAACGTACCTCTCCCCTCAAACCCTAGAGATCCTAATATGAAGCTAGGGTTGAAAACCTCTATCCTAAACCAATATATTCTTTGCCATGGATGATTTCCACCTCCCTTCCCACTATAGTTGAAAGTTATTTCTTATTATTGCTTCTCTTATTATGAAAATGTAAATACACGATAGGCATATTGATGTTAGAAAGCTTGAGGGCAGGAACCATGCCTAGTTTTATTCTGTTTACCAAGCAGCAGGAAGATCTGCCCGTGGCACGCTGTTCCAGTGCTGGGGCTGGTTGGAGCTGGGGCAAGGGCACCACTCTCACTGTGCTCATTTTGCTGTCGCTGAGGACATTGTGGCTGAGTGGCCAGGACATGGGGACTGGGAATTGGGAGATCTGAATTCCAGCCTTGGCTGGGCACTAGTTCACAACGTTGATTAGGTCCCCTCACCCTTTTGGGAGATGAAGAATTTGGCCCCGGCACCTCCTGCATGGACCTTTATCTTCTAATTGACCTTGACTACCAGGGCTTGGTCAGAAAAGGAAGGAAGCGGAGGTTACAGTGGGAGTTCCAAATAGCTGCTCCAAGAAGTGACTGGGCTTAGGAATGTTTTCCTTTGTCTGGTCAGGTAGGACAGAGCCCAGATCCGTGGCGATCCCACCTTTGCATTTCCATGGAAATCAAGGCCCACAGAAGGTAAGGATGGATGGGAGGGTGGGGCTGCCTGATGACCTTAGAGAATGACCTTGGGGTTTCAGACACAGTAAGAGAGAGAACCAGAGTTCAATTAAAGTTTTGATATCCATAAGAGTTGTGTAATTCCATAAGGTAAGAAGCTTCTGACGAGTGAAGGATTCTTTAGAAGTAAACGAACAAATATGTAGTTATATACCTCAAGGGTCACATAAACACAAAATCAGGTGTAGGACCTGGATGGAGGCCGTGGACTTGACTCTGGCTTGAATAGTAGTAATCATCAAGGGCCTGGGCTACTCAGCCACCTCCATCTTTAAATAGGGAAGTTAGAGACTGGAAATAGGGCTTGATGGGTCCGTAGAGACACTACCTAACATGGATCTGGTCAGTGTCCCATCCAGAACCTCTGGCCAATTAGAAACCTCAATTAGCTGAGAAAGAAATGATCTTTCTTGGCGGGGTATTTAGCTCAGTGGTGCCACCACCTGCTTCAAAAGCATAAGGCCCTGAGTTCGATCCCTGGTACAAAAAAAAAAAGAAATGATCTTCCTTGTGGGTAGACATTTTAGAAGCCCAGGGAATATGTAAAATTAAGTACACAGATGTTTAAGGAAGTCAAACTATAGTTTTAATATCTTTAAAGTAGTGGTGAATATATATTAGTTTTTATACACACAGTTTAAAAGAGAATTTGGCCTATTGGAATAATAAACCAAACTTAACATTCTACTTCAATGTTTGTACTTGAAGGATTGATTGATATTTGTGATTTTAAGTTAAAATCTTTCTAAGCTTACGTCTAGTGTGGATATTTAAAAGCATTTAAAATTGCCTTTTTTTGTATGCTGAATTTACTGAATCTATAAGAGTTACTTTTGTATCTGGGGAAGTTTTTCAGTCAGATAAAAATGCTTAAAAAGGAATCAAATATATTAAATTTATAAATGTCATTTAAAATGTTAAAGAGGTTTAATTAACTAAATGTATAAATGGGACTGAACATTAATCAAAAGTCTTCTCAAAGTGACTGTTAATGTTTGCTAGAGTTAAAAAAATTTGCTAGACTTTTAAATAGGATAATAAGATTCCTAAGCTGCTTTTAAAAGCTCAAGAAAGAGCTGTACATTTCTAAATCTATAAATTTAATAAATGAAATATTAATTTTGAAATTTAATATTGGGTTTTGAAACAGCCACTTATTGGAGTGGTCTTTTCTGTACACAAAAGCCACCACCCTCAAGGATATACAAATTTTCTTCTACCCAGTAAGTCTTAGTCAGTGTAGGAGGGAGGAGGGGAGGTGGGAACTGGAGAAAGGAAAAGAAGATTTTAGGGTTATGGGGTTGTCTTGTTCTCAAAGTCAGGCCAGTCAGTGTATTGCACTCAGTGCCAAGTTACTCGTCTTGTGGGCAGAGATTCATTCCCACACATGCTTACTGTGTAGGGTGTCAGAATCATGGAGGATGCTGCTTGGCACCTAAGAAAGTAGGTTGAGGCTCTGGACTCTGCCTTAGTTTGTTCCTGCTGCTATAATAAAACGTCTTAGACTGGGCAATTCATGAATGATAGACACTTCTTTCTCACAGCTCTGGAGGCTGGGAAGTTCAAGATCAAGGCACCAGCAGAGTCAGTGTCTGGTGAGGGGTTGCTCCCTGTATCCACAAAGGCGCCTTGTTGCTTCATCCTCACATGGTAGAAGAACAAAAAAGGAGCCAAAGAGATTCCTTTAACCCCACTCATGAAGTCAGAACCCTGGTGACTCAATTATCTGCCTCAGGCCTCATCTCTTAATACTCCTGCCCTGGGAATTTAGTTCAACATGGCTTTCAGAGGCACACATACAACCAAGACAGAGCAGCATCTAGTGGCCCCTTTCAGCAAGCCCTTCTAGTTGAGTTCTACTGTTCTGTGTGCTATTGTTATTCCTCAGATCATTTCCAGTGGACAAGAATAAAAACATTCTGAGGTAGATGCTAAGGTTTTCGTTTCCCAGAGAATTTTGTAACTGACAGCTAGTGGGAGTGTGCTTAAGTCAGAATTTTTATTTGCACCAATGGAAGCAGACTCTAGCTGATTTAATTAGAAATAGAGTGGTTGAAAAGTTACTTAGAGAACCACTGAGAAGATTGGGAATCCAGCTCATGCACAACATTAGTCAGAACCATGGTCAAAGACATGGCACAGAAAATGGTGAGAATTCTGCTTCCATCACTGAACATGAGAGGTTAAAGAGGAGTCCTTGGTGGTGGACATCACCCTTGGTATTGCTAGCACTGTGTCCCAGGAATGGCCACCAAGATTCTCTACTATTCTGCTTCTCTGCATTGCTATACTTGGAGAAAGGTCCCTGGTGGATGTGCCTGATTGGCCAAACTCATGTCATGTGCCTACTGGGAAAACTGGGAAAGAGAGGATGTGGCTTTTGGCTTCTGTGGTAGGGGGTGGGTGTGATTGTACTTGAGACTCAGAGTAGTGGTATGTTGGAAGCAGCCTGTGAGAGCTGCTTGTCAAAATTTTAGAGAGACAAAATTTAGCTATTATTGATAGCTACATCAAACACAGCTATTATTTAAAAGTAAGTTACAGATGTACTTGTTCCTATTTCTCCTGCGAAGTACAACTAAAATCTCTTTTTTATTTTTTTCTTTTGTTTTTCTGTTTTGTTGTTTGTTTTATTTATTTTTTTATATTTAAATTTTTTCCCCCATTAACTTTATTGGTACATTTTAGGTATGTAATACAGTTACATTCATCATAGGGATTTTGTACCATTACATGAGTCTCTTGGTTCTTATTTTTTTTCCCCTTCCCTTGCCCTCCCTTCACCCCCTCCACCCTTCCTTATTTGCAAAGACCTTGTTTCCGTTTTTTTCCTCTTCTCATATAAAATCTCTTTTTTATTATGTATAGAAGAAACACAGATTCTGAAAGGAAGAGAGAAAAAGGCAGACTAGCTAGAGAGCTTGGGGCCTGAGGAACACACAACATGTAGGTAAGTTCTTTGAGTTTTCTTTTTGACTTATATTTCTCAGACTTAGAGCTGAAGAAACTGACAACTCAGAAATGCCAATATGTGCATACACAAGGACAGAAAACAAAACAGCAACAAAACCCCAAACCCAATGAAAGTCTGTGCTCTCTAGCTAAAGGACCAGGAAAGGAGAAATATAGGAAGACAGAAAATTTAAAGACAGTAATTGCCAAATATCACATAAAAAACTGTGGACCCATTTTCACCTGAACCAACAAAGGTGAAGGTGGTATCCTAGACTTCTGATGTTGAGAGACTGTAACAGGCCACCCCAACACTCATGCTGGCCAAGTAGGGAGCCAGAACTTTCAGCCCTCTCCACAGCTCTCCCCCTTCCTCCTCCCCTTTGGATGGTGTCAGAGGAGGCCTTACAGAGAGTTAGATCTCTCACCATCAACAACAGTAAAAGACAGAGAGGGACATTAAAGAATGATAAGAGTCAACTCTTCAAGAAGACATAGTGATCATAAACATATATGTACCAAACAACAGAACTGCAAAACATTCAAAGAAAAAGTGAATTGACACAAAAAGAACAGAAAAATCACAATTATAACTGGAGACACAAACACTCCCTTCTCAACATTTAGTAGAGAAAATCAGCAAGGATCTAGAAGAAGTCATTGATATTATTAACCAGTAGGATTGAATTGACATTTATAGAATGTGAACCCAACAACATCAGATTATAGTTTGTATTTTAGGCCATACTTTTTCCTTCTTCTGCCATTTTGGCTCCCAAGGTCCATATCCTGGGCCCAAAAAACAAATTGGAATACAATTAAAAGAATGAAAATAATACAAAGTTTATTATCTGACCACAGTGGAATCAAACTAGAAATCAACAGCAGAAAAAATAACAGGAAAATCTTCAAACATTTGGGAACTAAACAACATGCTTTTAAATAATCCACAAGTCAAAAAGGAAGTCTCAATGGAAATAAGAAATTATTGAACTGAATGAAAATACAACTACAACATGTCATAATTTGTGGAACACAGCTTAAGTGATGCTGAGGGAAATGTTCATAGCCCTAAATGGTTACACTAGAGAAGAAGAAAAGTCTAAAATCAATAGTCTAAGCCTCATCTCCAGAACCTAGAGAAAGATTAGCAAGCTAAACTTGAAGGAAATGGAAGGAGGGAAATAATATAGATAAAAACATCAATCAATAAAATTAAAAACAGAAAATAGCAGAGAAAAATCAATGAAACAAAGACTCGTTTTTAAAAAGTCAATACAATTGAATTCCAACTAGTCATGATCAAAAAAAATCTACACCTAAACATATAATAGTCAAGATCCCAGAAACCCAACAGAAGAACAAAATCCTGCAGGCAGTTAGAGAAAAGAAACAAATCACCTACAAAGGAAAGTCCATCAGAATCATGGCAGATTTCTCAACACAAACCCTCAAATCAAGAAGAGCCTAGGGTGAAGTATTTCAAGCCCTA
>NW_004624823.1:5353897-5427619 GCF_000247695.1 Heterocephalus glaber | reverse complement strand
TAAGATCTAAGTGGATTAAAGATCTAAATATTAAGACAGAAACACTAAACTTGCTGGAAGATAAGTTAGGTAGAACTCTTGAAGACATTGGCAAAGGAAAGGACTTTATGAACAAAACCTCTGTAACATGGGAACTAGCAGAAAGAATCAACAACTGGGACTTCATCTTATCAAAAAGCTTCTGCACTGCAAGAGAAATCACCAACAGAACTAAGAGACAACCTGCAATATGGGAAAAAATTTTTACCAGCTGTTCCACGGACAAAGGTCTACTATCTAGAATATATAAAGAACTCAAAAACATCAGTATCCCAAATATAAAGACCCAATTCAAAAATGGGCATCTGAAATGAACAGACACTTCTCAGACAAAGAAGTAAAAGCAGCAAATAAATATATGGAAAAAATGTTCAACATCACTGGTCATTTGAGAGATGCAGATGGAAACAACAGTGACATTCCACCTCACCCCAGAAAGAATGGCTGCTATCAAGATATCAACCAATAACAAATGCTGGCGGGGGTGTGGGGAGAAAGGAACCCTTCTCCATTGTTGGTGGGAATGGAGACTGGTGCAATCACTATGGAAATCAGTATGGAGAAACCTCAAAGAACTAGGGCTAGAGGTCCCATTTGACCCAGCTATTCCCCTGCTGGATGTCTTCCCAAAAGAATTAAAAGAATCATACCACAGTGATATAGGTGCATGCATGTTTATAGTGGCACAGTTTGTAATAGCTGAAGCTTGGAAACAGCCCCAGTGCCCATCAACTGGAAACTGGATAAAGATGTGGTTTTTTTTTTTTTTGAGTAAAATGGAGTACTACTCAGCCATAAAGAATGAGAAACTAGTCATTTATAGCTAAATGGATGCATATTGAGGCCATACTCTTAAGTGAAATAAATAGGACACACATGTGTAAATACAAAATCGTTTCTCTAGTGTGAGAAACTGAAAGTGTAAATAAGGATTAAAATGATTAAAATGAATAATTGGTGATTTGAAATAGGAAGAAAAGGTCCAAAGGGATAGGGGTGGTTTGAGGGGAAGGGGAAAGGAAAGAAGGGAAAGGAAAAATTATGAGAAAGGAAAAAAAATGGAAACAAAATCTATGTAAATAGGGAAGGGTGGAGGGGGTGAAGGGTGCACAGGTAATGGGGAAAAAACAAAAACCAAGATACATCATGTACAGGTACAAGCACTCAATGATAAATGTAAACGTATTGTATACCTAAAATGTACCAATAAAAGAATTTAAAGAAAAAAAATAACTTGCTCAATACTCTGCTATAACAAACACAGAACTGAGGTCAAAATTCTAGGATTTTAGCTTACCCAATACTATCTCCCTAACTGAATGGTTGAATTCTGACTTGTAGAGATGTAGGAATGAAGGCAGAAATGAATAGAATAAACACAGAGAAGGATTCAGAAAATATTAGGTGTACATTTAAGAAGAGCAATAAGCTCACTCTGGCTGGAACTTAGATTGTCTTGAAGGGCACTAGCTGAAAAGTTAGGGAATGAAATTTAGCCCTGGCTCCTTGTATCTTTAAGTTCTTCAATTCTTCATAAGATTAAATTCTATTCTTTAAGTAAATGTGAGTCATAGAACTTAAGTGACAAGAAGACTGACTTATGAAGTTATAATTATGAAACAGAAGATTGTTTGGGTTAATTCACTATTATAATGGTTCAGTTAAAGACCTAAATCAA
Source organism: Heterocephalus glaber (assembly GCF_000247695.1). The sequence goes on along the minus strand of NW_004624823.1, from coordinate 5,425,902 downwards.
GATAAAGACTGTTAGGATCAGAGGATATAGTGCAACCAAGATATAATTAACTCAAAGCCTTGGCCAACAAAGTAGTTCTATAAGAGAAGAAAGAAATATACATAGAAAAACAAACCAAGGGTCTCCTGTTTAGTTCCTGGAAGGGTCATTTTAAGTCACTTATTTTTCTAGTTATGATTAAAAAATTACTTAGTATTTCTATATGCTAGATGATGATCAAATTATGCTATTTTCTACAAATAATTTAACAGATCAATTGTATCCATTTTCTTCTTTGCAAAGATAAAGATGAAAGAATGAGTTTACTAAACCATAATATAATGTGTCACATCTTGGTATTTATTTACTTATTTTTGACTAATCTACAACCATAAATGCAAATCTTAAAATTTCTATGTAGCATGATTTCTTTTTAGAATGGTATCTTCTTAGCCTAGTATCAAAATCAGAAGTTACATAAAACTGGCATCTAGTGATGCATGTTTAAGTGTTTTAAAATTTACACATGTGCACATGTGTGTTCAAGCACACACACACACACACACACACACAGAGTCAATACAATTGACAAAATGCTATATGTTAAATACTCCCCAAAGATCTATATGCTAAAGTCTTGGTCACAAGTTGGTGATGCCACTGGGAAGTGGTAGAACCTTTAGGAGGTGGGGCTTGATGGAAGGAAGGTAGGTTATTGGGGTCAAGCTATTGAAAAGGATATTGGGACCTCAGTCCCTTCCTATATCTCTCTTTTGGTTTCCTAGCTGTCATGAGGTGAACAGGTTTCATCCACTATGTGCCATGATGTACTGTCTTTCCACCAACTCAGAAGCAACAGAGCCAACTGACCATGGACTGAAACCTCTGAAACTATGAGCCAAAATAAACTTTTCATCCTTTAAGTTGATTTTCTCAGGTATTTTGTCACGATAATGACAGGCTGATGAATACATAAACTTATAGCAAGACTATCAAAGAAACAAAGAGAAGACACAAATTACCAGTATTAGGAATTAAAAGGCATATCGTTACAAACCCTGAGTACATCAAAGGACTAATAAGGAGAATTATGAAAAGTCTCTATACACAAATATTACAACCTAGATGAAATGGACCATTTCTCAAAAAATACAAACTACCACAACTTACCTAAAATAAAAGAGATACTTTAAATAGCTGATCAAGGGAATGATCAAGGGAATTAATGATCAAGGGAATTAAGTTTCTTAATTTAAAAATTCCCCTGAAAGAAAGCTCCAGGACTGTATGGCTTTGTCGGTGAGTCTTCTAAAAATTTAAGTAAGGATTAATACCAATTCTACACAGTCTCATCCAGAAAATAGAAGAGGAGGAAACTCATAATTTTATGAAACTAGTATTACCAGGATTAGACAGAATAGCTGAATAAATCAGTATTAAAGTGATCAGAGTTCAGAGAAGATAAAAATAATAAGATTAAAAAAAGATTAAAAAAATAAGAAAAGCAAATCAAAGACCAATATCTATCTTGGGTACAGATATAAGAAATCTTTAAGAAAATATTAGCAAATACAAATCAGCAATTTATAAAAAGAATAATATACCACGATGAACTGTTTTATTCAAGAGATGCAAAGTTCCTTCAATATTAACAAATCACTTAACCTATATGAACCTATATTAAAGAAAAGCCCTGCATATCATATTGACATGGAAAGAACATTTGACAAAATTCAGCATATATTCATGACAAAAACTCAGAAAAATAAAAATGGGAATTTCCTGAACTTGATAAAAGACCTATAAAAATATACAGTTAACATTATACCTAATGGTGAGAAATTGAGTGTATTCCTTCTACAATTGGGAAGGCATCTGCTCTCAACACAGTCAGGATGTTCTGGCCAGTGAAATGGGCAAGAAATGGAAATAAAAGGTGTATAGATTGGAAATAAAATCATCTCTGTTTGCAGATGAGATGACTGCCTACGTAGAAACTCTAAGGAGCGCTCTGTGGGCCGCTCCTGGTATTGTTGGGCTGGGGTGGGCTGTGCTGGGCTGAGCAGGTCATGACAAAGTCTGCCTGAACAGATAAGCTTTGAGCGGGAAAGCTACTCTCCTCTGGCCAAGCCTTGAGAGCCAAGCCAGACCTTCCAGTGAGCCACAGGCTTTGGCATCTGAAGAGCAGTGCTAGGGGCTGAACCTAGAACCCAGAATAGAGTAGGTGGAAACTTTCACACTGAGACATGCCCACAAACCCCAGGGCACATCACAAAGAGAAAGCCACTTACTAAAAAAAGACACCCCCACCATGCAAGTGGTCGAGACACCCTTCCCAAATGATTTGTCAACCTTAACACAGAAGCACGACTAAAATGAGAAAACAAGACAACAAGATACCTGCAAAACAACAGAACTCCCAAAAGCTGATCCCACAGATACTGAAGTGAATGCAATTCCAGAAAAGTTGTTTAAAAAATCCCTGATAGTTAAAACGATTAATGAGATGAAAGAAAAGACAAATAAGTAGCTGAATAAATCAGTTTTAAAGTGATCAGAGTTCAGAGAAGATAAAAATAAGCAGCTGAATGAATGAAGGAAGATAGTGTAGGAATGAAAGATTACTTCAGTAAAGAGATAAGAGGTTACGAAAAAGAACCAAGCAGAAATGCTGGAAATGAACATCTCAAAAGTCAAATAAAAAAACTCAAGTGAATGTCTCAGCAGTAGGCAAGAATCAGAAGAAAGAATATCAGGATTTGAAGATGAGGTGGGTGTACTGGAACATTCAGGCAGTGTCAAAGAAAACAAAAGAATAAGAAACAGTGAACAGATTATTAAATAGCTCTTGGATAAATCTAAAAGAAAAAATTTAAGACTCATTGGCATAGAGAAAGGCAAGGGAATATAGGCTAAAGGCATAAAATATTCTATTCACTGAAATTATTGCAGGAAATTTCTCATACCTGGCGAATGAGAAAGAGCCAAGTAAAGGAGGCGTTTAGAATCCAAAATAGACATGACCAAAAAAGAACCACTCCACAACATAATCAAAATGCCAGAAATTCAGAACAAATTAAAATATTGAAAGCTATTAGAGAGAAGTGCAAATTACTTATAAAGGGAAACCCATCAAAATGACAGCAGATTTCTCAACAGAAACCATAAAGGCCAAGAGGGCCTGGAATGAAGTTTGTCAAGCCCTAGAAGAATATGATTGTCAACCTAGAATACAACGTCCTGCAAAGCTGTATTTTAACATCAAGTGTAAAATAAATACATTACATGATGTGTATTAACTAAAGAAATTCATGGCCACTAGCTTGTATTAGAGGAAATACAAGTACTGAAGGGAATCCTAAAGAGGGATGGTGAAGCAAACAAACATTACCAAGTCAAAGAAAAGAAAAACATGGAAGAATGGATAAATTCCTAGACACATATGCCCTATCTAAATTTAACCAAGAAGGTACAATAAACCTAAATAGATAAATAGTATGCAATTAGATTGATGCAATCATTAAAACTCTACCAAATAAGAAAAGTGCAGGATTTACTGATGATTTACTGCTGAATTTTATCAGACCTTTAGAGAAGAACTAACACCAAGGCACCTCAAACTTTTCTATGTAATAGAAAGGGAAGGAATGCTTCCAAATTCATTCCATGAAGCCAGCCTTACTGTAATACCAAAATCAGGTAAGGTTGCAACAACAACAACAACGAAGAAAACTGTAGACTAATATCCTTGATGAACATAGATACAGAAATCTTCAATAAGATCTTTGCAAACAGAACTCAACACATTAAAAAGATCATATGCTATGGCCAAATTGATTTCATCCCAAGGATGGAAGTACGGTTCAATATACATATATGAATAAATGTAATATACTATATCACATAAATAGAATCAAGGATTAAAAAAATCAAATGATTTCTCATTAAATGTAGAAAATTCCTTTGATAAAATCCAATATTGTTTCATGAAAAAAACCCTGATGAAGGTCCGGGGATTTCGCTCAGTGGTTCCACTGCCTGCCCTGTAAGCGCAAGGACCAAAGTTCGATCCCTGGTGCCAAAAAACCCCTCCCAAACAAACAAACAAAAAACCCTGATGAAAATAGATACAGAAGAATCTTAGCTGGGCATGATGGCACACACCTGCAACCCCACCACTCTGGGAGGCTGAGGCGGAAGAATCACTACTATGAGCCTAGCTCTAAAGAAGAACAAAATCATGTCATTTGTAGGAAAATGGATGGGACTGGAGCCTTTTTTTTTTATACTGGGAATTGAACCCAGGGCCGTCACTACATCCCCATCAGTTACATCTTCAGTCCTTCTTTTTAATTTTTATTTTTGAGACAGGGTTTCCCTAAGTCACTAAGTCACCTCAACTGGGCCTGAACTCATGATCCTCTTGCTTCACCTTCCCAGGGTGCTGGGATTATAGTTGTGTGCTATCATGCCTGATTTTTGAGACCAGTGAAATAACGGAAATAAGCCAGACTTAGAAAGATAAGTACCACATATTTTCTCTTACATGAGAAATGTATAAACTAACAAACAAACAGATAAAGGGAGATGACAGGACTCTGGGAAGTATACTTTTGGAGATGGGGAAGGGATCAGCAGGAAGTGGGGGGAAGAGTCAGGGGGTAATTGGGATCAAAGATGATCAAGATATGTTAAATGCATGTACTAATTTCCTCAAAACCCCACGACTACTGAAAAAAGAAAAAAGAAACACTAAGGAATCTATGAAAATTAAAACAAAAACACAACACTCATGGCTGGCAGTGTAGCTCAGTGGCAGAGCATTGCTTAACATACACAAGGGCCTGGCTTTGGTCCCAGCACCAAAAACCAAGAAAAAAATACCAAAAATATAACAAACACAAAACTCAAAAAATCAAAACTCTAAACCTTCTAGAACTAATAACCAAGTTCAAGACAATCACAGGATATAAGATAAACATAAAAATGAACTGTATTTCTACATTATAGCAATAATCACATGATTACCAAAATTAAAACTATAATATCATTTATAGCCACTTAAAAATATTAACTACTAGGGTGGAGTGGCACATGCCTGTAATCCCAGCATTCTGGGTGGCTGAGCCAGGTGGTTCATAAGTTTGAGTCCAGCAGGGGCCACTTAGTGACTTGGTGAGACCCTGTCTCAAAATCAAAAAAGACTGGGGATGTAACTCAGTGGGAAGGCTCTGGGTTCAAGTCCTAGTACCACAAAAACAAAAACAATCCCCCTCCCAATAATAACAACAGCAGCAGCAACAACAAACTTAGGTGTAAATGTAATGTGCATGGTTTATATGCTGAAACTGCACAATGTTGATGAAAGAAATAAAATATCTAAATATATAGAGCAATGTCATGTTCATGAATTGGAAGTGTCAACATCATAAAGCTACCTTAAACTGATATATAAGTTCGATGCAATTTTTTCTCAAAATCTAAGCAAGATTTTCTGGTTAACACTGACAAGATTGTTCTAAAATATATATGGAAAAGCATAGAACTAGAATGGCCAAGATAATATGAAAAAGGAGAATAAAGTAAGATGAATCAGTCTACCTGATTTCAAGTTTTATTACATAGTTTCAGTAATGAAGACCATGGTGTGGGTGAAGGGATGGGCATATCAGTAAATGGAGCAGAGTAGAGAATTCAGAAATGGACACACACAAATACACTCCACTGATTTTTGGTAAAAGGTACAAAAATAATTCATTGAAGAAAAGACAGCCCTTTTCAACAAATGATAGAACAATAGGACATTCATAGACAAAACTAAAATAAGAACAAAAAACACTACTGTAAGTCTTATATCTTTTTTTTTTTTTTGTACTGGGGCTCAAACTCAGGTCCTTGAGCTTGAGCAGCAGGTGATGAAACCACTGAGCTAAATCCCTGGCCCAGTCTTACATCTTATAGAAAAATTAACTCAAAATGTACCACAGACTTGAATGTAAAACTTAAAACTATAAAATTCTTAGAAGAATGGGAGAAAATTTTGGGTCTAGGCTAGGGAAAGAGTTCTTAAACTTGACAATGAAAATATGAATCATTAATAGAAAAGTTGATAAATTGTACTTCATAAAAATTTAAACATTTTGGGGGGCCGGGGATTTAGCTCAGTGGTTTTGCCACCTGCTGCGCAAGCGCAAGGACCCAAGTTCGATCCCCCGTACCAAAAAAAATTTAAACATTTTACTCTGCAAATGACCTTGTTAAGAGGAGGAAAAGGTGAGTTACAGATTAGAGAAAATGTCTGCAAACAACAATATTACAAAAGTAATATTACAACATTTCTCATATACTTATCAAAAGACTAGTATCTAGACTACTAAATAATTTCCAAAATTCAACTTCAAAAAACTAAGCAATGCAATTTATAAATGGGCAAAAATATATGAAAAAACATTTCATGGAAGAGGATAAGCAGGTGGTGAACAAGCTCCTGGAAAGATGGTCAATCTTATTATCCATTAAGGAAATGCAAATTAAAACTGCAATGAGATATCACTACACATCTGTCAGAATGAAAAAAAAAGTAACAACACCAAATTCTGGCTTGGATGTGGAGAAACTGGATTGCTCATACATTACAGTGGGAAAACAAATGGGACAGCCACCCTGGAAAACAGTTTGGCACTGTCTCAGAAACCTAAACATGCAGATATCATATTACAATGGTACATTCATAACTGTGTCTTCCAGCACAACACACAATGCCTAAATCTTTGGAAATGGCCTATTTCCCATCAACAAATGAATAGATAAAGAAAATGTGGTATATATACCCAAAGAAGTACTCAGCCATGAAAAGGATACATTTGAGTCATTTGTAGGAAAATGGATGCACCATGAGACCATAATGCTAAGTGAAATCAGACATAGAAGGTTAAATATCACAGTTTTTCATTCCTAAGAAGCCCAAAGTATAAATAAAGAGCAAAATGAAACACAGATGATAAGAAACAGGGAGGTAGACCTTTTGCAGATGAGAAGGGGATTCAAGGGTGAAGGTATAGGAGAGAGAGGGAAGGGGAAAGGGAAATAAAGAGGATTGAGAGATGTATATATACTAACTCTCCATCATGGAGATTGTTATGGTTTATGTCTAGATGTTCCCCTGAAGTCTCATGTGCTCATAGGTGAGGATTTTGGGAGATGATTGGATCCTGGGGACATAGTACTCATCAGTGAATTAGTCCACATTAGCTAAATGTGATATTGGGAGGGGAAGCCTGGTCCCAAGGGGTGGGCCACTGGGGGCGTGGCCTGAAGGGTCTCCCTCCCTCCCTCCTCTCTTGATCCCTCTCTTCTTCCCACTGCCATGCCATGAGATATTTCTCCTCCCCACCGTGCTGCCCTACCTTCGAGCCAGCCAATTTTGGACTGAATCCTCTACAAAATGTGAGCCAAAATAAACCTCTCCTCCTTCAACTTGTGGATATCAAGTATTTGTCCCAGCAAAGAGAAAGTGACTAAGACAGAGATATTCATTATGGATCATAAACATGTACTACTAAAACAAAAACAAAAACAAAAACCTTAGACATGCAGCTACCATATGACCCAGCAATTGCACTCTTGGGCATTTGTCCAGAGAAATGAAAAATTATCTTCACACAAAGATTTATCAACAACTACTTATAGCAATTCAATTTGCAATAGGCAAAACCAGAAACAATTCCTATGTCCTTCTATGGTAAACGGTTAAACAAACCAGAAAATTAGCGAGCAGTGAAAGAGGATGAACTTTTGATACACACAACATGAAAACCTGTGTATATCCCCAGAAAATAATGGCAAATGGGAAAAACCAATCCCAAAAGGTCACACACTGTCTGATTCTATTTATATAATATTCTTATAATGACAAAATTTTAGAAATAGAGAAGTTTCCAGGGGTTAAAGAGTAGGTATGAGTAGGAAGGAAGATGGTGGCAACCTGGGACATCCTGATTGTGATAAAAATGTCCTGTCACTTGACGGTGGATGTCAACGTTCTGTTATTTGTGATATTAATCTCAAAATAAAGTCAAAGCTTGAATTTTAAAAGTAAAAAAATTATATAAACACACAGGTAACTATATTAAAAATGGCAGTATAGGGGCCGGGAATTTAGCTCAGTGGTTTCACCGCCTGCTGTGCAAGTGCAAGGACCTGAGTTCAATTCCCGGTACCAAAAAAAAAAAAATGGGGGTATTAAATACTCAAAATTCATCATTTCCTAATTATGTTATTACTTTTGTCATTGTCTATTCCCTTGAAGTTACTTAAGCTTTTTGTATCTGTGTAGTCAACATGTTCTCTAATGATGTGAACGTCTCTTCCCAATCCTACAGTCAGTAACATCGCATTGATAGTGAGAAATTGGCCTTAATGGGATTATTAACATCACAGAAAAGAGCAGATAGTGCAAATTAGGTCTCTTCTCCCTTTGGAACAGGTTGTTCAACTTTTACCAGAACACCACTGCTGACAAGGTAGGGGCCCTCTCACACATAGGAAGTGGTTTTAGGTACTCAGTCACCCCCTCCCCTAATTAACAGATGTTCGTCAGAAAATAGAAAATGTCACAGATCAGTTGTCAGAGGAGAAGGAATTGAGGCTCTCCCTAAGGCTATTCTCTTGCTACTTGTGGTTTGCGGTTGAAGGGGTGCTGGGAAAATGGTGTCTTGACTGTTTATAATCTCATTTTCTGAGTATTCAGCAGAGAGATGGGAAGACAGCAGGATTATAAAAATAAAAGCCTTCACATTCTCAGATCTGTTTATTTTCCCCTTGGGCAATGTAGGGCAATGTCCTTTGTGCTCTCTCTCTCTCCATCAAATTTTGATCCTTTCGTTAGCACCCTGGCTGAGAGTCCATACAGGCAGCTATTGGCTTCACTCTTCTACTCAGCCTTGGTCAGAGAAAGGATGAGAATGGAAGAGTTGGGTCCCTGAATAGGGCTGTGATCAACCACCCCATCCCCTAAGGAAGGTGTAATTAGTCCAAAGGGCGGAAATGAATCCCCAAGGCGGAATATGAACACTGGGTGGAAGGGCTTCTCTTTGTTCTCCAGGGCTGCCACATGGTGCTGGAAGCTTCTGTGGTACCTGTCACATGGACAGCACCTCTGTGCAGCCCGAGTGGGGCCAAAGGAGAGCTAAGTGCAGAAGAGATACAGATACACAGGGCCCTGTTAGGGCTGAGTCCCTGGGAACTCCTGAGTCCCTGGTTCTTCCTAGCTAAATTCCAGTTTGTCTTTCCTAAGTTGTCCTTCCTAGCCAAACTCTATTTTTAGCCTAAGCAAATTCCAGTTGAGTTTTTTGGTACATGGAGCTGAAAAAATTCCAGATAAACACATACTCCCCTGTTCTCTACAGCTTTTCTCCCTCCTCTGATTCTCTTCCACTTGGAAACTGTATATGAGGTCTATAACTGCTAGTCCCAGCCTAAAACCATGGGATGTTGTCTTTGCCCCTAGAGATCTGGTTAGCTTAAAAACAAGATTCAGGGGTCCCCTGAGAAGCTGAATTTCTCCTCTGAGTGTCTTTGGATGCTGCACCCAGCCATCTAGTTGAGTCAGAACCAGGGTAACAGCACAATTCTGCCTTTTTATAGCCTGAAAGACACATTTGGGCAGAAATACACTTTTTTTCAATGTAGAAGAAACTCACCAAAACCAAGCCAAATGGTTTTGAGAAACATTTTGTGAGGGTAAACTGATTGGGTGCTAAGACACCTCCGTCTTTGGCTCCCCTATTCCCTGATTTATTTTGGCATCAGAACGTCTGTAGTGCCACCTTCCAGCCACATGTTAATTTTTTTTTTTTTTTTTGTCTACACAAGGGTATAAACTGCATATGGTTTCTTTCAATTAGCTTAATTGTTTTTGGTATTTAATAGCTAATTGTCTTAATTAGCTTCCACAGCACAACAATGCTGACAATGGTAATGACTACATCTTATCCATATGGTTACAGAAGACAGATGACTCAATTTCCTATCCTTAGGCTGTGTGAGTCCCAGGAGGACAGGACAGATGTGAGAGGAGAAGATGGAAGTCCTCGAGAGAGCCGACCTGGCCTTGAATGCAAAAACCTGAATATTAAGGATAAAAGAGGAGGCGATAGACAGAGAAATAAAACTGGAGAATGAAGGATTTATGGAGGGCTTAAGTCATCTATTTTCTTAATGTAGATACCATGGAGTGATGCTGGGTGAATAATAATAAGAACAACAACAAATTTCACGGTGCCAGCAGGCTATATTGGCTCTGCTCAGAAGAGGCAATGTTTGAAGACCAAATTGCAGGACACTGAGTGAGAAATGCCCTGTGGTGCAATCTGTCTTAGGAATGGCTGATACCAGTCAAAGCTTGGGTGACATTTCTCTGGCAAATCTGGCTCAGAAGTAGTTCCTGCCTAGTGCCTGGCATATATTAAAAGCTTAATATATGTTTTAATCAGTGCCTGTCAGGAAATTGTATGGATTCAACCTTCAGAATACATCTGGAGTCTAACACTTAGCATTTTCTTAACTGCTATTGTCCTGGTCTGATTCACTATCATCCATGACCTGGTGCCTTTTAACTGGTCTCCCTGTGTCCACCCTCCACCTCTGTGGTTTATTTGCCACATAGCAATTGCCTTAGCCCAATTTCTATTGTTATCACAAAATTCATGAGACAGGGTAATTTCTGAAGAATAGAAGTTTATTTGGTGCATGGCTCTGGAAACTGAAGTCCAAGATCATGGCATCAGTGTCTGCTCAGCATTTAGTGCAGGTGTTGATTTGTACCACAATGCTGCCGAGGGCATCTTGTGGGACAGCCAGCATCTAGCTGGGGTCTCTCTTACTGTTCTTATAAAGTCACTAACTCTATGAAGGGGGCCCCACCCTCATAACTTTACCTAATCCTAAGTATCTTTCAAAGACCCCACCTCCAAATGCCACTGATATATGAAGTTGGAGATTCAGTTTCCAACACATAAATTTTTGAGGTCACATTCAAGTCATAGAAGTAGCTAAAGGAATACTTTAAAAATAGAAATCATGGGCCAGGGATTTAGCTCAGTGGTTCTGCTGTCTGCCTTTTGCAATCGCAAGGACCCAAGTTCGATCCCCGGTACCAAAAAAAAAAAAAAAAAGAAAGAAATTATATATCACTGCTTTTCTCAGAACCCTCTGATAGCTCCCAGCTCACTCAGAATAAAAGCCAGAGTCCACACGATGGCCAGCCAGGTTCTTCCCATTTTGTCTCACCTTTCTGAGCTTATCTCCCCCTTCTCTCCCCGGCACCTGCCGCAACACTACATTCAAAGTCCCTCTCCCATCACTCTTAGGTGTGCACTCCCTGCTTCTTTCTCACTCATCACATGTAGTTATTCAGATTCAGTTTCAAATAAAGTTAAAAGCCCAGTCCCTCATTTGCAATAGCCCCAATTTATGTGCTCAGTAGCCACACGTGGTTGGTGATTTTTGCACTGGACAGCACAGAGAACTTTCCATCATCAAAGAAAGTTCTATTGCATGGTGCTGCTTTAGCACTTTCCAGGATTTCTGCATGGCAAATTTCCCCAACTCTGGAGTCTTTGCTTAGGTTTCATCACCTCCATGGGCCCGCTCTGGCCGCTCAGTTTAAAATCTCAGCCCGAAACCCGGCTCTCTCCTCTAAGCATTCCCCTTACTCTGCTCAATTTTTTCCTGGAGCTCTAATACATTATAGCGTATTATATAATGTAGTTTGTTTTTTTGTTTTTTTGTTTTTTTGGTGCTGGGGATCAAACTTGGGACCTTGAGCTTGCAAGGCAGGTGGCAGAATCACTGAGCTAAATCCCTGACCCTATAATGTAGTCATTTTTTGTACTCATTGATTATTGTCATTCTCTGCTATGAAAATGTACATTCTGAGAACAGGGTTTGTGTGTGTGTTTTGTCCATGATCTAGAACAGTGAATGCCCATGATCTAGAACAGTGCCTAGCCCAGAGTAGATGCTTGCTAAATATTTGCTGAAGGAGTGAGTTAATGGATTCACATATTCGTTGGTCACTTGCAGTCTTTCAGGCTCTGTGCTAGACACTGGGGATGAATAGAAGAATAAGACATTTCTTCTACTCTCCTGGAGTTCCTATTCTATTAGTAAATCAAATAAATAAAAACCTATTGCAAATTCTGAGATGTTCTATAAAAGAAACAAATAAGGACCAGAAATAGAGAATGTGTGTGTTGGAGCAGGTGGGGAAGGGAGATTTTGATAAAGACCAGCAAGGTCAATAGGGAATGGTGAAGGGACCGTTGCTGAAGAGTGTTAGAGGAAAAGGCAAATGCAGAGGTGCTGATGCAGGCAGGGAAGCAGACATGCATGTGGGCATGTAGGTCCTCATGCCACCAAGTGGGGACCTTTTGTGGCAGAGCAGCTCAGAGTGTAGCTTTGAACCACAGCATGGTATTATCTGGGATCTTGTTAGAAACACACATTCTGGTGCTTATTGTTCCATAGCACTGAGTCCCTCCATGGGATATAATCATATAGTGGGCACCCCGTAGCTACTGTTGAGTGAATAAATGGATGAATGAGTGAGGGGATATTGTGCACCCCCCACTATGATGCCTATTCCCTTTTTACATTCTGATTCCTCAACAGAAACTCCGATGATCCTTTGCATAAATACCGAGGATACTTTCTTTGGTGAATTCAGTAAGTGAAAGAATGAAAAAGAATAAACCCAAGTGATAGCTTGGGTGCTGAATGGCTCCAAGCTCGAAGTTTCCACTACTCAAACAGGAAAGTTCAAAAAAATTCTGCTTGGTTGTTTGTAACTTTGCTCCATAGTTGAATCAAAAATCTGATGAACAAGTCTGTGTGGGCCAAGTGATACATGCGTTGCCTCTCGGCAGAGGACACAAAGGAGTGACTTCAGTCTAAACAGCGCTCTCACCCAGACAACATATAGTGCTCCTGTTAGTACGTTAAAACACTTATTATCATTGTGCTTTTTTTGCACTTTATTTGCATAAAATATCATAACCATGGCTTCCAAAGAAAGTTATTGATACCAGCAGTAAACTGAGAGGAAAACTGTGAGAACCACGACAGAGTGAAATAAATTATCGTGAAATACATTAAAATTCTGAAAAAATGAATTTATAAGTGTAATTTTTGGTCTTCAGAACCAATTGTTTGCAAAGTCCTGAGTTTGATACCCGGTACCAGGAAAAAAAACCAAAAAGCAACAACAAGAAAAGAACCAATTGTTTAGTTTTGCATTAATACTTTGGGAAAAATATGTTTAGTTCTTGAAAACGAATTTGGAATGAATTGAGTTCGACAACTGAGGTATTGCTGTACCTTTTTTTTTTTAAGATTTAATGCTTTATTGCTCTTTTTTTTTTTTTTTTTTGGTACCAGGGATTGAACTTGGTCCTTGTGCTTGTGCAGCAGGTGGCAAAACCACTGAGCTAAATCCCTGGCCCAATGCTTTATTGCTCTTGATGGTAAATCAAAATATGCTTTGGAAAGAAAGTTAATTTAATGGAAAATAGGAATATATGCACCAAATCATAAAACTGCATTTAATTAAAATGAGAGAAACCACTTCCTTGCATACAATTACTGTCCTTTTCCTTTTCCCTCAACACCCCTGATGCATTAACTGAGATCAAGCACACCCTAACTCCATGATCCTCTTCATTGCCACACGCTGTGACTGCTTTGTGTGCACCATGAAAAGGTGCTTGTGGACAGCCAGCAGCCCTGTGGTCTTGGCGGCAGGGCCCGGCGCTGGTCTGTGGGGTCATGGGGTACATCAAAAGGTGGATGGGAAGAGGCCCAACTCTTCTTTCCTCTTCAGCCTCCGGCAGGCAACTCATTTGGCATATCTATTTTGGTGTGTTTAAAACATATTTGCATGTGTCTAGTGTAAAGCAAGTCTGGGGAGCGAGGTGGAAAGGAGAGGTGAAGTTGCAGTTAGATGGTTCCATTAGTGCCATTGACAGTTGGCAGAACTGTGAGTGTCACTAGGCTGGATGTGGGCACCTCTCACTGTGCAGGCAACACATAGGAATGTCAGTGTCATAGGGATTCAGAAATTTGGGTTTAGGAAAGAGAGGGAAGGGGTGGGTGAGGGTGAGCTAAGGTTGGAAGCTGGGAGGAGCATGACTTGACTGAGGCAGAGAGGAGACCCTGGCAAGAAGGGGACATTGGTGTGGGAGGAAGTGGGGTGATCCTGGGGGAAGGAGTGGCTCCTGCCTGGGGCAGGGCCCCACAGTGGGTGAGGAGGCTGGTCTTGGGATGTTTTCTATGAAGGTGGTGTTACTGTATGCAAGGTGATTGGAGTGACAAGATGGTACACTGGTCTTGACATTGCTTATAGGACATTGTCTTAGTTACTTTTCTTCCTGCTGAGACAAAGTACTGGACACCCATAGTTAAAAGAGGAAAAGTTTATTTCAGCTCAGTTTGTAGTGGTTTCAGTCTATAGTTGGCTGTCTCTAAGGCAGGGTGGCATCGCAGAGGGGCATCGAAGAGGAGAAATATTCCATGGTAAAGCAGGCAGGAGACAGCGAAGCAGCAAGCAGCAAGCCTGCCTCTCCCTTTTATCCCATCCAGGCTACTGGCCTTTTGGGTGGTGCCACCCACATGGAGGGGTGGGCCTTCCCATTATCCACTCCCAGAACTCTGCCAAACCAGTCAGTGAACTAATTTAGTAATCACACACCCTCAATGTGAGCATCACACACCCTAGATCCAGCCACCTTGGAAATTCCCCACCTATGACCCCACAAGGCTTTGGAGGGACAAACAAGCCATAACAAACATCTTAGCTATGCATTTAATGTTTGAAAGATTAGAAGGCTATGGTCACCATCAAGCACTTTCTACCTGACACACACTGTTCTAAGCACTTTACAAAATGCATATGCATTTTGCATCTGCAAAATCCAGTTGGCGAGTGTCCTGGCTTCAGCCTCAACACTGTCGAGAGCCATTCCAAATAATTTTTTGGGAAAAATCATTTAATAATTAAAGTGTGATGATAGCTGTCTAAGTTCCAATGTCACCTTGCCCCCAGCAGCTATGGTATGCAGAAACATAGTTCCATGTCATAACCTTGGGTCACAAGTTGAACCCTCAAAGGTCCTCTGATACTGTGCTGCTCAAGGGCAAGAGTACATCAGCTAGGGCCGGGGATTTAGCTCAGTGGTTTCGATGCCTGCTGCGCAAGCACAAGGACCTGAGTTCGATCCCCGGTACCAAAAAAAAAGAAAAGAAAAGAAAAGAAAAAAGAAAACGAGTACATCAGCTGAAGACATCCTGGTTCTTTGAGAATGAAGTAGTAATAAAAAAGAGAAAGATTTCACCTGGGGGAAGCTCAGATTCTTTATTAGCCTGGTATCTCATCCCATCTACTATTGTAAGAATGTTCTCCTTACTGTCCTCATCAACATTAAGATTACTGCAACCTTCTGAGTCCTAAGTCACCAGATATTCCCTCCAATTATTGTGTGTACTCAATAAATAATGCCTAGCTCAAGAGTGTCTTTGTCTTTGCCCATTCTGAGGCACTGTCCTCTTAGCCCCCCATGTATTATGAAATTATGCCTGTCTTTATTGCTTTTCTTTCTTTATCCCTCGTGCTTCCCTTTCTAGGCAGATTGGAGGATTGATCAGCCTCAGATAAGCATGAACCAGGCTTTTTGCTTGTGATGCTGGGATTGAACCTGGGGCCTCATGAATGCTAGGTAAGAGCTCTACCACTAGGCTATACCCCTAACCCCAACCTGGGTTTAATTTATTTATTTATTTTTCTGGTACTGGGGATTGAGCTCAATGCTTTTTTATTGAGCTACAGCCCCAGTCCTTTTTTATTTTGAGACAGGGTCTTGCTAATTTGTTAAATTGCCCACACTGAATTCAAACTTGCAGTCTTCCTACCTTACCTTCCAGAGTCCTGGGATTATAGACATGTGCCACCATGGCTGAGTCCCAATCTGGCTTTTTATATAAGCAGTTCAGCAGGTAGCAAAGCTGAAAATGAGCGTCTATAAACAAGTCTTTTTCCAGATCTTCATTTGGACCAGGAGGCTTGTCTTTAAAAAGGGACATGATCAAGTTGACTTTAGGAACATTACTTGAGAGGTTGGGACAAGACAGCCTCAGGAGAGACAGAGACAAACCAGGTGGTGGGGCAGGGACCTGAGGATGAAGGGATGAGAAGTGTGGAGCTGTGGGTGGGAACCAGCAAGCAAGTTCATACATTCTCCACCACGGTGACCCACCAGATTCTAAGAATGCATGTGTCACACTGAAGGGGGTGCCTTGTGGTCTCAGCGTGTGTACGGTGTCCTGTCAACTCCACTGTGTGATCTTTCAGGACTACTCATTTCACTATGATTCTCCAAGGACCAGGGGAGGCTGTTGAAAGCACTCATTCAGTATTCAAATATTCCCTCTTTTCATTTACTTCTCCTTCTCTCTGAGGAAACTGTAAATGCTAACTTTACAGACAGTCCTGAGCTGCAAATTAGAGTGAAGCTGGTAGTCCTGGGATTTACCTCTTAGACTTGACCTAATAACTAATCCAAACACAAGTATATTATACTACCTTGCCATCCTTGGTTTGAGTAATTATGGAAATCTTCTCTTCAGTCAATAATTCCAAAAGGTTGCAATTGCTGCATCTTCTACAATCAGATGTTAAGCTTGGGGGAGCGAGGTGGGGGCTGGAGCCTCCTTTTCTTCTGTCTCCCCCGTGTTTTCCTGAAGGGCTTGCAGGATTTGCATGATAAAGGTTGAAGCCTGAAGAAGGTAAAGCTGAAAATTAAATGTTAAGCGCTCAAGTTGCTTGAAGTATGCCCAGGGCTTTTAAGAAGGACCATGTTATTGATTAAGAAACAGAGCCAATAGGTAGAGTTCACCTAGAAACTGATATGATGGGTGAACTGTAAAAGAAATATTTGTTGAAGGTAACATATTAATAAGGCAGATTGACCTCAAGAAAAGTTTTTTTTTTATCAATGTCATGATATAGTGAGTATTATTCCTGCCTATCTATTTATTTATAGATGGGGTCTTGCTATGTTGCTCAGGTTGTCTTGAGGCAGGGGTGGTGCCACTGAGCTAAATCCTCGGCCCTCAGGTTAGTCTTGAACCCCTGAGCGCTAGTGGTTCTCCTGCTCAGCCTCCTAAGTAGCCATCACTTGACTACAGATGCACACTGCAGTGTCAATGCCTGGTGTTAGTCCTGTGAACTTGGCCTGGCATGTCTCCCTTATGGTTCCAGCTGCTGTTGATCAAAGGTGGCTAAAGGTGAAGGTTTATGTGACGGGAGGCGCAATATTAAGCAACGTGACGAGAAAAGGATTTTGTTTAGAGTCAGACTTACTGGGTTTAAACTCTGGCCTAATCATCTACTAGGAAAGTGATCTCGGACAGGTTACTTAATCTCTGCACCCCAGTTTCCACATTTCTCAAGGCCATAGATTCATACTTGTGTTTTGGGGTTGTCACGAGACCTAGTGTGGCATACAATGCTGTGTGTTTCTAGTTGCAATGATGAATTTGTTTTCTATCACCCTGGTTAAGGAGAAGTCTCCCTTTGGTGCCAGTGTCTTTAACAACTCTCTTAGCACATTCTAATCTGCTTAACAAAGAGCAGGGGTTAGTTTCCGGAGCTAGAATGTAACGATTTTAGTTTTCATTACATTTACTGAAATGGTTACTTCATATCTCACATTTATAGGCAAGTAAAACTTTATTTTTTAAAGCAACCTTAAATGAAATGTCAGTTGATTTTTGCAAAAACATTAAGGAAATGATAGGTATAAGTGGAAAATGAAGACAGCAAAGATTGTGAAGGTGGGAGCATGAGTGACAGAAGTTTGGGAAATGATAGAAAAGCAGTTTTGCCAAAGGAGCTTCCAGCACAAACACCTGCAGGTTGAGGATATCTCTGGGCAAGGAGGCTTCCTACATTGCCATTCGTGGCCATTAGTGGCCAGTCTTGTGTGGCTACAGAGATGAGCCACACCCTCTGCACCCCCTGTGATTCCTGGAGTCCAGGTTCCTAGGGGAGATGGCCAGATTCTGTTAATCAGTGCACAGACATCTGGAGAATCATAGGACTCCGGGAAGTGGGACTAGGAACAACTGATACAGTTTTGTTAAACCCAAGCCCATGGCTTCTCTTCCTGTGTACTGGATTCCTTGTTCCTTCTAAATGAGAAAGAAAGCCAATTTGTCAAGTTTCAGGAAAGCAAAGCAAATGACCACTAGCTGTTTCTATTGAGGAAGGAGATAGCAAAATTGGATGAAGAGAGAGACACTGAAGAACATGTATTTTAAGGTATCATGGACAAATAGATTTAAAAAAGATGTAAATGTAAAGTTCTGGAAATTTTATTCGGAGTGATAGATAAATTTGAGACCCATATGAAGAAGATCATTATAAATTAACAGATCATATGGATGGTTGATATAAAGGCCTTTAATATAACCCTCAAATATGAGAATCTGTTTCTATAACATGAACTTCCCTTTGGAGCTGTCTGGGGGCTCCATTCTAGCTATTCTGGGCTAGCTCTGTACTGGTCCAATCTGAGAGGAGGTAGGCTACCTGTCTGTGCTGGAATGTCCTCCTACTTCTGTGAACTAAGTCATCCTTGACTTTCTCCAAATTCACTGTTTGGATCCACAGCACTCCTGGTGTATGGGTCCCCATGTTAGAAACCATTGGGGACCCTCATCCAATTTCCCTTCTCTTTCATTTTGCCACTCAACCAGTTATTAACTCCCTCAATGTTTTCTGCAGGATTACTGTTTGATGTCTCTCTGTTCATTCTTTCCGTTTACAATGCTGTCTTCTTCCATCACTTCTTCCTTTGCTAGATATCAAGTGCTGCATGTGTGTTGGAACATGATCTGTGTCCCCCTATGCTCGAATCCTTGATCTGGAATTTCCATACAGTCAGCACAGTGCTGGGCACACAATGGGTGCTCAGAAAATGTTTACAGAATTGACCTAAGAGTGTCTTAGTCTTCTCCCTTCTGCTGGAGATGTTTTTGTTGGTTTAGAAGGAAAAGAAAATCTATTATAAGACCCTGGCCAATCTGAATACCTAAAAACTCCCTGAAATTGACATCTTCCAGGGGCTCAGGTTTGGGGCTCCACCAGCCCTTCTTTGTACTCCTAAAGAATCCTAAACTATGAGTATATGAACAGCCATAAAGCCATCTGAGGGCTCAGATGGTCAAATAAATAAAGGTATGAGTCTGCAGGCAGCTAAGGGGTAGAGCTGCTTTGCAGAAGGACCTTGGTTTTTAAGTTATTCTCTTCTCTAATTATTTTTCTTTAATCAATTGACTTTCCTGATCAATCCCTGTATGGAGAAATACCTTGTTGGTATAATTGGATTGCTTTATTATAGATAAATATACCTCCTTCTTATTCATTAAATAAATAACCAGCAGCAATGCTGTAGGTACACATTTGAATTAAGAGAAAAAAGTCTTTTAACTTTCTATGACACAGTTTTCAGTAGAATCCCCTCATGGTAAATATCATTTATTTTGCAATAATATGCCATAGTGTTTGGAGAAAGATTTCCTATTCAACAGTAAAATGGTTATGTTATTTTGATTATGTCCTTAGTCCTTGGTAATTGTCTCATTTTCCTTTTGTAAAAGGAATTCAGACACCTAACGGTGTGCCTGCTTCTCTGAACTCATGGATAGTTCCTTTCATTGACCACGTATGATGCAGGCTTACTAATTTTGCTGTTTGAATTGCCCATGGGGGCTGTTCCTCTGTAGAGAGTCACCCCATGCTACCACCATTCCCCGTTCTTTCATATGTAATCTGTGTGTCTTATCTGGGTGGAAGGGAAAGTCTCCTTCTGGTTAAGCTTGACTATGTCAGTTTGATTGGCTTGGGAGCCACCCAGGGGATTAGGAAAGCACACTTCTGAGTGGGTCACGAAGGTGTGAAATTAGGGACTCTACCTGATCCCAGGCCCCTGCCTCTGCACTGTTCCCCTGCTCTGCTGCCCCACTGCCATCCGCTGAACATCTGTGTCCTGCCATGCCCTTCCACTATGATGTTTCTCCTTTAGAGCTAGCCAACCATGGACTGAATCCCTTAAAACCAGGAACCAAAGTAAACTCCTTTAAGTCGTGGGTGTTGGGTATTGTGTCTCCGTGTCAGGAAGGCTAATACACCCTGCGTCGACCCTCTGGCCACGGGTAGAGTTGCCTGTGCCAGCCGCTGTGAGACTCAACACCACCGTAAACTGCCACGGACAGCAGGGGATTAGGGGAAGGGAGAATTGGCAATGGCGAGAACACCTGACCTGAGAAGTGCACTGTGTGGTTAGTGTGACCATGAGTTCTTTCAACAAATGCATTTAAGTTAGTTGTTTTCTGTATCCAGGTTTATGTTTTGATACTTTAATAAAAAGACGAATGTGTATTTACCATAAGTCACTTGGTTGATCTTACTTCACATCTGAAGGAGAGCGGAAGCTGAGGAGGGTAGGCGGGGGTCCGGGGGTGTAAATGCAGATGCAGGAGCCACCAGGATAATTAAACACCGGCCTTCAGCTGTCTTCAGCCTGATCCCCTCTCCCCATGTCTCTGGGTACCTCCTCCAGCCTTTCCCTCACCCCTGTCCCTGACCCTATTCATTTTTCAGAACCCCCAGTTCCTCTGTGAAGCTTTTTCTGACCCGAGACTCCAGCCCATACCTGGAACCCCTCCTGTGCATGGCTCCTCTTCCCCAGCATGCATCTCTCCTTGCGTCTGCACCCAAGCATTGTAATACTGCCCACACCCCTGCCCTGTCTCCTCCACTGGGTCTGTAGAACTGTGGGGGACCCAGGGCTAGCGCACAGTGGGTGCTGCATGACAGGCGTACGCTGGAGTGCCGGGTGTGCAGAACCCCAGTTTGCTGACCAGCTGACTGGAGTGGCGTGCGCGCTGGAAGAGAGCAGGGACATTCAAGAACCCTACAGGTGACGAAGGTATTACCCACACTTGCCTGTGTGGAAATCTCAGATTGGAGGAATGCAGTGTGATCCTTCTGTAATTTCCCCACCTTCCAAAGGGGAATTCACCTCCCTGACACCCCGCCTCCTGCCCTGGACCTCTGGGTTAATGATTCCGAGGTTGTTTTCCTCCCAGGGCTGATTTGTATCTCATCTCTGGCATGTTCCCTCCTTTCTTAAGAAAAACTTGACTCACTCCAGTAATTCCTCATCCTGGGGTCAGGAACTTTGATTTATGGGAGATGTGGATGTGGGTACTCTGTGGGCCCTGGTCCTTTCTCCACAGAGCAGCCACCCAGTGCCTGCCATTCCCTCAAGGGACAGAAGAGCCCTCTCCTCACTGGCTCCCTGAAGTCTGTGCCTTCCCCCCACAATACCTTTAGGAATAAGCATGCGGAATAAGGTGGATTTGTTGTGGGGACTTCAGAAGAAAGTTCCTGCAGGTCTGGCATAGAGAAGGAAAGACTGGGGCCGGGGAGTTAGCTCTGTGGTTTTGCCACCTGCTGCCCAAGCACAAGGACCAGAGTTCAATCCCCAGTACCAAAAAAAAAAAAAAAAAAAAGAGAAAGAAAGACTTCTGGTCCTGACTTTTCCAGCATGTAATTAGTGGCTGGGAAGACTGGGCTTTGGAGTCTGGTCAGGAGCAACCCAGTGCCAGTGGAGCCCCAAACTCCAGCAGGAGGAGGAATATTTCCAGCTGTGGTGTGTAATAGGCAGGCACACCTGGAGGGAAACCAGGCTCCCTAAGACCCGGGCCCCAGCTGCCAGGGGCTCAGGAGTCTCCCTGCCCGTCTTTCCCCAATCTGAATTCAGCAAATCCAGTGCTCGGCTCTGGAGAGATCGAAGTTTCTGGCGCTGCTGTCTCTCTGCACCTGTTCACTTTGCCTTCGCTCCAAGCCCCAGACTGTAAGAAGTGGGGTGCGTAACAATGCTTTGCAAAGGCCCCACAGGGCCAGGGCCAGGTACCATCTTGAGCCCCAGTGTCCTCATCTGTAAAGTAGGGTGCCCATCCCTTCCTGTCCTAGTAGCCAACTATGGCTGTGTGGACGCGTCATTTAAAATTTGAGCCTTAACAAAGGGGGCTTCCCTGTCACTTTGTGCACACACAGAAGGGAAAGGGATCGGGTAAGGCCTGTCTGGGGCAACAGCGACTTCCTCACATCTGTCACCATGGCTGTAGGGCCAGGCTGATTTCAGCGATGTGAGAGTGTGCAATGGTGAAACAATAATAAACACTCGGCCCCGCCTCCTTGCTTAAGAAATGAATTCCCAACGCCACCAGGTGTTTTGCTGCCACCTCCTTGTTCCCACCACTGGCTTCTCCACCTTAGAGAAAGCCACTGGTCCGAATCCAGTACTCGCCACGCCTTGGTTTTTGACTCCAGGTTTACCAAACATGTATGCAATATGGTATTTGGCCTCGTGGAATTATATCCTGTGATATATTATGATGCGCACCTGTATCTCTGTGAGCGTGTCACTGCCCCTCACTCCTCCCCGTGAGCACCTCTCCGAACCTCTCTGTCATGTCGGCTCTGAGATAGGAACTGGTCTGTCTCCAGTGTTTTGCTGTAAACATTCTCACACCCATCCCCTAGGACATGCCTGTGTGTGTGTGTGTGTGTGTGTGTGTTTCTCCGAGGTGTATGCCGAGGAGTGGAGTGGCTCAGTCAGACTGTGACCTCCCTGTTCTGATTGCCAGCGCTGCTGCTGCTCCCCTTCCTGACCTCTAAGTGGCCCTGTTCTCCAGAAAATTTTATCAAAAGGGTGGGAAACCATGGAGGTAGAACCGTGCCTCCCAGCCAGAGCCCAGGGTCACCAAAGCCAGGAAGGTTCCAGGCAAGAGGAGCAGTCACCTCAGTTCTGCTGAGCAGGGGTGAGGGGTCCCCCTGACTGGATCTGGAGGCCTCAGCCTGCAGTGCAGTTGATGTCACAGAGTCCTCTGTGAGGTCGCCACTGA
This sequence comes from Heterocephalus glaber, assembly GCF_000247695.1. The sequence goes on along the minus strand of NW_004624823.1, from coordinate 5,402,895 downwards.
GCTGATGGACTCACGCTCAGACAGACCCTGGCAAACGGTTCTCAGATTGAATAGCTCTTTATTTCACCCGAAGTAAGAAAGCTAGAGTGGGGTTTGTTGGGGTGCTCCTGGGGCCCTTTGGGGCTTCTGGCTCTGGGTGTTGTTTCATGGGCTTCTAAAGAGGTCTTCTGAGGTCTTCATGACCTCAGATGTCACAGAACCAACTTCTACTCCCTGACCAAACTCTGCCATCTCCACCATGACCTCCAGGTTGGTCTCTTCCACCCTCTTGGGCACCATGTCCCCGTCGCCACCATGCAGTGAGGCTGCCCCCTTCATGCCGAGCTTGGCCCTGATGTTCCTCAGGAAAGAGCTGAACAAGCTCCTCCTGAATTTGTTTGAGCTCCTGGACTCCTTCTCAAGAGGGGTGTGGCTGATGCCTTTGGGGCTGTGGCCCTGGCTGCTGCTCTTGGCTCTGAGGTGGCCACCTTCTTCATTTTTATTGACTCTGTGTGTCCTGTGGCCCAATAAGGACCGGCTGGACGACTTCTGAGCCATCTTGTCCCCCTCTGTCTTGTGGCGACCTTCGTGTGTCCTGCGGTGGTAGGAACTCCTACTGAGGGGTCTGTCCTCACTCCTCTCCTTCCTTTCCCTGTGCTTTTTGCGGGAGGCCTTGCTGGCCTGGGGGACGCCCTGCTGTCTGGCCTCTGCACCCCCAGGGCCTGCCATGGGGCTTTTGCTTCCTCCTACCCCTATAAAGGTGGCCTCGGCCAGGGCTGTGTTCACCTGGCCAGAATCCACACTTGGCATACCTGATGCCACCCCAGCTGCTGCCGCCTCTCTTTTTGTCCCTCGTGCTGACGCTTCGGCAGACCCCGCAGATCTTATTTCTGGGGTGCATACTCTGGGAATGGCGGTGGATGTACGAGAGCTGGGCTGGTCTCCCTCCCCACTGGAATAAGCAGCAGAGGTGTCCCCGGTCAGCTCGGGGTCCGAGTGGACACTCCGGATGCTGACCTGGTCCCAGGCGTCTCTGCCTTTGTCGTCCGAGGTGTCCCCGGTCAGCTCGGGGTCCGAGTGGACACTCCGGATGCTGACCTGGTCCCAGGCGTCTCTGCCGTTGTCGTCCGAGGTGGCCCCGGTCAGCTCGGGGTCCAAGCGGACACTCCGGATGCTGACCTGGTCCCAGGCGTCTCTGCCGTGGGCGTCCGAGGCGGCCAGGCTGGCCCTGTCAGCGTTGGCCAGCTCAAGCAGGCAGGGAATGTCCTCGGCCGGGGTGGCGTAGGTGCCGCTGATACTTTCAAAGGGCGACTGCAGGAGGTGAATGAGGCTCTCCCAGTAGGTGAAGAGGTCTTCGCACGCATCCAGGGGGGGACACAGCTGCAGGTACAAAGAGCAGCCCGTGGTGAACTTCAGGCGAAGCTGCTTCTTCTCACTGTCGTGAACGGAGATCTTAACAAACTTCAAGGGGAGGAGCCTGGTGAGCTCCAGAGGCTCCTTGCGTGTTTTCCTCTTGGGGGCCTGGCTGTGGCACTGTTCACAGCTGGTGGCCTCCCGGGCCAGGAGCATGACGTCAGGGATCGGGATCGGGATCGGGAGGTAGGAGCTGGTGCAGGCCACGCCCACGGTCATCAAGTCCATGTGGTTGTGCACATCTATGAGCTCCCCGCGCTTGGTAATCTGGATGAAGTCGCTCTCGAACATCGGGGCAGACCTGAACATGTAGTACTTGCCCTTGCGCAGCTGCTGCTGCAGCTTCCCCATGCTGGTGCCGAAGATGCTGGCCGCAGAGCCGCCCTTGACTGCATAGCAGGGTAATAGAGACTTACTGTTCATGACCATCTCCTGTCATGACAGGGGCGCCGGCCAGGGGGCCCTGTGTCCTCTGCCTTGGTGTCCTGGGCAGATAAAGGGTCTCTGGTGATCCTGCTTCCCAAAGGTGACTACAGCAGGCCTCTCCTCCCCAGTCCAGCCCACAGGCCCCTCCCGGCCTCAGAACCCCGGGAGAGCAGGCGGGGGGTGGGGTGGCGGGTGTGTGTGTGTGTGTGTGTGTGTGTGTGTGTGTGTGGCAGCAGGGAGCGCTGACCAGGGCCCGGGGAGGGTGTCTGGACCTCAGACGGACTCTCTTCAGAGATGAAAAAAAGCCTCCAGGAGGTTTTCTTCCGGATCAGCGTCCCTCACTTCCAGTCGCGATACTGTTTCTCTCTCCAGGAGGCTACAGTCTGCAGTCGGAGAAAAAGCTGCAAACACTTTGGTCTGCAGCGCTGCACAGCTGTATTTATCCTCTCCTGCCTTTGTGACCTGTCCCTGTCACACACCCCTTTGTTTCTACGCCCTGTGACCCCACAAGGTCAGGACCCACCCTGTCAGGGACCCAGGTAGGCACCAAAATACTTTTTTTTTTTTTAAAAAGGGAAATTTTTGTATGAATGCTTCCCTGTCCACTCCAAATTTAAAAGATTCACCAACTGGCCAGGGACATTAGCACATTTCTGTAATCCTGGGACTCTGGGAGGCTGAGGCAGGAGGATCACAAGTTTGAGCCCGGACTGGACAACTTAGTGACTTAGCAAGACCTTGTCTCAAAAAATCATGTTTTAAAAAAAGGCCAATATATAGCTCAGTGTAAAGTATGGGGTTCAATCCTTAGAACAAAAAAAAAGATTCAACAACTACACAAAGTATAAAAATGTAAGATGATGGGGTGGATTTTAACCATCATGGTTTAATTTTATGAGATAACCTAGAATTGGTGGTCTTGCTCCTTAGCCTACCATGGATCTCAGTAAATCTAGACGATTGTGAGCTTTAACAATAATTCTGACCTTCAGTAATTAATATTTAAATTAATAATTAAGGGTTGCTTTTCCCAGGCATTGTACTGTGTGGTTTGCATGCTATTGTGAGAACCTACTGAGGTTGATACTGTTCTTACCGTTCTCATTTTACAGGTAAACAAACTGAGGTTGTATCATTTACCCGCATTCACAAATTAATGCTATTTTGCAAGTCCAGGTCCAGCTGATCCAAGACCTCTGTTCTAGACTGCTGCAGTACTCTGTCTTGCAAGGAGCTTGGGCCCGTTAAATGTGTTCAAAGAGGATTGATTTGATTGCCGAAAGAGAGCAGTTTGGTGCATTATGAGAAGTTGCATAACAAATTGTGTGTGTGTGTGTGTGTGTGTGTGTGTGTGTGTGTGTAATGGAGAACCCAGGACCACTTCTGACTTTGAGTTGGGGATTCAATTACCCAGTGGGTGCCCTCAGTTCCTCCCCTCCATGTATACCCAGTGTGTAGGAGCCCAGTTATTCTCTTAAGGCTCCCATTTTTTGCTCTCTGTTTTCCCATGTTCTACTCAGTGAAATACTGGGCTGTGGGAGCAGGACTGGAGGTGTAAGTTTAAATTCCAGGATCCTGTCAAACACCCTCTGGTCATAACTTCCCTGCCATGCCCCAGTGGTTTGGAGCCATGTACACTGGCGGGGAGCATGTGCCATTATGGCTGCTGCTTTGATGCCATGGCACTCAGCGAGCCACAGAATAATGAAAGCTGGGAGAAGGTCCTGGTCCTGACTCACTTCTCGGGACTGTTATGCCTGAAGCCCCACCTCAGTCACTGCTTGAGGACAAAGGCTCTCTCTCTTCCCTGGATGGATGGACACACAGGATGTAGAGTATGCATTTGCTGCAGCGTTATTCAGCTGGAAGCAGGAACAGAGTGCTGGTGTGAGCTTCCACTCAGATGCAGCTTCACCGCATGCTAAGGGAAAGACACCAAACACAAAAGGCCGCAGATTGTATGGTTCTGTGTCTATGGGGTGCTCAGGACAGCCAAGTGGCAGCCAGGGGCTGGAGGAGGAGACAGGGGTGACTGCCCAGGGGCTGCTTTATGGTTAAAAAATAGGCTTCTGTTATAGAAAGTTCAACTGTGTGACCTTGAGCAGGCTGCTGATCTCTCTCTCCACTTACTCTCCTGCAGGATGGGGGTAACGGCTGTGGTGAGCACTGAATGGGATGCCAGTTTGGATCTGGAGTGTCTCTTGAAGGTCTGTGTCACAGGCTTAGTCCCAGCAACAGTGGGGCTGTTGGGAGGTGAGGGGACCCTTGGGAGGTGACACTCCGAGCAAAGTGCTTAGGTTACTGGGGGGGGCCCTGGAGGGAGACTGTGGGACTCTGGCCCCTTCCTCGTCTACTTTCCTGCTTCCTGGCTAGGACGTGAATGGTTTTGCTAGGCCACCCATGCCCACCATAAGGTGCTGGCACCCACAGCCAAAGCAATGAGGTCAACTGACCATTGACTGGAACTGCCAAAACTGTGAGCCAGAATAAACCTTCCCTCTCTTATACACTGATTCACTCAGGTATTTTGCTACAGTGACAGCTAACTAACACATGGTGTGATGTATATAAAGTGCTAGCACATTGCCTATTTGATAAAGGTGAGCTACTATTAGTCCTTAGCAGTGCTTTTCAGGAATTCCTTCCCGAGTGCAGTTTTTCATAAGAAACCTGGAAGAGCTTCCAGAATCAGAGTCACCATGAGACACAGGATACTCGGCATGCTGCCCAGGCCTCCTTTCAGGGGCGTGGGATGGGGAAGAAGAGAGAGCTTGATGTGGGTTTGAGGGGCGAAGGTTTATTCAAAGCTTGTGGGAAGAGATGAGGATCCAGTTGGGAAACAGTTACCACTTTACTTCTTTGTTCATTTGTTTTTGTTTTTGTTTGTTTTTTTTGGTACCGGGGATCAAACTCAGTTCCTTGCGCGGCAGGCGGTGGAACCACTGAGCTAAATCCCCGGCCCACCACTTTACTTCTTGATGGGAAGGACTCAATTCCAAAGCCCCCACCCCGAGGCAGACCTTGTCAGACTCTTTATTCTTAAACAGATGACAAGATAGATGTCAGGGCAACAAGTGAGAGAGGGAGGGTGGGCTTCGAGGCCCTGCCAGTATGATGTCACCATAGGAGGCAGCTGAAGGCCGGTGTTTAATTATCCTGGTGGCTCCTGCATCTGCATTTACACCCCCGGACCCCCGCCTACCCTCCTCAGCTTCCCTTCTCCTTCAGATGTGAAGTAAGATCAACCAAGTGACTTATGGTAAATACACATTCGTCTTTTTATTAAAGTATCAAAACATAAACCTGGATACAGAAAACAACTAACTTAAATGCATTTGTTGAAAGAACTCATGGTCACACTAACCACACAGTGCACTTCTCAGGTCAGGTGTTCTCGCCATTGCCAATTCTCCCTTCCCCTAATCCCCTGCTGTCCGTGGCAGTTTACGGTGGTGTTGAGTCTCACAGCGGCTGGCACAGGCAACTCTACCCGTGGCCAGAGGGTCGACGCAGGGTGTATTAGCCTTCCTGACACGGAGACACAATACCCAACACCCACGACTTAAAGGAGTTTACTTTGGTTCCTGGTTTTAAGGGATTCAGTCCATGGTTGGCTAGCTCTAAAGGAGAAACATCATAGTGGAAGGGCATGGCAGGACACAGATGTTCAGCGGATGGCAGTGGGGCAGCAGAGCAGGGGAACAGTGCAGAGGCAGGGGCCTGGGATCAGGTAGAGTCCCTAATTTCACACCTTCGTGACCCACTCAGAAGTGTGCTTTCCTAATCCCCTGGGTGGCTCCCAAGCCAATCAAACTGACATAGTCAAGCTTAACCAGAAGGAGACTTTCCCTTCCACCCAGATAAGACACACAGATTACATATGAAAGAACGGGGAATGGTGGTAGCATGGGGTGACTCTCTACAGAGGAACAGCCCCCATGGGCAATTCAAACAGCAAAATTAGTAAGCCTGCATCATACGTGGTCATTGAAAGGAACTATCCATGAGTTCAGAGAAGCAGGCACACCGTTCAGGTCAAAGAATGAAGTCAGTGTGCAGAACATCACAGTGAGAGAAGCAGAGCGGTCAGTTTCATCTCTGGCCCGGGTGTGGTATATATGTGCTCAGGCAGAGAGCAAGGGAGCCTGCTTCTATTCCAGACCCGAGGGGTCATCTGGCCTGGGAAGTCCAGAAAATTAAGTGGAATACCTTTCTGGGAACTACCACATCCATCCTGCCCCACGCTGTTCTCTCTCCCCCATCCCCTTCCCATTCTTTTTAGTGATATATGGAATATGTTTACAATATGGAGACACACATTTGGATGTCACAGCACTTGTAATCCAAGCAGATAATTCCTTCAGAGGAGCGCAGTGCCGGAAAGGATGGTGTCAGAGGCTAGAGTCGGACAATTGTACCTCGACACCAATTCAGATTGTCACGGAGAATTCTGTCTCTAGAATTCAACAAATTTTGAATACCCTCTTTGCCCATGTTTCCTCAAATCATCTGTCATCCTTAGGAAGCACAGATTCCCAGCTGCTGGAAAATGAAGCTTGAAGTTCATGTGATAAAGAGAAAAATACTTAATTCAGATTCTAAGAATTATTTGACCTAAATCAATTTCAACTTGAGGAAATGGGGTCAACTCTCTCTACCCTTCAAGAACCACCCTGGTGATTAAAAAGTAAATCTTGAAGAATTAAATTATGTGGCTGCTCAGCTTCCTTATGCACAGTTAGGAAAAAATAAGTGCAGAGCATCAAAGGCTGTCGGAATAACTCAATTTAGTGCTGGTGGCAAAGCATTGCTGAAAAGGGACTTTATAGGCAGTGAGCTTTGCTCAGGGGAACCACAGCTCACTTCAATTGGTATCCAAGAGAAAAGAAGAGGTCTTTCTGATGAATAATTTTATGACTTTTAACTGCATGCGTACTGCTTGAATCTCAAATTATTTTAAATGAGAACTTAAAAAAGGCCCACCTGTTAAATGAATAAAAAGTTCTAAACAGCTGCCTAATAGAACAAAGAGATTTGGATTAAAATGCCAGGGATGGGAAAGGAGCTGGACTTTATTGAGACAGCAGTCCCAAGGCACATGTGCAAGGTTGAGTTCACCCCTGATGGAATCAGGGGTCTTAGTCGGTTTGGGCTGTCGTAATACTATACCTTAGACCAGGTAATTAAGAAACAACAGAAATTTATTTCTCATAGTTCTCGAGAGGCCACGATCAAGGGAAAGAGTGAGTAGCAATATCACATTTTATTTTTAAAATAGTACATATTTATGGTGTGATATCTGGGTATATGTACACAGTGCACAATGATCAAATCAGAGTAACCTGTATTTCCATCACCTCAAACACTTGTCATTTCTTCGTGTGGGGAACATTTAAAATCCTCTCTTCTGCCCATTTAAAATATATTAATTGTTGTAAACTACATTCACCTCTGTGCTATAGAACACTAGAACTTGTTCCTTCTAACTGTATTTTGGTACCTGTTTCTAACTTCTCACCCCTCTCCCCTTTTTCCAGGGAACCACTATTCTATTGTCTACTTTTGTGAGATCAACATTTTGTTGTTGTTTTTTGAGACAGGGTCTCCCTATGTTCTAGATTGGCCTTGAACTTGCTATGTAGCCCAGCATGGCCTCAAACTCATGATCATCCTGCCCCAGCCTTCTACAGTACTGGGATCACAGGTGCACACCACAGAATTTGGCTGAGATCAACTTTTTTTTTTTTTTTGGTACCGGGGATCGAACTTGGGTCCTTGTGCTTGCACAGCAGGTGACGAAACCACTGAGTTAAATCCCTGGCCTGAGATCAACTTTTTAAGCTTCCACATATGAGTGAGAACGTACTATATATGTCCTTTGGGTGTGGCTTATTTCACTTAAAATCTTGTCCTCTAGGCGTATCTATTCACACCTTTTAAAACATGGCTAGTCCCATTCACCAAGGCTCTGCTCTCATGACTTAATCACTTCCTAAAAAGCCCCACCCCTCAATTGCAATGGTGATTAAATTTTAACATATGAACTAGGGGGGCATGTTGAGATCTTGCAGACGACACTGGACTTTGGGATTTTATAGGTAACCAACTCCATCCCTCTTTGTTTTTCAGGTGAAAACATACAGGCCAGAACACAGGTGTCCTGGTAGTTTCCTATTCCCATTCTATTCAGTGTCTAGACATGCTCCAAGTTAGCATAGCATGGAGAAAAATTAGTATTTGATGAAGTGCTTTGTTCTGTGGGATTAACGAAAGACAATGATTTATATGTTAATCTTCCTGGATGATATTTGCATTTTAAAGGAAAGTTTCAGTACTTTCAGCCAGAAGAAATGAGTGAAGGCAGGGCTTTTCAGGCAACTGGATAAGGATGGACAATTACTGTGCTTTTTTCTGATACCTTCCATATCAAATGAGCAGATGTGTATTTATCAAGCTGTTTACTGAGTGCTGTGGAAGGAAAGCTGCCTTGTACTGGAAGATTTGAATTCTTGTCCTGCTCTTATTTAAAATAATTTAATGTTCATACAGTATGTGTGTGGCTGAAAGTCATAAAATTATTACCTGGAAAGTGAGGCAGGAGACAGTGTGGGAGACATCCTAGGCTCACAACAGACAAGATGCCTTCTGAGTTTTGGAGATCACAAGACCATCCTGCTCTCATCGTATTTCCTTAACATCTTGACATAAACCTGAGAAATATGCTTCTATATCTTCACCATAGCGTCCTGACATGAGCCTGAAAAATATGTTCCTGCCTTATCACACTTCCTTGACCTCTGGCATGAGCTTGCAGAACATGAGTTCTAGCTGCTTTAGAGTAACCGCACATCATTCCAATGTCATCAACATTTTGCTTTTGATCCCCCTGGTGGGCTTTGGTAGCTACACAGGTTCTGTTTAGGCCCCTACAAGTTCACAAACTCCCCCCTACTTGAGGATGGAGATTTACAGTTGAGTGAGAAGAAGCCATTAGTTACCACCTCTGACCACTCTCCAAATTCGAGGAAAATAAAAGTAAAGCTAACCCTGGAGCTCACTGCAATTGTCATCTTCAGCTCTGCCAGCCTTCCCTTCTTGAGGGTGTGCTTTCATTACTGCCAGGTGCTATCTCTGGGTGCTGGAATTCCCTGTGTGTACTTTAACTTCAAATCTAAAACAGATGCTTCCCTGAGTCAAACTCCACTCTTTGGAGTGTACTTTCTTTTTTTTTTTTTTTTGGTACCAGGGATCGAACTCTGGACCTTGCACTTGTGAGGCAGGAGCTGGAACCACTAAGCTAAATCCCTGACCCTGTACTTTTTCTTTAATAAATCTCTGCCTTTCTTAATAGTTCTATGTGTCCTGCTCAACATTTTGTTTAGGGTACAAAGATCCTGGCTATCTGGTGAGGCTGAGGCCAACTGTCCAGTAACAAAAGGATCTGCCACCTAGTGAGCCACCTGTGACCCGGGGAATTGGGTTACCCAGGTGAATCTTCGGACAGCTGTGCAAATGGATATTTGCCATGAGTTTCTTCTCTTTCAAGGAAGCCAGGAGCAACATACAGACGCATGAAAGTGAACATCCTTTGTGAACTGGGAACTTCGAGTGGTGGAGTGATTTTCATTTCGTTGGAATAGGGACCCACTTCTGCTAACAATATTGTCTCTTCTGCCGGGGGCCATCTTTGCTGGCTTGGTCAGTCCCCAGGGCTGCCTTTAAATCTTGGGGGCCTGGAGTGTAATGCAACTCCAGGAGAGAAAAGACGCCTCAGAAATGGGTTGTGGTGTTAGTCAACAAGGCCTGTTTTGCCCACTGTGCAGTAGGCCAATCATCGAAGGAATGCATTTTGCAAAAAAGAAAGCATTTTTCACTGGGGGAGATGGGAAAATAAGCTCAAATAAGGTTGCCCTAGGATAGGGTTTAGGGATATTTATGGGACCTTGAAGCAGAGTGGCCTAAGACCTGGGAAATGTGCATGGAGATGAAGAAAAATGAAGTGGTCAGTGGTCTGCATGTGTGTAATCGTACTTCATGGCTCTTCATGGATGTGCATTCAGAAAACTATGGCATTAACATGCTCTGAGGTTGGAATTTGGATCCTCTGACATCACAATGCCACCCACTGGACACTTATGCAGGCCCAAGTGAAGGATTGGTAGTTTCAGCTGGGTCGAGCTGCCTCTAAGTTCCCAGAAAACAACTTAGGCAGCTGTTAGCATCATGATCCACATGGCAGAGGTGCTATTTTAGCAAAGCTAATGGTAATAGGTTGCTTGGTTATGACCTCTAAAATTGGTGATAAAAGCTATAACTAAAAGCAAGTGCGGCTAGAGAGTTTATTCAGGTTTTCCCTTGGTTTTAGTGAGCAGGAACATCATCTCCTGCTCACCCATGCCCAGGCCCAGGGAACCGAGGAAGGCGCTGCAGCCGATGGCCAGGCTTTGGCTTTCCACCTCTTTCTCTCCAACGCTTCTCTTTTATCTGCTTCCTCTGATCTCTAGTCTCAGGCACCATATGTCAGTTCTCCCACTCTGCCTTATCCTCTGCTTGGCTTTTAAAAACTTATGTAAGGCTCTCGTTAGAATTTAAACATTTTTCTTCATATAGATTTTGCATATTTTTTATTAGGCTTACTCTTAGCTTTTTTGGATTGGTATTTAAATGGATTTTCTTTGTATTTTCAGATTAGTTGTATATATAGTAAGCTACTGATTTTCCTATATCATATTTTCATATGTTTATTGCTAGCCACCTGTTGAATTCTATTGATTTTAACAAAGTTTTAAAAACTCAATTCTCTTTGATTTTTCCAAGTATAGAGTCAAAACAATTTTGCCAGGGATTTAGCTTAGTGGTTCTGGTGCTTGCCTTGCAAGCGCAAAGTCCTGAGTTCGATCCCTGGTACAAAAAAAAAAAAAAAAAGAAAAGAAAAGAAAAAGAAAACAAAACAAACAATTTGTAAGTAGTTATAATGCTTTCTTCTTATTTATACATATGATTTATGGCTTTTGTTCTCCTACAACAGCGTTGAATCTTAGAGATGAAAGTGGGCCCCTTCCTATTTTCTTGGCGTTTATATTTGGTTTCTGTCCCTCTGATTTTGCATACGATTTGGGATCCTGAATTTGGGTTCTTACCCGAGTTTTCATCAGTTGAGGGTTCAGGAGGTTCTTAGGATATGGGGACCATGATGTTCTGCCCAAGGTCCATCCCTGTAACTCCTATCACTGTCCCATCCTGACGCCTCCTTCATGGAGCCTCTTCCAGCTTGGCTTGTACTTTTCAAAAACTTAGCAAGTGATTTTAGGGGAAAGGAACAATAAAGAAATAGCCAAAGAACTCTAGCATTATTTCAATGGATAGATTTTATAATTAAGGAAATGCGTTATGGATGTATTTTTAAGTATAATTTTGCTTTTAAAAAAATGCTACTCAGATGCTTTTTAGGTGCCCTGAACATAAATCAAGCTGAAAGCAACTTAAATTTTAAACAAGGAGAAGTTATTGAATGGTATAGCTAAGCTACAGGAAGAGTGGATTGTCACTCAGTTCACTCTTGTGCTGGCTTTCTCTGAGGACAGATTACTCTCTCAGGTTGGCCAGTGCCCTGAAGCTGGTTCCACACACATCCTCCTGGCCCTGGGCTGCCCTCTTTAGAGTTAACACTCTTTAAAGTGCCCACACTCTTCTACTGAGCACATGGCATGTTTATCTCATTCAATCCTCAACATGAAGCTACAAGGTGATACAGTTATTCACATTTTACAAATGAAGAAATGGGCCCCTGGTAAAGAACCTTCCCAAACTTACAAAGCCAGTAGATTTGGGATTTGGAGTGATTTTGACTGAGGAGCTCAGGGTCTTAGTCCTTAAACATTCTCTCACCTCTCCCCTTGAGAGAAGAGAGAGAGAGAGGTCTGCTAAGTCCTGCTGGAAACATTCCTGTGTTGTGCCCAGTTTATGAAGTCCCAAAGACCACCAGGAGGCCGTTTCCGATGTAAGCACACGAGGGTCATTTATTCAAGCTTAAGCAGGGACTCTCAACTGTCACCGACACAGCGGATCGAGATTGAGAGCCCCGAGTTCCAAATTAGCAAGGTTTTTATAGAGGTTACAGCAAGCTTCGGTCATTAGCAGCCATATGATTGGTTAACATTTAGCAAGTATGAAGTGTAGAATTTTGATTGGCTAGGCTCATTGGGGGTTGAAGGGGATTACGTATAGGTTTTTACAAGAAAAATGGGGACAAAGGTTAGTGGCCCACTGTCACGTACTGATGGTCAGCAGACATCTTAACTCATGGTCATGACCACCTTGTGTGGATAGTCAGCACGTTAACAGATTGTCCTATAGATAGTGGGCCTGGGACACTTGTTTCTAGGGCAAACAGATGGCTGAGTCATGAGCTTAAGAATCTTGAGTTACAGATCATGTCTTTTGTCCCAGATTAAGCACATTTAATCATTAATTTGAAAGAACAAAGGAGACTGCTCCATTTTGGACAAAATGGAGTCATTCTGGTCCCACATTCACAAAATGGAGTCACATTTGGTCTCACACCTGAGCCCTGGCTCTCATTGGCTGACTTGGTCATTTATAAACCCTTCCCCATTACTGACATCAAAGGGACCAGTTACCGGGATCAGCCCAGCCTTTATCTCATGTGCACTCCAGGGCTATGGAGAAGCCACTGGGAGTGAACTGTTTACCAGAGAAAGTGTTGGGTTGTTCTGGGCACGCGGAATAATAAATGGCTCTTACACCAAGCCTAAATCCTCCACTGCAGACTGAACAGCAGTGATGGTGCTCTGGGAACAAGCCAGGCATGTTCTTGCCTCCTCATCTTCATGCGCACCATCTCCTCCCTCTGAAATGCCCTTTTCTCCATATCCCAGGCAGTACATCTGCTTCTTTCTGAGTGTAGCATCTTTCTTTAGGTTGCCTCCAGCTTCTTCCTGCCTAGTGATTTTGAGAAGCAGCTCTGCAGATTTCTCCAGCCACTTGATTAATGAGAGGGTGGTTTCATTTTCTGAGGAAAAAAAAAAAAAAAAAAAAAAAGGAACAGCTTCCTCTACTCACATTTCCTAATTTTACTCACCCCTTAGAACTTTCCAACTGAGGGAACTTTTCTGGGAAAGAGAGCAGCTCAAGGTGCTTGTGGCAAGATATTAGCATATACTGCCCCAGGCAAAGACATCTCTGGGATGCTCCATCTGTTTTGGCAAGTTCTCTTATGTAAGTGACAGCTGAGGGTATTTTTAAAGAAATGCAGGGTTTGTGAATGATATGTCTTAATAGAAGAACAATGAGACACACCTGCATGCACAGCTTGCTTTGTGGGAGCAGGTTTTTGCTAGAGGGTAATTTGGAGGTGAAGAGATGTTCAGGAGAAATGGCAATTAAGGTGGGGTGGTGGGTGGAGTGACTAGAGAGTTCTTCCGTTTGGGAAGGGCTGTCAGCCCAGACTCCAGCCGAACTTCTCTTGGGGCGGGGTAGCCACCTCCTGAGAGACAGCCCTGAGGGCTTTGCTGGGACCACACACTTCTCATCTTCTCCCACCCATGTCAGAGACCAGCCCATGTTTAGCTCACCAGTGGTGCACAGTATAATCTCTAAGCTTGGGAGTAATAATGTTTATTTGGAGAGTGTAGAGGTTGTAAAAGGTGGTTTCAAAAGGACTTGGCAGTCTTTCTGTTAAAGGGTAGGGCCAGGACCCTTCCTTTTGATTCTGGGCAGATTGTGAGTGCCTCAACTGATAGAGTATGGTGGACAGGCTAGGTCATGGAAGGTTGTGCGGTTTCCACTTGGGGCTCTCGCAATATTCCCTCTGCAGGACCCCCACCCCCTCTCCTCATCACGGGGGAGCCTTCTTTCAGGGCCTGACCACCAGGCTGTGAGAAGCCCAATCCACATGGACAGGCCACGTGGGGGTGCTCTGGCCAGTCGTCAGCCATCTCAGCCCAGGTCCCGGTCATGGGAGTGCACAAACCACCTTGGAAGCTCCAGGTATCGTGGTGGACAGAAGAACAATGGCCCTGGTGCCAGGACTCCTGATCCTCAGAATCTGGGAACCAAATAAAATGGTGATTGTTTTATGCTGTGAAGTCTGCTGTGGTGTTTATTATATAACAAAGGCAATAGGAGTAGTCAGAATCTCTTGGTAGCCACTACAATTGAGGGCCTGGTACCTCTTCAGCTTCTAGTGCCAAAGAGTGAGGATTGTATGAGGTTCCATGTTGGCTGGGTTTCTTTGCAAACAACTGGGCACTTAGGGTACTTGGTATTATTTTATAAGGCTTCCAGAGTGTACAAAAATGATGCCATCTTGTCCAAGAACATTTTCCCAGCTTGGATGGAATCTCCTGCAGTTCCCATGGCATTTGGGAACTCTGCTGTACCCTGATGGAAAGTCCTGCTGGAAAATTCCAATGGAGCTTTTTCCTCTCCAGCTATCTTTAGTCCCTATGAAGCAAGCTCCAGCACCCCATTGCCAGAATTTGAGAACCTTTCTGAAGGTTTGATCTCAATGTCTTTCCTCTTCTTGCCGTCTTTGTCTTCCAGTGACTGAATGCAATGGTGGTTTTAGACCACTGAAGCTTGAAGGATTAGTACTAGTCAATCACCAAATGGTGGTTAAGTATCTACTCTTTTTAAGGAACAAAACCCAATACAACTCATTCCATGCTCTAGGAGCTAGGAATTTATTTGGTTAAAACAGACACAAGCATATAAAGTAAAACAGCACAAAGATTCTATTGCCAGCATTGATAAGCACTTTCATCTAGGAGAGTGAGTAGCAGGTACTTTTCATCTGCTTTCTGTGCCTGGTAGAGCCTGGGAATCTCTTTTATAATACATATAATTATAAAGGAAACTATCATATTGAAATATGCTCTCCAAACACTGAAAACAAAACAAAGCAGATTTGTGAATATAGTGACAGCTTATTTTTGTATAAACCCATTAAATAAAAATCTAGCAATACTTTTATAATCACCTCAACTTTGAAGCACTCATGAGGCTAACCCCTGAACTACAGCTCCTGGTGCTCTTCTCAGAGTGGCCTTGGGCCTTGCTGCCCAGGGCCTAGTCTTCTGTCCCACTGGATATTGTTGAGCCCTTTAGAATTCACACAGTGTGTTTGCATCCATTGGTTCCTATGCCTTGTGAAGTGGGTGGCGTGGGTTGATTGTATCCCAAGAAGCCGCAGTTGAGCCACAGAGCCAGAAGGCCATTCCACAGGCCTAAAGAAAGGAGTCTTTTCTACTTCACCTGTACAACTTGGCTCATTTTGCCTGCAGTGACAAAATACCATAGCCTAGGGGGCTGATAAACAATGAAATTCATTTCTCCCCATCCTGGAGCTTGGGAAGACCAAGCCCAAGGCAGGTGCTATGTCTGGTGAGAACCTGCTTTCTACCTCATAGAGATGTTCCTTCTGGCTGTGTCCTCCAATGGTGAGAGGGGCAACTCTCTGGAGCCTCTTTAGGAAACGAATTTCATTCTGTTATACTTAATCGCAAGAGATTATAGAGAATCACCACACTCTGAGCCAAATTTTGAGTCTTTTTTATTGTCAGCTGGCGGTCAAGAGCAAGCTCCTGCTCGGAAAACTCTCCATGATGAAAAACATCTTGCGGGCTTCTTTTAAGAGGCTCTTCTAATGGGGGAGGTTTCAGGGAGAGGGGAAGTGCAAGCAGAGTTTCACAGAAGCAGAAGTTTGCTAAGTCAGTGGTGGTTAGGGGAAGTTTCACACAGTTCAGTTGAAACAAAATATCACACAGGTGTGGAGTATCCTCTTTACAAGGTTGTAAAGCCAACCTAGTGGCAGATTGCTCTACCAAATGGGAAGGTGTACCGATAACAGATAACATAGAGCTGCAGACTGCAGGATGCAATGGTCTGTCATGCATTGACTGAGGGGACTCCCAAGGGGGAAGGGAGAGGCGGCCACCTGGAATCACTCTCCTTTACACGAAGGGAGCCGGGTTGGCTATCACAATTCACCTGGTCACCCCACTGCCTAATGCCATCACACTGAGGTTAGGTGTCATCATATACACTCAACTTTGATGCAGCTGGGAGCTTGAAGCCCTTGATGCACTGGCCTGGGTTAGGGCTCCCTAAACTCCCTAGGTGGCTCTATCCTGGCATCTCTGAAGGAGAACCACTGCCCTACTTTCCGGTGGAGTTCTGTAGGAAAGCTTGGGGGCTCCTGTGGGTTTGCGTCTGGATTTCCTAACCCTTTGGCTATGGGATCCTGAGCAAATGGCAGCATCTTTGATCCTCAATTTTCTTATCTATAAAATGGGGGAAATTGAGAGATTGTATGAGACAGTGTGTGCAATACTCTTAACGTACCATAAGAATGCAACAAAGGGTAAGTGTCCTGGTACTTGAGATTGTTTTCCTGACACAAATGAGGGAAGGTGGGGGAGAGAATTTAGTCCATGAAGCCATCCCTGTCTTACTCTTTGTTCTGTGTTCCTGTGTGGGTCTGGATCCAGCAAACCAGTGCATACCTAACCCTTGTGTCCAAGAAAAGGCAGCTTGGGGCGGGGGATGTAGCTCAGGGCCACAGCACCTGTGGCAGGTGTGAGGCCCTGAGTTCAATTTCTCTTACCAAAAGAAAAAAAAAAAGAAAAGGGGCAGCTTGGCTGTCCCCAGCCCCTGTGCCACAGCAGCTAGAAACAAGGCATTTATTACCCAGGCAGAGGGAATGCAAAGGAAAACACTTCTGCATAAATAAATGAAACCCTTTTACTTTATTAAGTGCCTTTCTCATGTAAAAAAAGTGCTCACACATTCACTTTCCACGGTGGCTGCATTACTATTATTTTCAACACTCTGAGGACAAAATGAGATTAGGTGTGGGGAAGGGGCCACGGGAAGATGAGCATTCAAGTGCTGGATTTAAATCCAATTCTGCAGGTTGAGCCTGTGTTAATGCACTATTATAGGATTTGGAGGCAAGGGCCTCTGTGGCTTAATCCAAGGTTTCTCCAACATCTGGGTCATTGGCAATGTCACTGCTGCTTCCATTCTAACTACATCAAGGGGGTAGTCAGGGAGAGAGCTAATTCTTAATTCCTACAATTGCTTGCCTTGAAGGCACCAAGTAGACACTCCTGCCAGCGAGCTTCTCTTGATCACAGGAGACCTGAAACAGAAATGGTTTAACCCTTTCGGATGACTAGAGAGGGGGCCAGGAGTACACATGCTTGGTATCTTTCTGCTCCATCTGGATGAATTTTAAAAAGAAGAGCTCAAGGATCAAAGAAGGACGCACATTTAATTACCTGGCTGTAGCCACAATCTGCTCAGCCTTCCAGGAGGCCCGAGGAGCATAAGCATGAAGGAGGCAGATTGCGTGCGCCAAGCACGCATTCATCAAAGGGTTACGTGCAGGGTGAGTGGTATAGTGATGGGGAACTCAGCCCCTTCCCAGAGGGAGCTCAGATTTTAGCGTGCACACAACTGCAATAGAGGGTTCCACTGTGACTGGGGCCTTAAGAGAGCAGGGTGGACACTGTTCCTGGGTTGCCCTTTTAGCCATTCCCAATCTCTCTTTTTTTTTTTTTTTGGTACCGGGGATTGAACTCAGGTCCTTGCGCTTGCACAGCAGGCAACGAAACCACTGAGCTAAATCCCTGGCCCCTCAATCCCTTTTTTTTCCTCTTTTCTTTTTCTTTTTGGTACCAGGGATCGAACTCAGGTCCTTGCGCTTTTGAGGCAGGCAGCAGAACCATTGAGCTAAATCCCTGGCCCCTCAACCCTTTTTTAAATCTATTCTAGAGGTCAAAGGAGTTAAATGCTCTTTTCTACTCTCTTTTCTGACTAGTAGTGGTCCGAGATGCAGTCTGAGATCATGAATTGTAACTAGAACTTTCCAAGGAAATTGCAGGAAAACTTTTGTTCTCCTGATAAAAAAAGAGATGTAGATGACCCTGCTTCTCCTTCTACTTGGAAAGCAAGTAAACGCCTGCCTGTACAGTAGCGAACCTGTTACCACCAGGCTCTCAAACAGGTTCATTAATAACCAGTCCCAGGGCATGAATAGCAATTCACATCATTATGTCAACTACCAGGAATAGCAGTCCAAACACTTCTCCTCCCCTGCATGCTGGCTACAGTGTTACAAGTGAGACAGAAGACATGTAATAAGTTACATGAATTGGGCTGGGGATTTAGCTCAGTGGTTCCGCCACCTGCCTCACAAGCACAAGGACCTGAGTTCGATCCCTGGTACCAAAAACCAAAAACAGAACCAAAAAAACAGTATAATAAATTACATAAATTGGAGTTAATACTTATTGATAGGTGGCAAGGGATAAACATAATCTAGGATCCATGATGAGTGAGTCCCCCCAGGCTTGAGACAGCTATCTGGGTCACATAGAGTCTTGACTGCTCATATTTACTTGCAACAGAGTTGAGGGACCCTGGAAGATGACCTGTCCCAAGTTATACGCATGACTCACTGGGAGTGATATGGAAAAGTTTTAGATAACTTAATAGATTGAATATTAAGGTAATTGTAGAAGCAAAATAAGTAATGTGTTCTTTTTGTTTGTTTGTTTTGGCACCGGGGATCGAACTCTGGTCCTTGCGCTTGCACAGCAGGCGGTGAAACCTAAATCCCCAGCCCAGTAATGTGTTCTTTTAAGATTTGCTTTTCCCACAACTCCTTGTTTAAGGTGAGGATTATCTGACTCTAACCCATAACTTCATTAACCTAACAAAGTTACCAGGCCAGGGTGAATTTACAACGTATATGTGCCTATCTTGTGTCTGTGACTTGTAAATAGGAACTGGAATTGTATTTACATCAAAGACCACTAGGGATGAGATAATGGCTAAAAAGGATATAAAAAGGGAAACACTGAACAAAGGGGGGCAGATACTGACCAGACTGGTTTCTGGTGTTCCCGACCGCTCAAGAGAAGAAATTTTATTGTTTTATCCGAATTCTGTGTCTCTGTGTATTTCTTTCAGAGATTTCTGCAACAGGAGGAGCTTTGAAAAAATGCCCTGCTTCAGGGGAGAGAAGAACAAAGCCTAGGCTGTTAGGGGCAGTCGCAGAGAGCTGTCACATTCCCTAGGAGGGATGGGAACAAGGTCCAGGTTGTTTCAGGCAGTTCCTCCTATCCCAGAATCCTGCATTCACAGTGCATTCTATAGTTATTTTGAGAACATAGGCAAGAAGATAAGGGGTGAGGGAGGCTGGGTCAGTCAAGGCCATCCGGGGATCATCTGGCAGAAGCAACAAGCCTAAGACAAAGGCCTCTGTAAAAATGCTGTCCTTGATATTGTCAGCCCTCCAAACCAAAGCTGGCAGCTGCCTGCCTTCAGGCTCATTATGTGAGAAAAATAAGTCCCTATTTATCGAAGCCGCTGCAAGTCAAGCTTTCTATTCTCTGCAGCAAAATACAGAAAAGTACAAATAGAGTGTCAGGGGTTAGCAAGGTGCCGGGGTTGGCAAGGTTGGCACAGGGTGGGTCAGGGAAGGCTTCCTGGAGGAGATGCTAGTATTTGAAGTGGGATTCAAAAGTCTTCCCAGTGAACTAGGTAGAGAAGGGAGGAGAGCAGCCACAGTGTGAGTAAAGGAAGTCAGAAGTGAGGCGTAGCTGGGGAGGAGGGGTGAGCCAGTGTCCACTGGTTCTATAAGCTGTAGAAACCACACCCAAACTGGAGTGAGCACCCAGGAACAATAACTGGCTTGTGTACTTGGCAACCCCAAGAATGGGCTCACTTCAGGCATATCTGGATCCAGGAGCACAGATTTGTATAGTCAAGAGCGTTGTCTTTTAAGTTTTTTCTTTCTGGCTTTGTTCTTGGGGTGCTGTCACTGAGTGGAAGATAAGATGACCAGGATCAGTGTGAGACCCATTCTCTCCCACATGGAAGCACCTGTAGCCTAAGCGTGGACTCTTTATGGTCATGTTTCAGGTCTTGCCGAGATCACTGTTGGCCTTGGTTGGTTCACTCGGGATCGAGTCAGCACAGCGAGCTCAGCGGGTTTCTGAGGGGGGAGCTTGGGCAAGGTTGCCACCTGCCATGTCCTTGCTAATGGGGCCACTTGGAGTAGGGGTAGGGTCCCCAAGGAGCCAGGAGAAGGTGGTGGTTAAAGCATCGAGGGGGGTGGACACATCTGTAGTGACATAGACCTAGACAAGCAGGAAAGTGAGGTGCAAGAGAAAGGAACTAGATCTGCCCCTAGCACTTAGCTCACGGTTGCCCCACGTACTACAACTGTTCCCCCTCCTCTACTTGAAACCAGAGCACACGAGCCAAGGCAGGGCCATGCTGTGTGGTCAGCACCCCCTCCAGGGCACAATGCAAGGATTCTCGAGAGGTTGCCTGTTGTGCCCAGATCGTGAAGTTCCAAAGACCACCAGGAAGCCGTTTCCGATGTAAGCACACGAGGGTGGTTTATTCAAGCTCCAGCAGGGACTCTCAACTGTCACCGACGCAGCGCGTCAAGATTGAGAGCCCTGACTCTAAAACACCAGGGGTTTTTATAGAGGTTACAGCAAGGCGCGGGGTTTTGAAAAGGCGCGGGGTTTCAAATTACACGCAAATCACACAATTGGCTAGCATTTAGCAAGTTTTGAAAGTTTAAACCTAATTGGCTGGGCCTTGCGTGCTGAACTGCAAACGGCTGCTCAAGTCATCGAAAAGAACATCTGGGATACTGGGGTATTGGGGTAACTATTGATTAGCTATTGCAGGCCATCGAGAAGAGCATCTGGGACATTGAGGCAGCTACCGATTAGCTGTCGCTAGGCTAGTTGCTAGGGGACTGTTGGACATTATCACAGGCAGGTGGCCAAAGTGCATCTTGTGGTTTTTCTTGGAACTAGAATTTATGTCCAGGCCACCTTTACTCTAAAATGGGGCCAAAATTTTAAAATGGAGTCACTCAGGTCTCACATACCCTCTCACAGAACTTTCTTTCTCATTTATCACTTTCTCCTTGCCTTCACCTGCCTTCCAGCTGGACTTGTGGCCATTTTCTTGCTGCTAGAGACACATAGCACTCATCCTGTCAGCTCTCTGTTTTTCATCAAAGCACAGGCTGCAGGAGAGGGATGAGGGAAATAGCAAAGACCAGGCTGCTTTCCTCATTTCTGGGTGGCAATGGGACATGTGGCATCCAGCGTTCCATGTCTTCTGGTTCCCTGACTCCCTGCTCTCACTGTCTCTCCAGGAGCCCTGCAGGCCCTGGTTGGGGCCTCTGGAATCCCCTGTGGCCCTTTTGTCTACCAAGGCACCCACAATGGCCCTATCACTTCCTCTGACGAGCTGGAGACTTTCTGGGCCTTCGCCTCACAGCCTATGGCATTTGCAGCTCTGGGCAGCTCAGGAGAGAAACCTCATTTGGCGGCGCTGAGACTCCTTGTTTCTATGTGGCTCGTGGATCCCCTACTCCCACTGCATCCCTTTGCCAGAAAGCCAGGCGAAAAATCTGCCTTCTTCCCACCTTTGCCCCACAACTGTTTGTGTGTTTGTTTTTTTTTTTTTGGCACCAGGGATCGAACTTGGGACCTTTCGCTTTCGAGGCAGGCAGGGGAACCACTGAGCTAAATTCCCAGTCCTTTCCTCCCACCTTTTGAAGCAATCCTTTTTTTCTTCTCACAATTTCTTTTTATGTTGTTAGTTTTTTTTTGTTTTGTTTCTTTGCCTATTTGTTTATTTATCTACTTGAGACAGGGTCTCCATATGTTGTTCAGGCTGGCCTTGACCTCACTATGTAGCCCAGGTGGGCCTGGAACTTGTGGCAATCCTCCTGCATCAGCTTCCTGAGTGATGGGATTACAGCCATGTGGCACTGCACCCAGCTTTTTAAAAAAAATATATACAGATCTTTTGCTGTCATTGAAGCTTGCCTTCTCACATACCTCTTGGCTCTTAGAAAAGTACTTTTGTTGGAAGCAGCAAATGCAGTGGAGAGAACTAGCAGTTTTGTAGTGAGAAGAGTTTTCTGTTTTTTTGTTTTCCCGGTACTGGGGATTAAACTCAGGACCTTGCACTTACGAGGCAGGCACGATGCCACTGAGCTAAATCCCCAGCCTCTGAGTTTTCTGTTTTAAGTCCTGTACCATCACTCTCTACTGATATGGAAAAGTTTTAGATAACTTAATAGATTGAATATTAAGGTAGTTGTAGAAGCAAAATAAGTAATGTGTTCTTTTAAGATTTGCTTTTCTTAGGGCTGGGGATTTAGCTCAGTGGTTTCGATGCCTGCTGTGCAAGCGCAAAGACTGGAGTTTGATCCCCAGTACAAAAAAAAAAAAAAAAGATTTGCTTTTCCTGTAACTCCTTGTTTAAGGTGACGATTATCTAACTCTAACTGGTAACTTCATTAACCTACGAAAGTTACCATGCCAGGGTGAATTTACAATGTATATATGCCTATCTTGTGTCTGTGACTTGTAAATAGGAATTGGAATTGTATTTACACATCAAAGACCACTAGGGATGAGATAATGGCTAAAAAGAATACAAAAAGGGAAACACTGAACAAAGCGGGCGGATACTGACCAGACTGGTTTCTGGCATTCCCACCCGCTCAGGAGAAGAAATTTTATTATTTTATCCAAATTCTGTGTCTCTGTGTATTTCTTTCCAAGATTTCTCTAACACTATCATGGTCTTGTGCAAGTTACTTGGGCTCTGTTTTCCACCTGTACGATGGGGAGAATGTTAATACCTACCTCATGTCATTTAGGGGGATTAAAAGAAGTGGCTCATGGGGAAAGTGCAACATGCGCCCAGAGACATGATGCTGATGTACACGGACTGGGCAGAAGGCAGCTGTAGCCAGCTTCAAGACTTCCCATGCACCCAGGTTTGAAGATTCTGGAAAACCCTTCATTTTCAGGGCTTCCGGTCCTCTCTCTCCAGAGACAAATGCTGAAACTGATTGAAATATTTTCTGGATTACTTGCCCCCAAACATCCAGGGTTTTCTATTTCAGAATGTTTGAACAAGCTGAAGCTTTAACCTCCCTTCTGCCACTCCTACTCTTAATTTGGAAATGAATTTTTGAGGCTCCACATGTGTGACCCACCGAGGTATTTGGAGTGTGGTTTGCTGCCATTTGTAACCCTGGCCTCTTGACCTGGCTTCACCTGCAGCTCAGGCCTCAACCCCGGGGTGAGTCCGGGGAGCTCTCTGCTCCCTGGCTCTGGAGCTCTCTGGGTGTCTTGGCTTCAGATTTAGATTTTGTGCCTCTCAGTCCCAGACAGGCTCCTATGGACCTCTTGCTCCCTTAACTTTAAGTAATGGTACTCTCATTCTTTTGATAGGAACAGGAACTCTAACTGAATTCTTTGTGCTTCAGTGAGATTTCCTTAATTACTTGTATATAGGACACATTCTCTACTTTCTTCCAAATTATATATTATATATGCAACATATAATCTTATTATATTTTGTTTAATGTAATAGTGTTATCTATTATGTAATACTATGTATAACAATATATTGCATAGCAGTATATATAGCATATTATACGTAATATATTGCACTGTATAATACATAATCTTTTAATATATATTTAAATTTTCCAAGGAGTCAACATTGTGTGGGGGGGTATTGGAAGGCTGGAGAGGTAAAATAATGGGTCATGCTACCCCCTAGTGGCTGAGCCTGGCAACACACTCTCAGGAAAAAAATTTTGTATCTATTTCTTTAGCAAACAGAAAGCTAGAGATCTGGCAGATGAATACAGAATTTGGGTAATTCCATTCATGTTATATATTTAAATGTATTTCCACTGTAATCCACATTTATAAGTGTCAAGGTATTTCTAGCTCTGTGATTGTCTTCTATTTTAGAATAACAGACTACACTGTGTATGAAAAATGTATTATTTTAGTGGATTCACAATGTTATGTACCATATGTATATTAATTAAATAATATATTTTCCCCTGCAGTTTGCATACTTTTTTTTCTGAAAAGCTTTCTGTGAAAATGAGATGTGTCTTGTACCTTCTGGGTGTCTCACACGTTGGCTAATACAGGGCTCTGGGGGCACTAAACAGCCTGGGCAGGCTGACTGCAGGTTGTTGAGGAATCTGTCCAGGTGTCCAGGGGGCAGTTGGGCAGCCTCGTTGGGGCTGTGGTGTATGGTCATTTTGCTAGTATTAGAACTTCCTTTACCAGGGGTTCAGGCTGGAACCCTTCAAGAGGCTTAAATGTCTCTCCAGCTGCAGCCCAGATGCTGGATCTGGGGACAGCAGCATTCTGATGTTATATATTATATAGATGTAAACCATGTATATCATAGGTCATGTAGCATAGACCATATATCATATTATATATAATATTCATAATCATCTTGGCTACACTGAAAATAGTTAACGCTTACAACATACAAGGACAGAAGTGGGCAGATTTTTTTCTGTAAAGGGCTAGAAAGTAAATATTTTAGATTTGTGGGCCACAAAGTGTCTGTCATAACTGTGACACTCAATTCTACTGGCACAGTGTAAAAAAGGCCATAGACAGTTCAGAAATAAATGCTAGTATTTCAATAAAACTTCAGAAACATTTGATTTTCACATATTGTGAAATATTTTTCTTTTAATATTTTTCAATAGTTTTTAAATGGAAGAATCATTCTTAACCTGCTGGCCTCACAAAAACAGGCAATAGGCTGGAAGTGGCTTTGAGGTCACAGTCATCTGACCCTTGCCTTAGAGTGAGTAGTTTGCCCCCTCTCTAGCTGATGGCAATTTTTCTAAGAACCATAAACGGTTGACTCAGGACTGTGTTCTATCCGGTGTCCTGGACAAAACACAGTGCCTAAAGTGTTAAAATGTGTTGTCCATTTCAAGCAGGCACGTTTTTAGTTAGGCATTTGGCACTGCTTGGAGGAGCCTTTTATTTCCTGAAAAGGTTTAGTGGAGCCATTGAAAATTCTCTTTCTAAAGCAACCTCCTGAACGTTTTTATCAGTCTTTTTAGAACCTTAGGGGGCCTAACTGACTTATCTTCAGTTCCTTTCCTTTCTACGTGCACACCTTGGTCCATTTTTTCCTTTCTTCTTCCTAACTAGCTGCCTGTATAATTAAACGTTTCCGCATTTGAAGATTTTTTTGAGTCCTCATGTGCTAATCACCCCACGGCCCTCCAGTGGCCTCTTCTATTTCCTTTTGAGATGCAGGCTGAGACCTGAATGGCAGTCAAGGTCAGGCTGCCTGCATTTGTATTACACACCAGCACACCATTACGGTGGTGTTGGCCCCTTAATGCAGACTAATAGCTCATTCTCCTCCCTGACCTCCAGCAACCCTGAGCAGCCTTGCTCTGTGCTCCTTTGTGATCAACTCAAGATCTTTTCTTTAGGGAGTTATAACTAATTCAGGGCCCATCAGTGATCATAAATAGTTTAAATTGGTCTTTTGAGTGTGGCTGCCTCCCTTGGGTCACTTAATTTACCAAATGTCCCCTTGCTCTGCTTGTCCCAGACCTGGCCCTGTCCCTGCACTTACTAGCAGTTTCCACAGCTCACTTTGGTCCAGTTGAGAGACGGAACTTACACTTGGGAATGAACTCAATGCATTAATTGAATGCATTAAAGATGGATTTGATCTGATTTCAGTTTTTTTTTTAACCTGAGGGGATTGTTTCTGGAAGATTTCTGAGAGGCCCAACTAATCCTAGAATTGTGCTTACCTGTGGTTTGCTTCTGTTCAGGGAAACCCTAGAAATTTTACTTTAACTGAAACTTGAGAGTTTTACTGAGTTTTAATAATTTGAAACCTCTGGAGAATTTTGGAGACAAGGTTTTTAAGCTGCCCTCAACTGGTAATTTGCAAAAAAGATGTTTAAATACATGAGCTAAATGGGTAAAATGTAAATATGGATTGTCATTAACCAATAATATTGTATCGATGATAAATTTCCTGAATTTGATCATTGTTATTTTTTTGGTACCAGTGATTTGGGACCTTGCGCTTGCAAAGCAGACGGCCGAACCACTGAGCTAAATCCCTGGCCCTGATCATTATTATTGTGGTTTGGAATGTTGGTGCATTTGGGAGAGGCATGCTGAAGGACTGAGGGGTAAATGGTCATGACGTCGCCCCTTATTTCAAACGGTACAGACACACATACATGTATGTGGAAAGATAAAGCAGATACAGCAACATGTTGATGAATTTCTCGAATGAAGGGTGAATCTAGGTGAAGAGTATATGAAAGTTCATTTATGGTGTGTTTGCAACTTTCCTGTTGGTCTGGAGCTTTTTGAAAACGAAGTTTCATGAGTTAGGAAAGTGAATCAGTAGTCAGAGCAGCACCTGAGACATTTGAACACAGCTGGCTGGGCCCCACCTTCCCCATAGTAGCCTTGGTGTGTCCTTGGATTTAATCATTCACCCTAGGAGAGCGAATGCTTCTGCTCTTCCGGTCTCTGTTGCCAAAGGTCTGCCCCATCTCGGCCAGGAAGTTGTCATCCATAGCCTGAGCTCCAGGATCTGTGCTCCCTCCCTGTAAGCCAGGGACTGTGACAAGGACAGGGGGTGGGAAGTAAGTGGCTGCTCTCATCCTTTTCCTCAGGGAGCAGCAAACAGGGCAGATGGAAATGAAACTGAACTAAGAAGGCTGTGAAGAGAGGTGCATGTTTGCGGAGAGTTGTGACCCATTTGAGGGCTCAGGGGGTTCTGGGAGAAGTGGTGCTGCTGATCCCAGAGCTGCAGGACAGGGGATGCCCCAGGGGCCTATGTGTGCGGGACTCTGGAGGGTGCCGGAGTGAAGCCAGCCTGCGTGGGGCTGAGTGCGTGGACGCTGCAGTGGGTGAGGCTGGAGAGGCAGCCCGGCTCTCATAAACCAGTTCAATAACTTATTTTTCCTTTTTTTTGGTACCGGGGATCAAACTCGGGACCTTGTGCTTGCGAGGCAGGGGCCGGAACCACTGAACTAAATCCCCGGCCCCACGATAACTTATTTTTCTTTTTTCCGTGAGCCATGGGAAGGGGTAGGCAGTAACGTCGTGATCAGACTTGCATTTTTGAAAAAAAGCCCTCTAGCTTCAATGTAGCAGATAAAATGAAAATGCTAGCAGCAGCGATGAGAGGGAAGCCAGGAGGCTGTCAGGGCATTCAGTGAGCTTTGATGCTACTGTGGACCAGATGGTGGCTGTACTGATGGGGAGAACTGGGTGGATTGCAGAGATCTGTGGGAGGGAGGCTCAGCAGAACTTGTGATTCATCGGACTATCCCACTCTGACACCCTTTTATTGAAAAATTTCTGTCTCTCTCTCTCTCTGACTCTGGTTTGCAGTTGGTTAGAAAATGCAGGAGTTTTTTTTTTTCTTCCAAAAAGCATTGGCAAATATATTCATTTACGTGGCATTGATTGTCTCGCCTGTGTATGTCTGAGGTGAATATTCATCTCACAGAAAGGATAGCTTATCTTATTCAATAAGATCATGCTAATTAAGAATCAAAACTTAACCATCTCATACATTCTGGAAACTAAAACTGTGAGATGGAAATTAATGTAGCTTTTAAACATCTACTGCACTTATAAAATTGCACATTAGACAATAGAGTTTCTATGGGAGGATATGAATTTTGACAGGGAAGAGGCCCTGCACGATGCAATCACAATACTGACAAATAAATGCTGTTGTACTTTTCCATGCCATGGATGATTTACAATTATAGTAGTACACGGTTCCCTGTGATTTATGGCATCCTGTTAACCATGGAATTACTTAGCAAAATCAGTTTGGCTTGATGTAAGATTTTCTTCCCTTGCTTAGAAAAAATTTTGGCCTGAAGAAAAGATGACATTAATTTAGGAATAGTGGAGTTATCATTGAGTTATCAAAATAAATCCTAGGACATAAATCAATTCTACTGCATGGAGAATGCTAAATCGATAAGCTCAGAAAGACTTTATTGATTCTGTGGGCATCACTCAAGCTTTCTTTATTAGATTCCTCGGCCATATGTTTAATCGAAATGATAATGTAGATAACTTTGGGTAGGTGCACGCATTCTGACTTTGATATGGGGTAGCTCAAGGTAAGTGAAATGGTCTAGCTGGGCTGGCTTTCTTGTACTAGTTCAGGAGTGCTCATGTGGGGGAACTTTACATCTTGTTCTGGTCTCCTGGGACATCTGCTCGAGCAGGTATGGGTACAAAATAAAGTCATTCCTTTACAAAATTTTTAAAGTTTATTAATTTGTTTGTTTGTTTTTGAGACAAGATCTCATGGTGTTGCTCAGGCTGGTCTGGAACTCACTATGTAGGCTGGGCTGGCCTCAAAGTTGTGATCCTTATTCGTCAGCGTCCTGAGTGCTGGGAGTATAAGCATGTGCCACTGTTATAGACAGCTAAGTTAGGTAGAAATATTATAGACAGTTAGACAGGGTTAGGCCCTCAAGGGAGTCAGTGCAGAGGATGAGAACACATCACAACTGTAGCTGGAGGTGCATCTGTTGAAGGCCAGGCCTCAAGATAAAGATGGAATGACCAGACCCATATGCCTCCCCTAAGGATGAGCAATAATTTGAGATTTTTCTATAATGGGTATCACCTAGGCCCATAAAGTCTAAGATAGACATCAGCCACCCAGGTGGGTGACCAGAACCTCCAGATCCATCCCTTCCTAAATATGTCTTTGTTCTTTCCATGTACACCTGCTCTGTGACTCACTTCCCGATTAGATCAATGCTACCTAAGCGGCTATATTTGTAATCTTATTGGTTGATTACAGTTTAACCCACATTGCAGCCAGTTCATGATTTTGCTCTATAAAACATTCTCAGAGAAATGGGCTCTGTGGCACCCCACTTCTGAGTCCTCTCCTGTCTCTCAGGAGCGAGCTGTCAATGAACTTTTCCGTACTCTTAACCTCTGTTGCTCCTTAGATATCATTCTTTGATTTCAGGGGGCACGGACTTGGTGTATCTGACATCTAGCAGGTTGGGAGTTACATTT
Source organism: Heterocephalus glaber (assembly GCF_000247695.1). The sequence goes on along the minus strand of NW_004624823.1, from coordinate 5,374,111 downwards.
TCACCTATATCATCACCACACCTGGCTTAAAGTTACTCCTTCTAAATTTAATTTAAAAATCTATATGAATAAATTGATCACAATATTAGGCGACATTTAAAAATTACTCAGAGTTAACACCACACGAAGCCATTGGCAGCAATTGTACTGAACTGTATGTACAATACAACTGTGTCCATATGGCAGAAAAGTTCCTACCACGGGACAGTAATTAGCAACCACTTGCCCAAGTACTTATCAAGACTTTGCTTGTGTCACATTGGCTAATGTCCCACTGGCTAAAGCCAGTTACATGCCACACCCATATTTGAGGGGTGGACAAATAAGCTATCACTAGTCGACAGGAGCTGGGTTGTGGTCATTTGTTTTCCAAATGAACATAAGTGAACTTATATTTGTTAACATAAAGGAAATCATCGATCAATATTCATGTAACTGCTTATTTCTCAATTGCAACCATTAACTGAGTAGAGGTACAAGAATTTGGCAAAAAATAACAAAGCTTAGTAAAAAAAAAAAAACAAAGCATAATGAGACTCTATTGACTGTATAGAATTTATAATAAAGAGTATTGTATAAGTTGTAAATTGGGTGTTATATACCCTTCATATTAGTAAAATTTATATTATACTTATAAGCATGGTATAATTATATACACATACACCTTTCCCCCAGAGAACAGTTAAACATTTGCACACTACTGGCATAGTCTCACCATTCTCTAATCTATCACACATAAGAACCTGGGTCCGACAGGAGGAGTGCAAGTTTGCGGATAGGTGGGCAATTTAGTGAGACCCTGTCTCAAAATAATAACAAGAAAGGTCTACAGATGTAGTTTGGTGGTAGAGTGCTTGCCTAGCATGAGAAAGGGCCTGGGGTTTGATCCCTAGTACTGAAAAAGAAGAAGGAGGAGGAAGAGGAGGAGAAGGTGGAGGAAGACGAGGAGGAGGAAGAAGAGGAGATGGAGGAGAGGGAAGAGGAGGAGGAGGAAGAGGAAGAGGAGAACGTGAAGGAGGAGGAGGAGGAGGAGGAGGAAGAGGAGAACGAGCTGGGAGACTTTCCTCCATAATCTGGTCACCAGGTTCACTACCATCTGCGTTAGTTACTTTTCTCTTGTAGTTCAGAAAAAATACCCAACACCCAAAGTGAAAGGTGAATGGGTTTATCTGGCTTAAGTTCATAGAGGTTTCAGTCCATAATTGCCTGGCTCCAAGGCAGGGATGGCAAACAGGCATCACAGAGGAGAAACAACATGGTGCACACAAGGTAGCAAAAGCAGTAAGGGAGTTTAACAGCATCTTTCGGCCCCTTTTATCTTATTCAGACTACTTAGGGCAGATAGCACTCACTGTCTTAATCCTAGTGCCCTCAGGCCTAGCCCCAGTGTGAATCAATCACACACTCTAGACTCAGCCATCTCTGAAAAAGCACGAGGCTTTTGGGGGACATCTGAACACAAGCCATAACACCATCTTTCCTATTATCCTCGACTCCCTTCAGTCTCAGAGACTGAAAAATGATCATGTCTGGAGACATCCAAAGGAAAAAGAAACCTCATTCCTACAATCTGAGGCCTTTCATAGGAAGAACTGTCACCTAAGCATGTGAAAGACAGAGTAAGTGTTTCTTGGGTCTCCTGAAGTGGATGTCTTATTCATTACAAAGGAGCATTTTAGAACTTTTGCATTTACAATTAACAAATTAATGAGGACAACCAACACTTATGCACTTTATCACTTACAAGCACTTCACACTTATTAGCTTATTTCTTCCTTCTAAAGACTTCTCTGAGTTCAGCAATTCCCATGCAGCTGGAAGGGGGCCTGTTTATCTCAGCCCTTCCTTTATTCCATAGCAAGCTTGTGCCTCCCCAGGATGCGGTCGCCTCTTGGACATGGTATTAAAGGCATTTACTTGCTATTTCCTATACTTTCTTATACCCAATCTGCAGTGAATTCAGGGCAGGAAACAAAACCCCTTAAGAGATTATTAACGGTTTGAGTGGAAAGAGTAATTCCACTTGCTTAGAGTAAGTACAATGTAGTTATCTCTGAATCTGTTTCTCTCCCCAGGGATAATGGGTAGGGAAGGGGAGCCCAGCACATAGAGGGGAGAAAACAGCTGCTTAAGGCTTTATGGAGAGAGTTGTTGGCCATTTGCTAAATGCTATACCTGTTCTAGCTTTCCTTATGAAGTAAATTAAAAAAAAACATTGATATTACAATGGAGGAGAACATCACCCCACCTGATTCTTTTGTTGTTGTGAGTCACCTTGTAGTGTGTAGGGTTCGATCTGGAAAATTCTTCACAGAGTAATGTATGAATTAAGACAAAAGCATGCTGCAACTGATTGGTAATAGTTCATGGTTAATAACGATGAGTTGAGTTCTCTATAGCACAAGGGCCCTTGGGAGTTTGGCTAGAATCCAGTTAACATGATTGATTTTCAGAACTATGTGGGATCTCTCAGTCCTGCAAATGGGCATTTGGGACTAAAAGAATTGATTTGATATATGCTAATGAACCAACTAAATGAGAGTATTATCAGATCTTAACTCCACTTTATGGTGCCTGAGTTTGGATTGTCTACAATGGCATTCTTGGCACACTTTGCAATAAAAAATTCAGTTGCAAAAGTAAACAGCACCAAGGCCAGTTTATACGTATAACAAAGGCCAACTAACTGGGGCTCACAAATGCATGGAAGATTGCAAAACGAAAGCTGTATTTTATGCAGCCAGAGATTGCCAAACAAACATTTTTAAACCAAGATTTGCTCCTGTTCTCTTTAGTTATTGATTACCTTTGTGAAGGAGAGATTATTGACATGTGCAGAAGACCAAAACGAGCTGAAATAGTTTTAGGTGGAGAATCTCTGGCAGGTGTTCGTGTTTAGATTTAAGTGGGAGCCACTGTGGGTCCTGAAATAGCTTCTTTAACCAGTTTCATCACGGGCCTAATCATCCAAAACATCATTCCCTGTAATTTGACTGAAAAGCAGCGAGACAGCAAAAGCTTCAATTCTTGAAAGGGATTTAGCAGCCAGCCAGCTTATGCTTAATAAAGATGAACTTACACCATCTCCTCCTCTGTCTCGTTATTCCAACCACGGCTAAGTAAATCCAGAGGCTTGAACCAATTAAGGAGGTAGGAGGGTCAAGGCAAAGGACTAGAACAAATTCCTAGGGGAAAACAGGTGAAAAAAAAGTTAAACAAGGGTTTTTTTTTTTTTTGGTACTGGGGATCGAACTCAGGACCTTGCATTTTCGAGGCAGGTGCCGGAAACACTGAGCTAATCCCTGGCCTAAACAAGGGTTTTCTGTCCTACAGAAGTTCTGCTCTTAGGATTGAGAATTTGAAAAGTGAGTCCTTTTCTTTCCTAGAGGACAGTGAAGGATGCACCCTGGCTAGATTATATCAGAACCAAGCATTAGGTGTGCAGAGACCTGGCTCATGGAACCGCTGCCCCATTGTGGGATTTTTGCCCCACTTCTCTGAGCCTGGGTCCCTGGTTTGCGGCTGAGTTTACCCTTAGCACCTTTATACTTTTTCCCGTTGAGAAAGCTTTTAACTTTTTAAGATTAAGATCCTTTGAAGACTCTGTTCACATCAGGTTGTCTTAATTTTTATACTTTGGATTTTAGTAAACATTAAGTTTTTCAAGAAACTGTTTTGACAATATCTTGGGAAGGCCAGATGTTTCTAGAAGTGGATAGCTAATATGTAAGGAAGGTATAGTCCTACAGGTGGGCCTCTATTGTCAAGCCAGCCCTCACTTTAACTGTGTACATTATATCATTCAATTTCTTTTTGGTACAGGGGATCGAACTCAGGTCCTTGCGCTTGCACAGCAGGCGGCGAAACCACTGAGCTAAATCCCCAGCCCTCAATTTTTTAAAGAAAGCAGATACAAACCTAGGTATGTACATGGCACCCAAATATCTGCTGTCTCCCTCAGGAAGAGTCTCTTCCTCTAGCCTAAGTCCTGTGTTGCATCAGCCTGTGTTGACCTAAGCATTGCCTTTGTCCTCCTGTGTCTCTCTCCTCTCCTGCACTGGCCTCCTGGGACTGCCTTCTCCTCCTTCCTGTTTCACCCTTTGCTGCAACCCCCAGCCTTCCTTCAGTCCTCTGGACACCAGTGATAGAGCCTCATGGAGCGAGTCTGCACTCAGTGTTTGGAGCTGTTAGAAGGGTGACTAATAGCCACCGTGAGCAATGGACCAGTCAGTCCCCACGAGGACAGCCTGTGCTCATGGGAAAGAGGATGACTAAAGGGAGCATTCAGCAGCTGCCCTCTCCTCCCCATGCCCTCCTCAGGTCCTGGAGTGGGAACTGTGTATCAGACAAGGGGAGGGCATTTTGGGACATGCAAAGGGAAGGCAGGGAGCTGCAGACAGCCAGTTGCCTTGTTCCCAGTTTGCCTGGAGCTGGCTCTGTTAGCAGTAATCCCCAACTACACGAAGACCTTTAAAGATGCCCTTGGCTTCCAACCTCTAGTTAAACTAACAGGGCAGCAATACGACATCTTTGTGCTGAGGTTGGCCAGAACCCCACGTTTTTCACCGTGAACTCTTTCACAGTCCCATCTCTTGGGGGATGTTTAAACCCCTAGTGACAGATGTAGAGATTTAATGACTCTGAGGCTCCTTGATTTTCTTAGTGGGATAAAGAGATTCTTCTCCCGTCACTCATCAGAACCAACTTGTCTTCAGATCATGTTGAAACTCCTCTTTGTCACATCCTCCAGATCGTAATGAAAAGGCAGATTAACCTGAAGATGATGATTGAGCCCGAGCCATCAACTCAATGCTCTTAGTTAAATGACACCCACCACGAACCCTGGAGCAGCATTTGCAGTCTTGGCTGCCTGTGTTATTACAATGACTTCATTTAATAAACTGGCTGTCAGCCTGTTAATCCTCAGTCAAGTGTAAGTGTGAGGATCCTTGTTTGCCATGATTAGGCGACATGGATGGCTAACAAAATTTTTTCATGCCCTAGGATTTATTTTCATTAAAAGTCTAAATTGATTAAATTTTTTGGACAAGAGCACTTGATTGACAGCAGCTTTATGGGTTTTCATGATGAAGGTTTGTTGTAAGGGTACTGATTTAATCATTCAGCTTGGCTTTGCATTAGGGTTTATGGTGATGTGTATTTCCTGTGTGGTTTCTACTCCTTCGGCCTCCTCTTCTCTCTACCTGTACTTAGGTCCTGTCAGTGAAACAGACTGTGGTTTTACAAGGGGTGCAGAATAATCCCCAGAGCAGGGCAGTGTAAGAAATGATTTTCTACCTTTCCTCCTGAGTCCAAGGTGGAACCAGGCTGCATTCTTGGTAGTTCCCAGAGCTCTGGTCAGATTGGTGGATTCTGACATGACTCTGAGCCCTTTCCCTCCCGTCTTCCCCTCTGGGAGTGTTTACTGTCCCCCTACCTCCAACCCAGTGCCAGGTGCACAGTGAGCCCTGTGTGGATGCTTGAAGGATGAAAGAATGAGGCGGATGGGAATTACAGTTTCCAAACACAAAAGGTTGTCTCTCCCTTTTTCAAAAGACAGTTCATCTGGGTCCTTGGAAAAGCAGATGTCAAAACAGGATTAACCATACACAGATTTGATTAGAGGAGACACCCATGTGAGAGAAAATGTGGAGAGAGCTGGGAGAGCTTGTGAGCTGTCAGCCTGTGATGCAAGTCTGACCCCAGTGAGGGAGGGAGGGAGAAGGCAAGGCTGGGCAGTCACTGCCTAGACTATGGCCAAGGAAGGCTCAGCAAGGCTGCTGGGAGCCCCAGAGAAAAGATGGCCCCAAGCCTGGCCAATGACCTGCCTTAGCACCCTGCTGCATTCAGCCAGGGGCCTCGAAGCAAAGCTGGCACTATTTCACAGTGCAGGATCGGGGTCCTTGGTGAATGATAGGAAGCTGGTGTGGGAGCTCTGTGCCTTCCCACGGCTGATAGAGCCAGTGTCCAGACCTAAGCCATGCGCTACTGCAGGAAGAAAGAAGGCAAAAGATTATGCCTATGGGCAAAATGAAGAATGAAACAATGCATGCAGCCCCAGCTTCCTGCCAGGGAGGAAGTCTGATATGTCTGTGGACATGGCCTGTGAGTGTCGCCTAGCAAGGCTGCTCTGACACCATCAGCCAGCAGGTTATTTTCTTCAAATACTCTTGTCTTCCCCAGGACCGACAGTGTAAATAAGAACAGCCCAACACAGTTGATCTTAAACCAGTCTCTCACGCCAGGTAATTTAGCTGGTGTCAGAGGAGGAGAGGAGAATGCAGTGATCAGGGTCCTAACCAGTCCAGGTAGAGCTGCCCAGGAAAGACCTCGCAGGTGTGCGGAAGGGAGAGGACAAGGGTTCGAGATACAGCTGGAAGTCGCAGGTTGAGTAGGTGAGGCAGATGCTCCGTCCCTCCCTCCGTGTATCTGAAGCAAATGCTCAAAGTGTCTTCATGACTCATCTCTCTGTTTCTCTCTCCTCCCTGCATTCTCTGTCTGCAAGCAATTCATCCTGTCTTACACCCACCACTAACCATATTGCTCTCTGTTTGAAACCCTTCAATGGACCCCGTGCCCACCCCACCTTCAGGGCAATGTCCTAGCACAGCGTTCAGGGCCTTTCTCAAAAGATTGCTCAAGCCCGCAGGCCTCTCCCCACTCCCTGACTTTCACTGGCAAAACTCCTGGGTCCAGGTCTTGTCTCAGGAGGTTTGTCACCCCTTTGGAGGTCTGATTGTTTCCTGCTGTCCTTTCTCATGAGCTCCTGGGTTCTGCTCCCCATTTACCACTGTGCCTGGGAGAAGACACGAATCCCTCCCTAGAGCACAGCAGAGAGCAGGCTGGTGTGTGGATCCCACACCACCCTGGCTTGCTGAGGAGCAAGGAAGGGGTTTCTACGCAGAGTGCTACTGAGTATGGGTGGCTGCATTTGGGGCACCTCTGTTCTCAGTGCCTCTCTTTGTAGAATCTCTTCGTCATGTAGGGTGCAGCCTAGGAGAGCTGTGACAGGAAGAGGAAGGGTCTGGCATTCTCCTCAAGCTGCCCACAGCATTTTAATGTAGTGCTCTGGGCCAGCTGGCTTTGTGAAAGACATGCCCCGTTAGTAGAGCATCCTCTTTGCTATCTCTGCCTCTCACAGTAATGTGGTTCCACTCTGGTCAACTGTCCCACAGTCTCCCTCACGGACACTGGCAAGGGACACTTAATCCACAGCTTCATGGTCTCCTGTTCTGTCCCTAGAGATGCCTGGGCCCCTTGAAATGTTGGCTGCTCGCTTCTGCTCCAAGCAATCCTGATTCAGCCAGTCAGAGGTGTCCCACTGGTGACTCCAGAGCAGCTTAAACTTCCCATGTGGCTTTTTGTGCTTGTATTTATGGGGAAGAGCTGGGGTCAGTGCAAAGAGGTCAGCTTCCAAAGAGAAATGTAGATGTCAAGGTCAGGTGTGGAGGAGACTTGCAGATAGAAAGTGAGACTGGTGTTTATATATAAATTCAGGAAATGGGGTAGGGGTCAGACCTTATGCATTTACATCTACTGCTTGAATAGCTTGGTGCCACATTTCCCATTTGGAACAGAAACTTCTTTTCTTCCAATGCTGAGGATGGAACTGAGGGCCGTATACTTACTAGGCAAGTGCTCTACCACTGAGTTTTAACCCCAGCCCTGACAAAAATGTTTTTAGTATGGAAAAAAGGGAGATGGAATGACTCGGGGAATCAAAAGTCATATTGGGTTTTAGCATTTCGCACCACATTTGATATTCTCTGCATTGAAAAGAACCCTTTCCTTAGATTAGATTGAATTTATTTCATGCACACACACACATACACAGCTTCTATAAATACCAGTGTATTTTTACTTTTACATACCCTGATGGAAAGACTGATGATTATCAAGAAGAGCAGTGACCAACCTCATAATCTCTTTAATGCAATTAGTTAATTGTTGCCAACTTTAAATGAGCTATGCATCCATAGTTAGTGTAAATATAAACTTGCTGAAATAAAAATCTACCATCATGCTTTCATTTTACAATGAAATTTTTAATGAAAAGCAAATTGGTTTACGTAGAAAACATTTACTTAATTGTATTTGCTCCAGTGGGATTTTAACTCAATTCTGTAGCATGTGAAGGAAAGGAACTAGGTTCTAATTTGAGAAAAAAAGAATAATAGGGAGGCTTTCTATAATAATTTTTTTTTCACAAAATTATCGAAAGCTTTATTTACGATCGGAATCACTCAACAAAAAAGCAAAAGCCAATGAGCCTGAAAAAGGAACTAAGCTGCTATCTAAATCAGCTCAGAACCTCCGAAACCTCATCGCTGAGCTGCCCTGCCTTGGCCAGTGCAACAACAGTGGCTCCACGCACAGCAGTTTCACTAACAGCAGCACGAAGTCACCCCTCAAACCTGCCTGGAGTGAAGCAAGGACACGGGGGAAGGGGTAGACTCTGCCAGGAAGTGTATTTCAGTACTGCATGGGTTGTGAGCAGCCTGAACCTTTTCTCTCATTTTTGATAGTTGCAGATTGACATAGTAACTGTCACTGTGCAAATGCAGAATGCATGACGAAGAGATCAGGTGGTCATAAAATCCTGATGAATGCTCTTGATTTCTCTTCAAGGACCTCTCATGATTTTTCTTTGTCTAAGGGTAGCTCCAGCATTCCTGAGCACCTAAAGCAAAAGTAAAGCAGCTGGCAGTGTTCCAAATACTCAGTCACTCTGGAGATGGACTTCTGGACCATTGTCCCAACAGCACAAGTAAGATTCATGAAGCTTAGGAATTTTTTGAGCATCTCTGTCATTATGGAGAAGTCTCTTTCTGGCAGGTATTCCCGCCCAGTGGTGACGCTGATTGGGCTTTCCTGGCAGACAGCAGAGAAGCAGCGCTGTGTAGGAGGCCATGATGCAGTCCTCCATGTGCTTGCCAGCATGCTGCAGGGCTTTATTGAGGTCAAGCTCTTCATCGTCCTCCTCCTCCTTGTGTTTCTCTTCCGCTGTCTGTCTTCTCAGTTGACCCCGACTGTCTCTCCCCACTGGTCTCTTGCCACTCTCTGCTCTTATCATGCTGAGTGGTGGGTGCATCTTTGATCAACTCATCTGTTTTACTTTCTGCCAACTGGGCTGCTCGCTCTCACTCAAGGAATAGCTGCACTAAAGCCTGCACGGCATGAACTTGCCCAGCTACCCTTAAGCTATTGTCTCCCTCCCCGCTGCAGAAGGAAGAATCAAAGGAACAGGATGTTTCCATGTTGACGAGGCAGTGCCGGTTCCGAGCGCTGTACTCCACTAGATTTATCAGTAGACCCAAGCCCAGCACCCGAAGGTTGAATCTCTGCCCCTGAGCTAGGTACTTCGGGACCTGCAGCACCCAGTTCGTGGCTGTGCCAATGAGGCCATCCTGTTCCCCTGTTTTGGTGCTGCCCCACTCACTGTCATTGGTGAGGTTGAGCAGCACCCCAGTGATGGCCCCCATGCAGTCCTCCACTGCCTTGCCCACGTGGCTGGTCACATTCTGGGGAGGCAGAGGCTTGCTGTCGGCCAGGCAGATGCTGTTCTCGGTGTGATTATACTGCTGGATCAGTTCCTCACAATGCTGCAATACTTTAGCTGATGAAATATTAAGTTGTGAATCTTTCTATGCTATCAAGTAGCTTTGATTCTCTGGATTATGCAGTTACACTTTCTAAAACTCGTAAACATCTCTCTGCCTCCCATAACGAGGCTACCAGTTTTTCTTCATCCCCATCTCTACTTAAATGATCCACACACTCTTTGACTGTATCTACATGATCCAGACCACCCAAAAGCTGGAGTTCTTCTTTAAACCAGTCTCCTGCTCATTTAGAAGTAAGGGACAACAATGTCTCCATTGCTAAATGCCCAGTCATTCTGTTTTCTAGATCAAGATGGTTATTGTGTAAAGTTTCAGAGAGTCTCCGGATTTTCTCTGTAATTTTGTTCATGTCTTTCTCATTCAGCAGCTTAGCTGATGATGCGTCCTGTTCCAGCTCCAGAAGTCAGATCATGAGATCTAAGCTAGCTCTGTCGAGATCCATGTTCAAGTGGTCCCGACTCAGGATGTACATGAGGGCAGCTGTACAGACGACAGGTTCTGGTGGTGCTGGGAATCATCCAAGGTTTTAAAGACCTTTGCATCCATTCCATGTGCTCTCAGGTGCATTCGGAAGCTGGGCATGGCACATTTAGTAGTCAAGCTAATAAGACTAAGGCAATGTGTGTTCAGAGGCTGAGTGCTCTTTAAGCCACTTAACAAGTACTCAGTGTCATCAGTGAACTCTTGATTCTCGCCAAATTCCACCACATCGCTGAAGTGCTTCATGTGCTGAACAACGGTATGTAATTCTTTGTCTTCTTTTCTGCATTTCAGTGCAGTAACTACATCTTGGTAGGGCTGAGTAAGTATTGTCACATTTTTTATCACTTTGAGTGGTGGTGTGGGAGTCTTAAAAACTCCATTATCTTTTTGATTTGGTTCCTTTGAAGATAGCCTCACTGTGACATTCTGAGGTTTTACAACTGGTGGGCCAGGTAGTTCTTCTGAGTTTGGATGGTTCCGATGTCTGGATTATACACGGCTTTTGTAGGTGACCATTTAGGGCCACTAAAAATCTTTCTGGTATTTTCCTTTGATTTATCTCCTTGTTTACTTATGGGCTTCTTCACACTTGCAGGCACACCAGGCAAGTCCTCTGGAAAATCCAAGTTTTCTGTGTTACTAGCACTAGACTGACTGTTCTGGGAATTATCATTGCTTTCTGGAGGAGGCTGCAAGGAGGGTGATGGAGCTGTTTTAGTTCTTTCTTTGTTGGCCTTTTTTTCCACTTGACAGTCATCATTGTCATCATCTTCACTTTCACTAAGATCATCAAAACCAAAATACTTAATCTTGTAATTAGAACTTCCAGAGCCTCTTTCATCGCCTCCTGTCTCATCATGATTTTCAAAACCAAAAAATTCAAGTTTAACATCCTTTTTGGATTTAACATTAGTAGGCCGGAATCTAGTAGTGGTCTTAGAAGTTGTGATAACAGCCTTTTTTCTAAGGCGGCCAGCTTCTCCCAGGTCTGCAGGAGTGGATGTGGTGAACTCATCCATGCTTCGCTCCATGGTGTCCTGGATGGTGACATTACAGACCGACAAGGAAGATGGATGTAACACAGTATAATCTCTGGTCTGGCCAACTGTCCCTCTAAGACTGGTCCTGTAGCCGACATCACTCTTCTTTGCCTGATTCAGGCCATCTTTACTTGACTCACTGTTTGCTTTGGCTAAGGCCTGATTGGTGCCGTCCATTAGCTTATCAAAACTGGATGCTTCTTGGGAGGCTTTTGCCTTGTTGGTCCTACAGTTGCCTGGCCTAAGAACCTTTTGAAACATGTCTTCCTCCATGGCTTCATCTAGATTTTCCAATCGAGTTTTTAAATCCTCATCCTTCATCTCCAAAAGAGGATCATTATCCAAACCTAAAATATCTTCTGACCTGATATCTTCAAAATCATTATCCCACTCCTACAAACCAGTTCTCACAGATCCCTTGACTGGAGATATTTCAGATGGGGACTCTGTTTCCCAAACTGGGAGTTCCAAGTATTGTTTGTTTCCTTGATTTCATCCTCTTTGTATCCAGAAGCCACTGTGGTTTCTGCATTGGGGTTCTTAGTACTGTGGTCAGCATTTTTGTGAAAATGGTGACTATTTTTTTCATGTTCTTCACTAAAATTCTCCATTTTATCTGTAGCCATTAATTTAGCGCAGCCACTTCTGCTCGCCTCATCTTCCAGGAGTCTGTCTGTGGCCCTCTCTTTCCCAGGCAGAGCAGGCTCCAAAGGTGAGCTCGAAGCTTACCCTATGTCATCTTCCCCCACCACGGGCCCGGTTCGGTTCTGCTGTTAGCTTCAAGTACTGAAATGACTTCCTCCAGGGCACTGCTTCACTTGACTCTGAGTAGGAGCCCTCACCCTGGGCTAAATTCTTTGAAGAAACTGGGAGAGACTCATCATCACTATCGAATCCAAAAGGCTCGCCAATATTTTCCTCTTCTACTTTAGATTTCTTCGAAATTTCTTGGATATCTGGTTTGAAACTGGGCCCCTTCTGCTCTAATTTAGCCATGAATGTGGTCTCTCCCCATTTTGTGTTAAGGGTGGTCCGTTTGTTGGCACTGCCATTGCCTCTTTTGCTACTGTGTGTTTTCCCAAATCTGGATGTCATTTGACACCTGTTTCATATTCTCCTGTTCGCCGCGGGAGCGCTAGCTTCGGGCTGCGGGCTGCGGGCGGGGCGTGCAGGAGCACAGGGCCGGCCAGGGGATCCACCGCAGTCACGGCCTAGGACTCCGCTCCGATAAATATGAAGCCCAGCCGAGGGGGAGGAGCGGCGTCCCCGCAAATTCCCTCCCCGCCCCAAGCACCGCCTGCGTGAATGGTCGGTGAATGGTCAGCGCTGGAGTTTGAACAGGGCTCCGAAACATCTCAACGCCATTTGCGCTCCCGGCCCCTCTCTATAATAATTTTTAAGGATAACATGGATGAGACATCAATTTTACTCTGTGCAGAACATTTAAAAAATTCATGATGCAGGGAATTTTTTAAAAAATTGAAACAAATGTACACCATAAATGTGGCACTGTATAATCTATATCAGAGATTAAATTTGTATTTTCTTTCTGTTCTAGCAGAGATGGTCAGAAAGATATCTCAGTCGTCTTAAAAAGAATACATTTGGAATCAATGAATGCACTCTTTCCTCCACCTCCCATGAAGATGTCTGGGACTCCTTGAGACAAGGAAAAAGGTGAAGAGTAGCTGTATTTTCCAGAAAAAAGGATGGGAACAGGCATTTGGGGATCAGGGTCTAGGGAAGGAACGAGTAACTTCCTGGGAGGAGGCTGGGGGTGCAGGTCCCTGAGGCAGGTGACAGCTGCATGCACCTGGATCGCTCTTTCTGGGGCTTGGAGTCACAGAGGAAGGCGGAGGATGGGAGAAGACGGGCTGCAGCGGTGGTGGGTGTCCTGCCAGTCCCTCTTGCTTGAGTGGGCTCTGCTCCCAGGGCTCTCGAGGGTCCCTGCAGGTGGTGATGTGTGGTGACTCCTTCTGAATTGCCTGTATTTGGAAAGTAGCTGAAGCACACCAGTGCCCTGGGGGACAGGTGGTGAGTCAGAAAGGCTGGCCGTGTCAGTTACATATTGCTGAGTGTGAGGCCAGGTTTTCTGACATTATAGTCACTGGGATGAAGACCAAATGGACTTTCTTTAGGGACTTTTGAAATAGAAAAGTCTTGTTCTTTTGTGGTGGATTTTGGATTTTATGTAGAACTGCCTGTAGAGGTAGGGGAAGGGGGAAGAAGAGCAGTTGAGAATAATAAAACAACGTGCTTCCCCTACTGGGATTGTCTCTTTACTCACTTGCTAAAATCTGGGTGGGTCCCTTCATTGTTTCTGCTCCTCCTGGTTTGCTAGAATTCCTCTAAGGGATGTTAAAAGGTATGAAAATCAGGTGCATTATCCTTTATGCTTGATTTCATAAAAATTAATTACAGGAAAAATATATGCTGTGACGTACTCTTTCTAACCCACCGAGAGTGGAATCTTTGTAGCACTTTCTGCTTTGCCTAGAACTCAGTAGTTCTCCTCTGTGTTGTAAAATAGTATTATAGTACTGCTCACGGTGGCATTGCATGTAATTACAAGCCTGTTGAGCTCTGCATTTAAGCCCAGTTTGGTGGTGGTGGTGGGATATGGAGCTCAGCCTTTTTTCAATTACACAGCATTAAACTTGGCATTCAAGGTTTTGTGTAGAACTGGTGCTAACTGTTAATGCACGTTCTGACCAAGAGTGTGAAGAAAAATCAATTCTGTTCCGGGTATGCAGTCTATATGCACCAGTACTGGTGGACCAGGTTTGTGGAAAGAGACAGTGTCCTTTCTGATGCAGGCAGGGCTCATGTCTGAAAGGTCTGTATCCATTTCATTCTGGCTGTCAAAATATGTTGGATATTGCCTCTGACTTACATCTGCACTTTTTTTTTTTTACATGTAGGGTAGATTATCAAGCTGTAACCCAAGATATCATGTCTAGCCATGAAAATAAGTGCCAGCTGATATGTTTAAAATTTATGGGCAGCTGATGAAGTGCAGTGGATTTATAAGGAGCTACCCTCAGGCTTCATCAAATGAGGCAACTGTTGAAATTATTGTTTTGTTTACAGCCCATTAAACTTCCAATGGGCAGACTGTCAAACCAGGGTTGATCTACCTGGGACCATACTTGGGGAAGTAACCCCCCTTACTTGTGACCCTTTCTGCCTAGAGTCCATCTTGTGCACCTGCCTTTTTGGTTCAGTCTTACCTTCATGACTCTGGGACGGTCAGCTTGCTAGACTGGTGTTTGTAGAACTGGACACATGCTTTCACATAAGATTGTGGAAGTTGACCTCCTGGTCTCCTTTGAGTTGTTCATTCTGAAGGTTGTGTCCTACATTGAATTTCTGAGGTATACCACTCTGTCTAGAAGATCTGAAAACTGGGAAGATGGGAAAAGGTGAAAAGCTTTGGGATTTATGTAACAGCGATGAAGTTGGAGATTGCATTTCTCTTGCTCAAGTATCCTGGGCCATTGTAAACAATACTTGTCCAAGAATAGCCAGTCATATGCAGAAGACCTGCTCTGACCAATGATCTCAAATGTGTAATTATGACTTACAATAATAATAATAATAATGATAATAATAATAATAAATCAGTCAGATAATTGTCATGTAGTGGTGTGATAGCCATATACTTCACTCAGGCTTGGATGGTTTCACATACATTATCTCATTTAGTTTTTAGAACCTGTGAGTAGGCATTATTTCCCACCTTTTTTAGATAAGTAACCCGAGGCTCTGAGACTTAATAACTTGCCTAAATTTCCTTAGCTCAGCTCTGTCCAGCAGCAAAGCCCTTGGTCCACCTCTGCCACCATTTAGCCTCCCAACAAGGAAACCCAATGGTCCCATCCATCTGATGCTTTTTCTAAAATGAAGTCTGAGTGTTTCATGTGCTCCCACTTTGTATGCAAAGTTTATATTTTCTTTAAAATTTTCTTATTCACTCCTCCAGCCAAGGTATCTTGGGCACAGAAAGAACAGAAAGTTCTTTACATTTTCCAACCACCTGTCACCCAAGGAATGTTACGAACTCTGACAGTCTCTGAAGTGTCCTACCCCTTGCATGCAAACAGCTCTGTCTGCTTTATAATTAGAAGTGAAATAATTTTACATGGTTTCCACACACATAGCTTTCAAAGCAGTTCCAGTTATGTATAACGTCGCATAAACAGATAATCAGAGGTTAGAGCCGAAGAGCACAGTTCCTGCCTCCTAATTGGTATGAAGTGGGAACATCTGCTCTGCATGAAGCCTGGGTCAGGCCGCTCCCTCCCTCAACTGTGACCTCCTGTGGTTGGGACAGACTGGCCTTGGATTACATAAAGACTTCACAAGAGTACTGGAAGCAGGGGCAGAATAGATTTGAGGAAAAAACCTAATTGGATTGAATTCTTCCTTCACCATCAGTAATTATTTTGGAGTTGGTAGCTTGTTTTATAAAATAACTATTTCCCTTCCAAAGGTAGAATTTCTTGCCTTGGGTGCAAGTTCAAACAATTTTACTTGAAAGGCTCTTACAGAGAGGAGCCCTTATATGAATCTAATACCTTTTCTTACTTAAGATGAATTATGCAAATTGGAGAATGTGGAACACCGCATTTGTTTGACAAATTTTGTTCCAATCCTTCCCTCTATTATTATTATTATTATTATTATATTATGTCACTATTATTATTATTATTAAATTCCAAAGCTGGATGGAAGTTATGGGGATGGAAAAATTGTGCAAGCTCTCAGGCCTGGGTCTGGGGTTTCCCTGGAAACTGTCATTGGTTTTCCAGAAGCCCTCTTTATTCTAGATGTGGCTAGAATCTGAGGGCCCTGAGAGGCCTTACTTCAGAAATACTTGAGTTTCAGAGAAGGCTGCATAGCAGAAGAATTCCTTGAGGCTGAGAATTCTTACAGAATATTACTGGGTTTATAGCGACCCCCACTAACATCAGTTCTTTCTTCAGCAAATCTAAGTTCTATCTAATCTTTGAATGATGGCGTTGGGCCTTATCTTTTCCACAGATTCTTTTTGCCATGGCTTGTCTTCACTGATTTAATTAATAAATCTCATTCCCTTTAATTTAATGTTTGAGTAACTGCTCATGCCAAATATTGTTCTAGATGTAGGCTGCAAACACGAACCAAACTTAAATCCTTCCCTGAGGGTTTATAGTCTTCTGGGAGAGAAGTCAAGTATGGCTGGGGATGAGGAAGTTACAGATGAATAGGCAGTTCCATATGGTGTGTGAAGAAAGTGGGAAGTGATGAAATGCAGTGTATGAGGAGTTGAGAAATACTCCCAAAGATCCTCTCCCGTGAGGGCAGAGAGCTCTTGAGAGGGTTCTCTCCATACATAATGTCTACTTGAAGCAGTGGAAAAATTTTTTTCTATTTCTTTCCTAGTGGCTGGGAAGAGGATATTGACAGAAGTTTTAAAATGGATTGGGGAGTCTAGTGAGTGCCACTCACAAAGATGGGAGAGGCCCATGGTGATTATGGCTTCTTATTCAAGAAGATGGCAGAACTACTGATCAGGGACCATGGCCAGAAAAGGCTTGTGACTATCTTGTTTCATTTATAACTCTAAGGAAAATAAAATTTACATGACAAAAGTTTATAGAAATTTGCTTTTGCTTTTCTTAAAAAAAAAAGAAGAGAGGACCTATGTCACTGGATACTACTCAGCAATTAAAAGAAATAAATTATTGATACACAGAGCAACCTGGATGAATCTGAGAGGAAATGTGTTGAGTGAAAAAAGTAATCCCAAATGCGATTCCACTTAATATTCTTGAAAGAGCAAATCAGAGATGGAGAAGAAATTAGGGATGGTCAGGTGTAGGGCTGGGAGTGCGAGGTGGAAGCAAGGTGGGTATAATTATAGAAAGGTAACATGAGGGATCCTTGTAGGAATGGAACTGTTTCATATCTTAATTATAGAGGTGGACACACCAACCTACACATGTGATAAACGTGCCCACAAGCACACACACACTCACAAATACATGTAAAAATGGGAAAATTGGAATAAAATCAGTGGGTTGTATCATTTTCTTGGTTGAGATGTCACGCCCTAGTTTTACAATATGGTACATTTAGCAAAACTGGGTAAAGGACACATGGTATTTTTTTGTATTATTTATTACAACTGCATGTAAATCCATAACTATCTCAAAACAAAAAGTTTAATTTAAAATGGAAAAAAATGGTGCTTGTGAGCTTCCTGAAGTGTGACTTCCTCACATTTATTATGTTTGTCATCTCCCCCTCTCCATGGTTTCCTTTTAGGGACTAAGGGATTGGAGGTAAAGTCCTAAAGTGAATAGGCTCAGTATCTGTCTCTGAGGGCAGGAGGAAGTAGGGCCTCAGAAGAAGGGGTGAGGCAAGAAGACCGAGGGTCTTTGGGTGGGAAGAGGACCAAGGGAGAAGTTGAGCAGGTGAGTTGGGAGAAAGAAGGATTCGGGGTCTTGATGTAGGAAAGCCTCTGGAGTTCCCTGACCCAGAGGGGAGATGAGTGCTGGAGGGGTCTTACGAGTAGAGAATCACTTCCAGTGTGGAGGGTTTAGGGCAGCTGGGTCCATAGATGTGGCTGAATGTCACTTGAGCCCTGAAAGACAGTGGAGAATCAAGCACATAAAGTTGAAAGGGACAGAGTATGGGTAAAAGCATAAGGGTAGGAAAGAATGGAGGGAGGATGTGAAACGAGAAGAAATTAAGTTTGGTTGGGCAAGAAAGGAAGGAGTGCTGGGAAGGATGGAAAGGTAAGGCCCCAGTCATGGTAGCTAAGGATATTGTGCAGATTGTGTGTGTGTGTGTGTGTGTGTGTGTGTGTGTGCGTGACCAAAGGCTCTTTGAGGGTGTAGGGCTGTGCTTTGGGAGATTGATCTGGCAGCAGTGTGGACAGAGAGAGCTGAAGTGGGAAGAGACGGGGAGAGGGAGGGAAATCATGAAACCATTGCTGTAACCTAGGAGAGAGAGACAGAGAGGTAATGGGGTCCCTATTACTCAGGATTAATTCCCAGGGGCTGTGTGAGTCACTTTCACAAGCTAAATTTATTTCTCTCATAGTGAAACCCTGTCTCAAAAAACAAAAACAAACAAACAAAAAGTCAAAATAAAACAAGAAAAGAAATGGGGTGAAAGTAATAGAGGTTTGGAGCCTGGCTAAAGCAAAGTGGTGGAAACAGTAATCAATAGATTAAACAGCAAGACACTGTTGTAAATGTTTTCACATGCACTTCACATTGATTCCCTATCATAACTCTTTAAAATAGGTCCTTGTCATGTAGTGGTGTGATAGCCATATACTTCACTCAGGCTTGGATGGTTTCACATACATTATCTCATTTAGTTTTTAGAACCTGTGAGTAGGCATTATTTCCCACCTTTTTTAGATAAGTAACCCGAGGCTCTGAGACTTAATAACTTGCCTAAATTTCCTTAGCTCAGCTCTGTCCAGCAGCAAAGCCCTTGGTCCACCTCTGCCACCATTTAGCCTCCCAACAAGGAAACCCAATGGTCCCATCCATCTGATGCTTTTTCTAAAATGAAGTCTGAGTGTTTCATGTGCTCCCACTTTGTATGCAAAGTTTATATTTTCTTTAAAATTTTCTTATTCACTCCTCCAGCCAAGGTATCTTGGGCACAGAAAGAACAGAAAGTTCTTTACATTTTCCAACCACCTGTCACCCAAGGAATGTTACGAACTCTGACAGTCTCTGAAGTGTCCTACCCCTTGCATGCAAACAGCTCTGTCTGCTTTATAATTAGAAGTGAAATAATTTTACATGGTTTCCACACACATAGCTTTCAAAGCAGTTCCAGTTATGTATAACGTCGCATAAACAGATAATCAGAGGTTAGAGCCGAAGAGCACAGTTCCTGCCTCCTAATTGGTATGAAGTGGGAACATCTGCTCTGCATGAAGCCTGGGTCAGGCCGCTCCCTCCCTCAACTGTGACCTCCTGTGGTTGGGACAGACTGGCCTTGGATTACATAAAGACTTCACAAGAGTACTGGAAGCAGGGGCAGAATAGATTTGAGGAAAAAACCTAATTGGATTGAATTCTTCCTTCACCATCAGTAATTATTTTGGAGTTGGTAGCTTGTTTTATAAAATAACTATTTCCCTTCCAAAGGTAGAATTTCTTGCCTTGGGTGCAAGTTCAAACAATTTTACTTGAAAGGCTCTTACAGAGAGGAGCCCTTATATGAATCTAATACCTTTTCTTACTTAAGATGAATTATGCAAATTGGAGAATGTGGAACACCGCATTTGTTTGACAAATTTTGTTCCAATCCTTCCCTCTATTATTATTATTATTATTATTATATTATGTCACTATTATTATTATTATTAAATTCCAAAGCTGGATGGAAGTTATGGGGATGGAAAAATTGTGCAAGCTCTCAGGCCTGGGTCTGGGGTTTCCCTGGAAACTGTCATTGGTTTTCCAGAAGCCCTCTTTATTCTAGATGTGGCTAGAATCTGAGGGCCCTGAGAGGCCTTACTTCAGAAATACTTGAGTTTCAGAGAAGGCTGCATAGCAGAAGAATTCCTTGAGGCTGAGAATTCTTACAGAATATTACTGGGTTTATAGCGACCCCCACTAACATCAGTTCTTTCTTCAGCAAATCTAAGTTCTATCTAATCTTTGAATGATGGCGTTGGGCCTTATCTTTTCCACAGATTCTTTTTGCCATGGCTTGTCTTCACTGATTTAATTAATAAATCTCATTCCCTTTAATTTAATGTTTGAGTAACTGCTCATGCCAAATATTGTTCTAGATGTAGGCTGCAAACACGAACCAAACTTAAATCCTTCCCTGAGGGTTTATAGTCTTCTGGGAGAGAAGTCAAGTATGGCTGGGGATGAGGAAGTTACAGATGAATAGGCAGTTCCATATGGTGTGTGAAGAAAGTGGGAAGTGATGAAATGCAGTGTATGAGGAGTTGAGAAATACTCCCAAAGATCCTCTCCCGTGAGGGCAGAGAGCTCTTGAGAGGGTTCTCTCCATACATAATGTCTACTTGAAGCAGTGGAAAA
>NW_004624823.1:5324950-5353797 GCF_000247695.1 Heterocephalus glaber | reverse complement strand
GAAACTAACTCTGGAGGAAATATAAAATTTGAATAGCATCTATTAAAGGAAGTATATTCCTAGCTTGAAAACCTACCTATATGACAACAGCAGGCTCATATACATTTTAACTGATAAATTATATCAAACAAGGAAGTAAACTTTCTAGAATCTATGTTATCAGGTCTAAATGGGCCAAGAGAGGAAGGAGAATCCAGGAGGGAGGCTGGTAGGGCCCAGACCTGTACATCGTATGCCTGGAAAAGCCTGAATGGGGTGTTAAGAAGATGAGCACTTAATGCTCATTGGGTTTCTAGGGAGCAGCTGGCATCTCTATGGTCTGTGGTCTAGGGGTTGTGGCTCTGAAAAGGACAGAAGGGATTTATTTTGTGGCCAAATGTAACTTGAAAACAACACATTCTGTCCGCCATTGCTGTTTTGCAGAAAACCTGATTGAGGTCAAGTCTATGCCAGGGCTAAAGACCAAGAATGGAGTAATGTCTGCAAAGAGAAGGGTAATTAGCAAATTCCTTAATTAGAGTTGGGTTCCTGTTTCAACAGTCAATTCTAATCACTTGCTAGGTTTTAACTCAGCTTTTTTGGCCTGCAGTGTTCTGCAATCAGAGTTCAGAAGATCAGAACCCCCTGGAACTGGATTCAGTAAGACCTGATTTCCCCTTGTAGAAAATGACTATTACAAAACTTTTTTCCCACAGCAAGAAGGATTCAAAGAAATAATATGTGAAAATGTTGACAGGCTCTCAAAGTCAGTTATTTATTACATGAGTGATAAAGATGGCTTACTAGCCGTTAATGTCTGCTAGTAAATGATTCTGTGCTTAAATTTCATGCTTCATTGGATCCCACTGACTTCTATTTCTCACCTAGATGCCACTCTGCTCTGACACCTGTAATTGAAGCTTGGTGATTTACTTAGGCACCAAAGGATTAATCCCGACAAAATTCATGAAGTTTTCATTTTTTCCCCCCAGTTCACTAGGGATTAACCATCATCCCCAGGATGTGACATCCTTCTCTTATTCTGATGGGAAATTGTATTTAAATACAAATATTTAGAAGTATGTTTGTTTCAACAAAAATATGTAGGAAAGCTATAGTAAGTCAGCTGGGATGGGGTGGAGTTTCTTTGAACAGAAATATAACACTGAAACAAATGATGTTCTGATAAATGGCACCCCATTCTAGATTGACATTAAATATTTCCATCTTCCATTCCATATTTTTTTTCTTTTTTTTCAATTAAGATTTAATTGCTGGAGCCAGGGGTTTAGCTCAGTGGTTCTGCCGCCTGCCTCGCAAGTGCAAGGTCCCAAGTTTGATCCCCGGTACCAAAAAAAAAAACACAACAATTTAATTGCTGGAGAGCAAACTGCTATTTCCATCCTCACTAAGCTTGCAGTCTGGGAAAGAAACTTGAAAGAAAATGATGCTAATTCAGTGAGACAAATGCCACTGAATGATAAATATGTAGGACACAGAGGTGGCAGCTCAAGAGAGAGAAAACACGGTTTGTTATCACCATGTAAATGTGCAATCCTAGACTTTATCCACCACTTAGCAAAACTGGCCCTTTCTTGCTTATTTATATAGTCAGTTTAACACTCTTAGTAATTTCAAAGATTAAGAAATAATTTGGGGCTTTTATTAGTTCTTGTCACTTCCTTCTTTCATTGCATTGGATTTCTTGCTTCCTAATATATGCATGTAGAACGCAGAACCCTAGTAGGGCAGACTCTTGCACCAATCTCTCCAGTGGTCTATGTGTTATTTTTATTTTCCATTATAAATCTTTAATGTGCGCAACTGTGTTTATTTAAAATTCAAACTTGCCCTATTAGATTTGGAAAAAATTGAAGCATGACAAAACATTCATTGGCAAAACTATAGGGAAAGAAATAATCTCATAGACTGTTGGTGGAAATGAAAAATAGTTTAATTTCTATGGAAGGGAATTTGGTGATATATAACAAAATTATGTGTATATTTGCCCTTTGACCCAGCAACTTGACTGATAGTACTTTATCCTGAAAATATATTTCCAATAATATGAAAATACAAATGCACAAAGTTATTCTTTGTAGTATTACTTGTTATAAAAAATTGGAAACCAAACACAGAAAGATCAACTGACTAAATTGGAATACTATGCAGCTGTAAACAAGAGTGAGGATCTCTGTGGCTTTAGGAGATAACTGTTAAATGAAAAAAATCAAAGGACAAAAGAATATATATGGTATACTACCTCTTATGTAGGAAAGAAGGAAAAACAAGGATACATCATGTATTTGTTTATTTCTTCAAAAGAAATACAGGATAATCAGGAAACATTAATGTTAGTTACCAACAAGAGGTAGAAGAAATAAGGCAGAAGAATTATGGAGTGAGTAGTATTTTTCTGAATGATCTGTCTATCTATCTATCTATCTATCTATCTATCTATCTACCTATCTATCTACCTATTTATCTATCTATGGATTGAACCCAGGGCTTTTGTGCTGAGCTATATCCCCAGTTCTGATTTTACTCTTTATTTTGAAACAGGGTCTTATTAAATCACAAATTTTCCCCAGCTGGGCTCAAACTTGTGATCTTTTTGTCTCAGCCTCCCAAAGTGCTGAGATTAAAGATATGAGCTACTAGACCCTACTGAGTATAAACACCTATTTCTATCTCTCTATATTTTTATGTAGTTTTTTTTTTTTTTTTTTTTTGGTACCAGGGATCGAACTTGGGACCTTGCGCTTTCAAGGCAGGCAGTGGAACCACTGAGCTAAATCCCTGGCCCCTATTTTTATGTAGTTTTGATCCTCAGAAGCATGTTAATTATTATCCTATATATTCAAAGGTAAAATTGATAAGGATGTAAAAAGAAAAACTCCCTAAAACTGAAAGCAAGCTGAAACAAATCACCCAAATGAATACCATAACTACATTGAAGAGAAGAAAAAAGATAAATATGTATTTGATTATGTATCCTGAGTAAAGTGTTTTTTTCATTCTGGGGGTCAAACCCAAGACCTTGTGCATACTAGAAAAGGACTCCACCATTGAGTGATATTCCCATCTCCTACCCTCAGTTTTAGGTGAAGGAATAGGTGGAATTGCACACAAATTCTGAACCTTGTATAGTAGACTTGTGTTTTCATGGCAGTGAAAAGGAATTCCAAACCAATTTCGTTTGCATTATAGGATTGCACAAATCAAAACTAAATATGTTGTTATTGGCAACCCAGGTTTTCACTAGGAAGAAAGGAGATACAATGGAGTGGGAGGAAGTAAAAATAAAAGCTCTGTTGAGATGGAGTGGAATTGGAAGTAATGATGTGTACCATATTTCTAGTATATGCATGCATGTGTGTATGCTAGTATGTACATGCCTGTGTACATGATCATATTACCCAGTTTTGTCTGTTGAAAGGGCCAAGAAACAGAAATACTGCAGTAGCAATGAGCACACCCAGTGCCCTGAACTTGGTCTCTAATACCAGTTCGCATCAAAAAGAACCTGGGCTCCTGAGAGAAGTAGCTGATTCAAGTGCTGGGGCAGGGCTGTACCAGATGGGCCAGGCACATTTTTTATGCTAAAAATTAAAGGACTCAAATAATAGAGATGAGAGCATGTCACAAGGAAACAAGTACCAGCTTGAAAATGGCTATATCTAGGGTGATTTAAGCGGTGAAGTAAAACAATGAGTTCCAAATAATTGAAAATAGGAATTTATGACTCCATACTTATAATTAATGGTTAAATATTGATTTCATTTATATGGGGAGAAGACAGGGCTCTTGCATACATACAGCGAGGTGCTGAATGCCAACTGGCAAATTGGGAGCTGATGCTAGAGCTGGAAAGTTATTATTTTTCAATCATTATGGCAAAGATTAGATCAAGCAAGAATCATCAATGATGTTAAATTTGGGGGGAAATTTAGATAAAGAGAAGAATATTCTTATGGTTTTAAAGAATTTCCCTACAGACTAGATGTTAGTTGCAAGAAAGAAGTCATAACAAATATATTGTAGGGAAATTCAACACCTCGACCGGATTGCAGCAGCAACAGGGGCAGATGGACATCCTGTGCCTTCAGAGGAGAGACACTGAGAGGGACACAAGGGCCTCTGTGTAGGATTCTAGCCAAGAATGCACAACTTGAATCATGAGGGAACATTAGACCGACTCTGGATGAGACGCGCTCCGTGAAAAGCAGGGTGAGGGAGACTCGGTTCAGACTTGAAAACGCCATCATGGATGACCAAGACACTCTCTGAAAGAGATCAGATTAAGGAAGGAGGAAGAGTCGTGGCAGCGAAATGAAATCCCTGACCCCAGTTTGGATTCTCTACTGGAAGGAAAGTGCTGGAAGTGCACTGTTGGGTCTGTCGACAAAAATGGGATAGGGAGAGAGTTAGGTCAAATCATTATTTTAATTTAAATGTACTGAGGTTGATAACCACACTCTAGTTATGTAAGAGAATGTCTCTATTCGTAGGAAATACATGGACCTCCTTGGGGATAAGAGGCAATGGTCTATTTAACTTTCCCTAAAATTATTTGAGGGAAAAATAAACATACGCAAGGAAAGGAGAAAGAGCAAGCACAGCTGGGCAATCTGTTAATAATCGGTGAGCCTGGTGAAAGAAACATAGATGTTCTTTTACTACATTTCTTCTTGCTACAATTATTTCCCAGTGAAAAAAAATTCATTCTTGCACATCTTGCTTTGATTCAGCAGCATTTATTTCCCTACTATTCTGTTGGTTGGTTTGTCACGGGGCTTGTTAATGTTTGAGCACTTTTCAGGTTACATAGAAATTTAAATCAATCTCTCTCTCTCCCCCCACCCTTCTCTCTTGTCTCTCCCTCTTTGTATTTCAAATAGAATTTTTTTTTAAACTTCTTTTTTTTTTGGTACCGACGATCGAACTCCGGTCCTTGCTCTTGCGCGGCAGGCGCCGGAACCACTGAGCTAAATCCCCGGCCCTCAAATAGAATTTTATGTGTAGTGTCAAGCGGTAGAAGCGCTGAGAGGAGGCACGTGTGTGCTTGGTGGGGGTGGATTAGCGTCCTGTCCACCTCACCTGCTACCGCAGCTGGGCAACCCTGAGGCACCTCCAGTGACGAGTTTGGCAACCACTGTTCTAAATTAAACCAGGCAAATTCAACTGACCTTAGTAACTGCTGAGTGAGAATGAGTTCTGCGATTGGGTGAAAAGCTCAGAATTACTTCAGAGTGGTTGACTTGTGCGTTTTGGACGTGGCTTAATGCATGCTTTCAGTGACAGATGATCAGTTTCTTTCCTGCCTCTCTGGGAGGTTATTCTGTCCTTGGCCTGTGGTTTACACTTGATAGCTATTCAGCAACAAGGCCTTGTACGCCCAGCCCAGCAATTTGTTGTTTCAGAGTCCACTCATTCTGAAGTGTGTAGAGATAAAGATGTGTGCAACTAGAATTATATTTTCTCCTTGCTGCTTTCTGGTCGCTTGAGATGCATTTTTAAGTGGCCATGGTGTCTTGCTGCTGATGAGACTTATATGTATTTAATCATCTTCTTCCTTTCCTTCCCTGTTGGGTAGTTAAGAGTACTTAGCACATTGGGTGGAGAGGAACTTGGCATTTAAAGAAATGCTTGGTTAGGGCCAGGGATTTAGCTCAGAGGTTTCGCCGCCTGCTATGCAAGCACAAGGACCCGAGTTCGATCCCCAGTACCAAAAAAAAAAAAAAAAGAAATCCTTGGTTAACCCTTTTGAAAATTGGCTTTACAACCTCCCAAGTCAACTGCTCTGAAAGTTGGAATCTCTATATGTTCTCTTTCATAACTCAAATCTAAGTTAACAAACTAAACTGTGAAAGTATCATCTATTCAGTGAACCTTGGAAGACTGCACCTAAGAAATCCAGTTTGTTTGAGAAGATGTAGCCATTTTTTTAGTGATTTACTTCAAGTTTCCATTAGGCTTTTGGGCAGGGCCCAAGCTCTAATTGCTATCCATCTCATACTTCTTTACATAGGAGGATCGGCACTGAATTGCTATAAAGTTGAGAGCAGAGACCACCTTGGATTTCATCTCATGTGACAAGTCCCGGTGATAGTAGTGACATCCTGGGGTCTTATGTTGAGAAGGATTCTGGGGTAGCATCTGGGGTTGGTGAGAATGCATTCTAGGATTGGTTTGTGATGTCTGCTTGAGGTCTGACATGAGAAATTATCCAGCTACTGGGAGTACATGAGATGTTCCTTGCCTTAAAGTTATTCTCTGTGGCTCTCTTTGGCTGGAGAGAACAAGGTCTCCTATTGACCAAGAGCGTTGGGCTATATTATATGTTTGCTTCTTAAACAAGGAACCAGGCTGTGGTACCCTAGATTAGATATGGGAGGAATCACAGAGCCTCTGCAGAGCCTTTTGATGTTTTTCCTGCACACAGACTTCTGCCCGGAGCAGCAAAGGCACCTTGGTTCAGGGATGGTAAAATGCAGTGTGCAGGAGGCATCCTGCCTCCCCACTGCCTCACACCTGTACCTTGTAATTTAAGGGCCAAGAAGAGTTGACCCTGGCAAAACACAAACTCTCTCAGCCTCTACCTCAATACTGAGACATAGGAACAAAATAGAACTTGGAAAACATTCCTCTGTGAAGCTCTGCCTGTTACAAGTAGAGAATTCTTTCCTCCGAATCCCCTACATTTTGAACTTAGTAGGTGCTGTTTGACTTCTCTCCCACTGTGTCCCCCTAACCCACTCCCCCATTAGATGACAAGAACTTTTCAATAAAAAATCAGTAAACTTTTTGAAGGTCAATTACTGTTTTCCCTTTCTTTGCTCTCTCTTAGTTCCTGACAGTGTTGCAAAGACCCTTTAGAAGACCCTACTATGTGTTGGCAAGACGAATTGTTCCAAAAAGACAGGTTTCTGGAATTAGTTTTCACAGCAAGAATAAGAAGCCTGGCAGAGTGATGCTAAGGCAGACACTTCGTGATAGAATTGTGTCTTCCATTCCTCCTTGCCTTTTCCTACTTCTCCATATGTGATTGTTTTGATTCCAGTTACTTTTGGAAATCCTCAAGTACTGTACCAACTTCCTGAAGCGGAATAGTTAGAAGGGTTCTGGCTGGAAGCAGAGTGTGAAAAGCAGCTCAGGAGTCCATGAATGTTCTATTCACAGACAGCCCTGAATAAGGCAGACTTTGTGTGAGTGTTGTCGCATTTTCCCACCAACACACATGAGGCTTAGCAAGTGTGATTCTGACCTCCCTAAAGCATAAAACAGGTCCCCAACTATTTGGGCCTTTCAAATTACCCTGTTTACAAGGACACTTGCCTGCATATGTTCTTACTCTGGGGCCAGACCATGTAAACATAAGGAGAAAGGCAAAAGCACCTCTACCAAAATTAGTTGTGGCTGGAAGTGGGGGCCCCAGATGGAGCAGAAATAGGTGCAGGAAGCTAAGGGAGGCTTAAACAAGAGAGGGAGGGTTGGCATTTCTATTTTGAAATGGTTAAAAATGGCTCTTTTCTGCCCCATTTCCTCCTGTATCCTTCATTCCTTGCTGACACAACTGTGAAAGTCTTGTAATTAAAAGTGGAAAATAGAAAAAAAACCCTCAAAACTAAAATGATATCTGTACATGTGCTTTGTTTCTTTGATTAAAAGAAACTGGAAACACATTTAAATTAGTTTCAGGGAATTTTCATCCCATTCTCCAACATCTTATCCCAATTTTATTCTATACAGGTAGGTTGTCTTGATATGGCCAAGGCTTGAGATACTTAGGAGACTCAAGGACAATAATTGTATTGTTTAGGGGAGATTTTTAAAAACCAAACCTAGATTGTTTAGTAATTTTGAATCGGAGTGACTCACTGGTAGTGACCAATTGGACTGAGAATTCTGACAGATGACTTACAGTGCAGGTACCTGAATGTACACAGTAGGCTCCTGCCTGTTTCCCCAAACTTGCCGGCAGCCTCTGTCCCCTCCCTCCACCAGGCTGCAGGCCCTTGGCCTCAAGGTCACCTTGGGGCACTGCTGTTCTCTGACCAGGAATGATATCCCCTCCTCCTGTGCTGCAGCCCGTGACTGGCTCCTGCAGCTTAAATCTCAGAGAGGCCTTCCCTGATCACCTTATCAGTGAGTGTGATCATAAGAATCTCTTATACTTTCAGTTTCCTTCAAAATATGTATCAAAGCCCATACTTATTTTATTTGCTTGCTTACTAGTTTTTGGATTCCCTGTAGTGTAACTGTGGCTGCCCACTAGGAACAAAAGGGTTAAAACCCTTAAAAAAGATCTTGGCTTAAAGCCATCTTGCTCTTGGTAGGCGTCATAAGACAGCAACAAAACTTTTGATGTAAGGCCCATTCATTTCTCCCAGATGAGTTCTGACCCATCTTCTCTTGAAAGGTAGTATAGACCTCCTTATCACCTTCTTATCTAAAGCGAAAGGCCAGAGGAAGTGGTCTTGTCAAAATTGCAACTGTAAAAGTAATTTTAAACACAATACAGGTGCTCCGGGAAGAGGGCACGGTGCTAAATGATCCAGGAAAACATTCTCTGGATAATCACATTTGCTGCCTAGACCCTTTTTCTATATCCTGCAACCCTTATAAAAACCCTAATCTCACACTCTGACTGCTTCATTCCCCTCTTGGAAACCTGCCTGCTGTCCCCTTTGGCAGCTGATCTAAATAAACACTTGTCATTTCTACATTCCTGGCTATTGGTAAAATATTTCTTATCCCCTGAATGGGGTTCCTCAGGGCAGTAACCTCTTGGAACACCGAGACTGTGCCTCTCTGATTTACCTCACTGTTGCCGGTCACACACTAGGAATAAATGAATAGCGTGAATCGTGTAAAGTCCCTACGTGGTGGAGCTGGGAGGAACAAAACTCTCTGGGTCCTTGGCCAGCAGGGTTGCTTGCAATCAAGGTCCACAGTCTCTTTTACCACCCTTCATGGCCTCACTGGGCTAAGTCAGCAAGTGCTGGTGTGGAAAAATTGGAAGGAAAGTGAGACTTGTGAGCTCTGGGTCATTAGAAGTTAGTGGCAAGGTCATGTGAGCCAGCCTAGCATGAGCTTGAGGCTGTGGCCTAAAGGACACGGGGTGTGAGTGTGGGAGTGTGGTGTGAGTCCTAGTGACTACTTTTTTTTTTTTTTTGGTACTGGGGATTGAACTTGGGTCCTTCTGTTTGCAAGGCAGGGGTTGGAACCACTGAGCTAAATCCCCAGACCTAGTGACTACTTTTAATATTAGAAAGGAACGCAGCTTGCAGTTTTTCCTGGGCAAACATAGGTTTTCACAGGGGCCATTCAGGAAGCCCTGAAGTGTCTTCTCAGCCTGCAGGCTGGAGGCAGAGGTACAAAGGGGACAAGGGACTTGGTGTCCTGCAGGAGACCAACACACCTAGTGGGAAGTGCTGCTACAAAGGGGTGGACAGGAGCTCTGAGGGTGGGGCTGGGTTGGGGGGAGGTCACCCAAGACTTTCCAGAAGGGACAACCTTAACTTGTCTTCTTTTTTTTTTTTGGTACTGGGGATTGAACTCAGGACCTTGCACTTGCGAGGCAGGCAGCGGAACCACTAAGCTAAATCCCTGGCCCTTAACTTGTCTTCTTAAAAGAGGATTTGGTGACCTCTACTGGGGATACCTGAACAAGACGAAGGGTGCAAAGAAAGGGGACTGACACGACCCAGGAAGACTTTCTAAAGTAAAACTTTCATTAGCTGTGAAAGAGAACTCTGTGGAAGATTTAATAAAAGGGGGAGGAGTTTGGACCTCAGCAGCTAGAAATACTTGGCAAGGTTGGAGAATAGAAAAAGCTGGAGAGCTGCAGTGTGAAAATGTGGGACAGAGTGGCTCCCCTTGGGGAGCCTCCCATTGAGGCTCTGCTCAGTTGTTTCTTTGGCTTCTGGGGACTTGGACTGAGCACTTCCGCTTCTAAGAATTTATCCAGAGGAAGCAGTCAGGTATACATGCAAAGATGCCTATCCCATCACCAGTGGTGAAGACTGGAACCACTAAACACAGGGACCGACGAACTAATTTGTCACACACCCAGAATATGATGGGATCATTAAGAATGATGATATAATTTTATTTATACTGAGATGGGAAGACATTTACAAAATGTTGACAAGTAAAAAACCGGGTTACAAAACACTCTTAAAAACCATATGAAGTTCTAGGAGTAAACATAAACTGCTCACAATGGGGGAATTAGAAGTGTTAGTTTTCACTTTATACTTTTATGTAGCTTTTTTGCCCCTTACAATGAGTAGGCATTAAATTGACAACCAGAAAATCAGTAAAACTATTTCCATTTTGAAAGGAAAAATCCACAGGGTTTTTAAAAGAGATGATTAGGGCCAAATCCCAACTGAGTAACTGTTAGGAAATGCTGTATTACTCGTTCTGGATCCTTCACAGAGACCCTCCCAGTAGGCTTCTAGAGCTTATGTTGACCCTGGGTGGAGAGATGGATGCTTCCTTGGGTTGCTCCCCAACACTGACCCCAACACTGACCTGGAGGTGGGGTTGCTCCCCTTTAATGCTCTGGAATGGACACCGGAAGAGCAGGCGCCTTCCCACAATGCCTGAGCTGTGGTTTTCCTTGCTGACTGTGTGTTGGAATCACCACAGCAGCTGAAAATAATACCAGCACCCTGGTCTCATGCCTCAGATCAATTAGATCCAAACCTCTGGGCTGAGACTCAGGTAGTAGGCTCAGGGGATGCTATTCCGTAGCCAGGGTTGAGTGGCTCCAGACTAGAGGATAATGAACAAAAATTAAATTGACAGCATCATACCTCTGGACCTGCATTTTTAGAGCATGCCAGATCTGAGCAATGATTATTGCAAAAAAGAAAAAAAAAGACTTCTTGGTGAAATACTTAGGCAATCTCCCAGGAAATCTCAAAGTATATGAGCAAATAAAGGCTCTGTGAAGTTCTGCAGTAAAGAAATCTGATTTTTTTTTTTTTTTTTTTTTTTTGGTGTTTTGAAGCAGAGTCTCCCTTTGTAGTTCAGGCTGGCCCTAAACTCACTATGTAGCCCAGGCTGGCCTTGAACTCACAGCAATCCTCCTGCCTCAGTCTCCCAAGTGCTGGGATTACAGGTGTGCACCAACATGCTGGGCCGTCTGATTTATTTCAACTGGTTTTTCCAATAGCCCCTGATCATGGAAACCTTTTTCTCAGGTAACACTTTGCCTTGGGTTAGCAGAGTGTGGTCAATACCTGGAGACTTCCTTGCATGCCACAGTTTGACCACCCCATGGGGACATTTCTCTACATGATCCTGGAACTCTGGCAACACCAAACAGATCCTTGGATATATAGCAAGGGGAGGTGCTCTAATTTTGGAATTGTGGGTGAAGCTTATGGCCCACTAGAAGAACCTGACTTGGGGTGATGGTGGGGAAGGGGACACCCTGGCCACACAGTGTGGTGTAGGGGAAAATGAGAGCCAAGGGCAAAACGAGTGCCTTGTCCCAAATCAGAAGCCAGCA
Source organism: Heterocephalus glaber (assembly GCF_000247695.1). Next base: position 5,342,291 of record NW_004624823.1, on the reverse strand, counting down.
GGGTCCCAGCAGGCACTAAAATCCAGACTTTCAGCCTCTTAATCAGACTCCCTCCCGCACCAAGTCAGACTCCACCTCAGGCACTTGATGATCTTTGACTAAAGGAGCACCACCATGATTAATGGGAAGTTCCTGCCTTCTTATCCCATTTTGTGTTTCTGTCTCCATCTGCCAAGAAGACACCCAAAGCTCTAAATATCATTTGGTTGCAAGGAATGTTTAGAATTGAAGAGCTAGTTTGACACAATTAAAAGCTTCCAGAAGGCTGTTATGGCGCCAATTATTTACTTAGCGATAGCAAGCTATTTAAATTTCATTATGGAGTAGAACATAGGGAGATAAGAACAAAATATGGTCAGGCTGCAGTGACCTCAAAACCCCTCCTCCTTTTGTTGGTAAACGATAGCAGAAGCAGAACATTCTGATTCAAGGATCCTTTTGTTAAACTGTGCAGTTCTCTTAAATGGAATTGTTTCTTAATCTCTTTGTGGGCTGCTAATGGGCCATTTATCAAGGTGTCCCAAGGCAAAGTGAATCAAGAGGGAACAGGGCTACTAACATGGGGAGGGCCACCATGTACTGAAGGTGGCTGGACAATGACTTCAGTGACACCCTGCTTTGAGCTAAAAGAGGTTCACAGTCATGGAGTCAGAAATATCCCCCACCCCCCAAGCAGAGAAAGCCATATTCATTTTCTCCATTTTCAAGGTTTCCTTTTCTATACTCTCCCTCCTGTCCCCAGTCCCCATTCAGGGTTGTTGATTTTAAACATAACATTTTCAATGGCACAACTTCTTATTTTGCCCTTTGTATTGGTAGGAAGGGGTGGCAGGGTATGGCAGAAAGGAGGAGCTGGTTCATCGGTTAGCAAAGGGGCACTTACTTGATGCACATACATATACATGAGGTATGAGTGTAATTGACATACGGTACAATTCATCCTTTTTAGTATAAAATTTGTTTTGAGGAATATAATTGAATAGCACCAAATCAAGATAGAGAATGGTTCCAGCACACTAAAGAGATCCCCCATGCCTCTTTGTTGCCAATTTCTTCCACCTCCAGCCTCTTGCAACCATGAATTATGGTCTTATTTCCACAGTTTTCCCTCTCCCACAAAACCACACACATGGAATCATACAGTATGTAGTCCTTTGAGTCTGGTTTCTTTCACTTAACAGAATGCACTTGAGGTTCCTCCCTGTGCTGCAGGTCTCAGTAGGTTTTATCTTTTTGCCACCGGGTATAAGTCCCATAGTACGGCAAGGTCTACAGTGTGTTTCTCCTTTGGCCAGTTTTAAAGGACATTGAGGTTCTTTGCAGTTCTTGGAAAAAGTAAAGCTGCTATAAGCATTCATATACAGGTTTCTGTGTGGCCATATATTTTTATTTCTTTTGAGTAAATATCTAAGAGTGGTATTGGTGGGTCATATGATAAATAACATGAACTTTGTTTTATACGAACTTTGTGTTTAGCTTCAAGTACTTTGCATGTTAACTTTAATAAATAATTTGTTTTGACTTTGCTTTTTAACACTATAGTCTTCACTTGGTAACATATTGTTATGATTTATCCATTTTTTATATATGTATCTTTTTTTTGGTACCAGGAATCAAACTCAGGACCTTGTGCTTGCAAAGTAGCTCCTGGAACCACTGAGCTAAATCCCAGGCCCTGATTTATCCATTTTTTGACATGTGGCTATAAATACAATATTCTAGCAGTTCAATACACCACAGCTTTTATCTTCTGTCCTACTGATAGCCATTTGATGGGTAGTTGGTTGTTGCCAGGATTTTGTTGTTATTGTTTTTTTGTACTGTTGACATTCTCTCATATGGCTATTGTACTTGTTATCTATTGCTGTGTAATGGTATAACCCCAAACCTTGTAGCTTCAGATAACACACATTTGTTATCCCACAGATTCTGAGAGTTGGGAGTCTGCACATGGCTTAGCTGAGTCTTCTGCTTCAAGTTCTCACAAAATTGCAGTCAAGGGGTAGACCATGGTGGCAGTCCCACTAAGGTCTGACTGGGCAAGGATTTGCATTCAAGCTCCTGGAGTTTGGTGGCTTCAGGTCCTTGCAGGTTGCTGGGCCTGGGGCTTCACTTCTTGCTGGCTGTTGGCCACAAGCCACCCTCAGGTCCTTGCCATGTGGGCCTCCCCAGTGTGGCCCCTTGCTTCGTGCCAGCAAAGCAGAGGGTTTGCGAGCATCACAAGTGTGACAGTCTTACGGAACATAATCACAGAAGTGACATCCCATCACTTTTGCCATATTCTATTCATTAGAAGCAAGCTATAGGTTTTTCCCACAATCAAGGGCAGGAGATTACACAAAGGTATAGGGTCCCAGAAAGGAGGGACATCTGAGGGTCATTTTCAGGTTTGTCTGTCTCACTTGTTGCATATGTGCAACCTTCTGTTGGATTTATACCTGGGAGTGGAATTGGTGTGTCCCAGGTGCTCTACCTAATGATGATCTTTTTTTTTTTTTTGGTACTGGAGATCGAACTCGGGACCTTGCACTTGCGAGGCAGGCACCAGAACCACTAAGCTAAATCCCCAGCCCTAATAATGCTCTTAAAGACTCTTTTCGGGAATTAATGTAGTTTAGGTCAGCTTTCATCTGATTAATGTTTGCCTAATATGTCTTTTAACATTCTTTTGCTTTTAACCTTTGAGTATATTCACATCTGAAGTATGTCTTTTGTAAATAGCACATATCAGAATTTTAAAAATAAATCCAAGCTGCCAGTCTTTGTCTTTTTTTGGTACCGGGGATCGAACTCGGGTCCTTGCACCTGCATAGCAGGCAGTGAAACCACTGAGGTAAATCCCCGGCCCTTGTCCTTGTCTTTTAAGTGGTAAATTCAACACTTCTATCTTTGCTATAATAAATGACACACCTTTGTTATAATAAGTGACCTATTTTTATCAGTCTCACTTGTTATTGCAGTTTGTGCCACTGTTTCAATGTGTTTTTCTAATTGTTCTTACTTTTATTTTTAATGATATCTCCCTAATTTTTCCTAATAAGGAGAAAATTAATTCCCTGGCTTTTTCTCTCTTGTGGTACTTCAACTACATATAATGCACATCTGTTTAGAGAAAATCTTATACCCTTGAGAATATTTTATTTGACTGTAATATTTTAATGATAGTTTGGTTGAATATAAAACATTAAGCTCTAGATTCTATTTCTTTCAATTCTATGGAAACAGTGCCCTATTGCTTTTATACATCCAACATTGCTGACATCAGTGTAATTTTCTTCCTTTATATGATTTATGTGTTTTATGATAGTTTTAGCATTTAAAAAATTCCTAAATTTTATTATAGTAAATCTAGGTATTTGGTTGTGTGGAAAAGTTAGTCTCTATTGTGTCCTCAAATATTTCTTTCTATTTTTTTCTTTCTTTTATAGATCTCCTATGATCCACATGTTGGTACCTCTATTTCTACCTTCCTTATCGCTTAGCTTTTCTTTTAAATATAAAAGAAAAAATTTTAATTCTATTTTCTGAGATTTTTTTCAATCTTGTCTACCAAATTATTAATTTGTTCTTCAGCAGTGTCAACTATGCTTTTTATTTCTAACATTTTAAAAATTATTATTATTATTTTTTGCAGTACTGGGGATGGAACCTAAGACCTCCACACTAAGCAACATCTCCAGTCCCTTTTTTACTTTCTAATTTTGAGACCGTCTTGCTAAATTGCCCAGGCTGGGCTTGGATTTCAATCTTCCTTAGTCTCCCAGAGTTCTGGGATTGTATGTGTGTGCTACCATGCTTGGTTTCTGCCAGTATATTTTTATTACTAATATTTGTTTGATTCTTTTTATGTTTTCTTGCTTCTTATTAATTCTTTCCTCTTTTAAAAATATATTTATCAGGATGATTATAAATAGTCCATCTGTGGTAGTGTTTCTGCTTCTGTTGGAATCTGTAATCCAGGAGGTTATTTTCATTTTGAAATAGCTGTGCTCTCAAATGTCTTGTTATTTTGTTTTATGTGCTCATTTTTACTCTAGGGCACTGACTACTCAGGCAGTATGGGGGAAAGCAGACCCTCAATCCTATTAGTTCCAGTGAACCCAGGGAACGGGGTGCTCCAGGGTAGAGAGCCCTGACACTGGAAACTTGCATTCTGTTGCTCCTTATTCCACAGAATTACCTCTTGGACAGATCAGGTCTTCATCCACTCCCCCAGAGAGGCAGATTTACAAGAGAACTAGACACTCAGTGGTTTTGAATCTTGCTTACACATGCAAATCACCTGGGAAGGTTTTAAAAGTCTGGATTCCTAGGCCTTGCCCCACAGCAATTTATTGGAATTACCAGAGGTGGACCCAGTGATTTTTATGTGTGGCCAAGTTTGAGACCCTCCATCAAGACTGGATTGTAATTCTCCAGCCTTGGGAGTCTGAGGGGAAAATGATCTGGAAATAACTTCCAGGGGTCAGTTGGTCCCCCCTGGTTTTCTGTTTATTCTGAGGACATCTGGACAAAATCTCTGTATTTTGACAGGTAAGAGGAAGGCATTGTTTGCCCAAAGGTGATGAGGTGTGGGGCAGGGGAAGCAGGATCCTAATCCCACCAGTTCTTCTGTTTATCTTCCTGTAACCTTCCTGGGTTGCTTCCTGGCCCAGGACAAAGCTACTATTCCACAAACACTGGTCCAAAGCAACCCCTTTCAGTATAGGAGGTTCTCATATTGCTTTTCCTCTTTACTTTTCTAGTTCCAAGGAGATCTAGCAGCAGAGCTAGTGAATCATCTTGGCCTGAACTGGAGCCACTCAGGGTGTGATCAATGGGCCACAAGTATAGACTAATTGACTTAGCTTTTAGAGAGCTACTTAATTAAAGGTTCTTTTGCTTCAGAAACGCAAAATCTCGGCCCCACGCTAGCCATTATGGAGTCAGAATCTGCATTTGAACAAGATTCTCAAGTGATTCCTGGGCACTTTAAGGATTGAGAAGCACTGCTTTATAAGCATAGATGCTGAATAAATTATTTAAATTGAATCAGGCACCTTTTTGATCAAGCACCTCAGGGTTTGTTGGGTCATGTTGTGCCTATAAAATGTTGATTTTGTTTCTGTGATTTGAACTTTCTCTGCCCTGAGCCAGAATTCAACAATGCTGGATTTTCCTACTATGCAGAGAGATTTTAAAAATAGAATTCTTTAGTTTAAGAAAACAATACATTAGTAGCACCATCTACCTCTCGGCTGTAGCACTCATCACTGTTAAAATTTTAGATTTACTGATGTGGATAGTTGATTGATGTCTGGCAAGATATGGTAGTTCCAGAAAGACCAGGGAAGCATCTGACTTTATTAGCTGTTTTTTTCCTCATGTGTGGCATACAGTAGGTACTTAATAAATACCAATTGAGTGAGACAAATTGACTTTTAGAGAGCTACGTAAGTGAAGGTTGTCTATTGGATGTCAAAATGAATATTTACATCTGTAAAGTGTTCTTTTGCTAAGAAATAGATACTGTTTCAGGAATACATTTCTCCTATCATTACTGTTTCTTGTCCTTGGTGTTAGACACAAGTACTTGCTATTTTTTTGAGTCTTAAGTTTATTTAAAAGAAACCTGAATGTGTACTAGGATTTAAGTATCAATAATTAATACTTACTAATTTCTTAATTCAATGTTTAGTTTATTTTGCGTTGCTATAATAGAATATCACAGAATTTATCGAGAAAAAACATGTACTTCTTAAAGTTTTGGGGGCTGGAAAGTCCAATATGAAGGTATCAGCATCTAGCGAGGGGCTTTGTGCTTTGTTCGGTGGTGGCCCTCTCCAAGGAGATGGGCCCAGAAAGGGCAGACTCGCTTTTAAGACAAATTCGCTCTCGTGATAACAGATCCACTCCTGCTATGAGGACATTACTCCGACCCTGAGGGCAGAGCTCTCCTGACCCGATCATCTCTTAAAGATAGCACTGCTCAACACTGCTTTCCTGGGGATTAAGTTCACAGCCCATGAGCTCTGGGGGACACATTCAAACCCTAGCAAGATCCACATTTTTTTCGTAAAACAAAATGAGAAATTATCTTCAAGAAATTTCACATCTCTTTGGTATTCTTAGGAAAGAACAAATACATTTATTATATTAGAAGAAAAGCAAGGAAGAGGTCATGGCAAATGCCAGGAAGGAATCCTATTTGACCTATTTATTGGCCCAAGAGAGCAGAAAACTGATAACTATTCAGTCTACTCTTTCTCCTACTCTGTCCTCTGCCTGATTTCCAAAGAGGTGTTGAGTGTGAAATAGTCTGGGCTCTTGTTAGACTGAGAGAAGCAGGAGGGGATGTGCACTGGCTCCAGGAAAGCATCTGACAAAAATACAATTCTTTTTATTATGTAGAGCATATAAACAGGCATTTAGATAAATGCTTTATTTAATTAGAATATTTTATTGTTAAAGATAGAGCATGAATTATATTGTTCTGGATACCGATGTCTTTTATAGTTATAGCTCCCAGAAAATCAAATCCAGCTTCTGTAACCCTGAGTGGGGCTCCCGGTCTGCTTTTCTGCACATCCCCTCGTTCTCTGTTCTTCCTGATAAACTTGATTACATAGACATAATAATTGCATGTGCAGCAGGATCAGACAATTAAAAATATTTTTAAATGATCTGGCTCAGCTTTTCTATGCAAAACTTGAAATAAGGTTTTTTGCTTTAAACTTGGCAAAGCTAAAGATCAAAGAGATGTTTTGTGAGCAGGGTAAGTCTGACTAATAATTGAATATTGTTAGAGATCCAGAAGTGCAACACATGTGCTTTGCTTGTCAAAGGGTGATAAAAGATATGCAGAGGGACAAAATCAAGCAACAAAACAAGAATGATATGGGAATGATTTTGTGTTAACATTGTTGAGTTTTTAAGCAAAGTAATTTATTTCCATTTTCTCATAATACACTGAATTATAAAACAGAAGCATTTTGAAAGTCTCTCAATTCTTTAATTCATAAAATGTAGATTTTTTCCCCAATAAGTAAATGCAGATGTTTGATGAGACATTTGGGGGCTGCACTTTCATTTATTTTAGTTAGTTCACATTTTTCAATATCAGTTGCAAATTCTTCATTTCATCAATGAATATCAAAAAAAGAAACAAAATAAAATCATTGAATTCCAAATAAAAGCGTTTCTTTTTTCTCTAGAAAATAATTATTCAACATAATAAAACTTAGTTGAATATCACTACTACACATCATTAAAAAGTTCTTGAGCCAAACAAACAATGACCTTTTGCTGATGGGATTGCAAAAATTATTAGTGCAGAAAAAATCCTTTATTTAAGGCGGACGTTGTCACATTCTTACCTTTCCCACTGTTTACTTTTTTCCTTTGCAGAGTTGGGGAAAGGACCAGAGAGAAATATGATTTCACCAGCAGAGGTCACCATTTCTCCTTTATCGTTCTCAATAAATGGCTGCTCAGTTGTGATTCCTGAGTCCGAGGAACTGCAGGAGTTTTCAGCTTGAAGCACAGCCAGAGGCTGGTAGAAGTAGGTGCATCATTCACACTGGTTGTTATCATCTCACAAATGCACTGCTTAAATGTATTGCTCTACCTGGACTCTTAAATGGATAACTCTCATGCATATAGTAAGGACAATTAGGTTATGGAGGATAACTCTATTCTTTAATTAACCTACTTCATCAAGTGTTAACTTAATGCTTACTGATGTCAGCTCAAATTCTGCCCAGTCTCTGATTCATGGACCAAAGAGTAGATTTTCATAACCGCCTGGAGGTGAGTGGCACAAGCCTTCAGAGAGAGTCCCCGGTTGAATTTCTACAGGAGAAAGACAAAGAATTAAATAGGATGAGGATGTATTGAATCTTGGCCAAGTGTAAAGCCCTGTGCCAGATATTGAAGGTTAAACTAGAGGGGTACAAACCCTAGTTCTGACTTCTGTGTTTGGTTTTGTTTTGAGAACAAAAGCATATGTTTGTAGCTCATTTGAAGGCTCTTACTGGACCACAGAATGAAATTCTAAAGGAATTGGCCGGAATGTCCAGAGTATTGGTCAGTCCATAAATATTTCCACAGAAGGTCAATGTTCAGTGAGTGATGGGATTGCCTTGTACCAGGGTAAAATACGCTGTATGTGGCTTGCCAAATGGGAAAAGATATTTCAGGAATTCCTTTATTCTTCCTTCCTTAATGGGCATTTCCTTGGGGTCCTTGGGAAAGTTGAACTCATTGGTTTTACGATGGTTAGTGAAGATCTTTTCTAAATTCAATTTTCTCCCTTCTCTTTCTTTCTTATTACACCCCCTCTTTATTATTGACATTTAGAAGCTTAAAAATGCAGTGGATTTTTGGGATTCTGTGCGGCTGCTTCTCTTCCTTAGGCCTCCAGATGGTGCAGTCACAGTGTGCAGGGGACAAGGTAGTACTTCCTAAAGAAAAGAACCAGTTTTCCCTTCCTGTAAGTGGAGTAGCTGAATGACCATGACCATGGGCTTCCTGTAGTGCTTGTGAGGTTATGAATCCCAGAGAGAAAGATCTGCTTGTGTTCCTAATATCACCCTCTGGGCTGTTCCTCTTTCTGGTCTCTGGTTCTGTGCTGGGTACCTGCCATCTACCCGCCTCCCCAGCATGCCCCATAGAAGTGTGCTGGAGTCTGCTACAGTTAAATAGCCAGGGATTCTGCAAGCTGACTGTCAGACCATCGGTAGCTTGAAATTAGCCTTGGTGGGAGTATTTACAACACTACAAATCATACTCTGCCCTGCCAGCTTAACAGTACTCCCCAGCTTATGTGCATCTCTCAGTAGCAGTGGAAACATACCTACATTACCTTATTTTAACAGTGACATACTTTGGAATTTTTGATGCAAATATTTAGTAGGAAAAAACACTTCCCAGAAAATAGCCTCATTTCCTTCTTCTCTCAAAAGCTTTGAAGCAAAAGGTGTTTTCCCTTTTATTATTAAGTATAGATTCCTCTTCTTAATTTTAGCCAATTTGTTCAAAAGATGGGGAAGTAGTCCCAGTTCTTAGGTTCTATCAGAATCCCTTTCCCTAAGCTCACACTTGCCCTAGATAGTTTTCTCCCAAATTTCCTTTTAAAATCCCCCCATTTTCCTCATACTGCAACTTCTGGCTTCCTGAAGGTAACTATCCCATGACATGGTTCCTAGCCTAGGCCATCAGAAGCTTTACTGCTCCATTTCAGCTCAGAAAGCCATTCCAGTCTACAAGCCCACAGGGGCTGCCTGCTTTTCTTGGGTGTGTTGAGAGGAACATTGGCCATTTCCTGTTTGCCCACAGCATCATCTTCTTATTCCTTCAGAGGTCAACCTGGACTCCATGGCATTCCTTCTGGAGTAGTGCTGAGATAACCCTTCGGGAAGAAGAGGAAAGTCATTATAGCTGTTTTCCACACCCAAGTACTGAGCACTGTTCCTTCCCTCTGAGGAAGATACAGCTAAGTAGATCTGGAGGTGCCATCTTAGAAAAGACATGGATTAAACCAATGGGCTAGAGGTGTTGCGAGGATGTTTCTGCTGGGATGGTGTCTTCGGTAAACCCTATGTCTGGGATAGGGGTTCATGTCTACCTGCTGATTGGCACAGTGCATCCCCTCCCTCAGAAAGGAACATATTTTCCTGCACAAATGGTGTATTAGCCTTCTCAGGCTGCCATAACAAGACCCCACACACCATGTGGCTTAAACCACTGACATCTATAGTCTCACTCTAGAAGTCCAAGATGAGCGTTCTGGAAATTGGATTCTGATGAAGCCTCTCTTTCTGGCTTGTAAATGGCCTCTATTCTGCTCTGTCCTCACATGGCCTCTTTTCTATGGATATGGATAGTTCTGATATCTTTTCCTCTTTTTATAAGAACACTATAAAGTCCTGTTGGGTTAAAACCTCACCCTCAGGACCTCATCTAACCTTAATTATCTTCCTCAGAGCCCTACATTCCAATTATGGCTACATTGGGGAGACAGTTACATGGGGTACTTCAACATATGCACTACAGGGATACATAATTCAGTCCATAACAAATGGGAACTGGTTTTCTTTTTAAAATACTTGCAGAAAAAAGAAATGTCCTCACAATCTTGCTTAATCCTCTCTTGAAAATTTAACAACTTTGTCTTGGAAAAGAAAGTTTCACATGGCCAAAATCTGCTTGATGCAGGGTGAAATCATTTTTTCTTCTTTCAGCCTCAGAGAGGAAGGTACAGAGCTAATCCTGATTCTATATACCTGTGGTTTCCATCTGTGTATCTACACTTACCCCTCAGAATTTCTCCACTCAAAATTAATTTTTATTCATTCAAGTTTAAATATAAACATGTGCAGTATTTTAAGGAGAGGTCCACGTATCCAAATCAAATAGTGATGGAGCTTCACAAAGAGAGAACTTGGATTCCTTAAAATCCTAATAAGACAGGTCGGTTTATAATCACCTTCACATTATCCTTTATCTTTTTCTTCCTTTCCAACTCATTCCTTCTCCAATTCCCATTTCTTTCACTAGTTGTTGAGGACATAAAATGAACCAGAGTGAAAGGTTGACCAGCACACTTATTTGTGCATACCTCATTCCTATTTAGATTTTTCTCCATAAATCAGGCTTATGTCCCTCTCTCTCAGTGGGAAAGTTCTTGTGTTTGTCAGAAGTCTTTGTTCTGTACTTTGTGAGCTGAAGAGGAGCACAGAGAGATGGCAAATGTTAGTGGCGAGGGGATGGGCATTGGGAAAAAAGCCCGTTTGAGGACACACTATTCTCTGTACATTTGTGCTTAACAGGAAACTTCTGGAAGCAAGATGCCTGAATGCAGAGAGTCTGAGTGCCTGTGACGAGAATTTCAGGCAGGTCTGTGAGGGACATATTTTGTGAGTGTGTGGAGACTTTTTTCAAATCACATCATCTATTCAAGAATCTGTGTCTTCCCCACTCACCTCAGAGTGGCCCAGAGAGCTGGAGGCTGGAGAGAAGGAAGGGCTGGGACTCAGCCATGCAGAATTTCAGAGATGTGAGTCTTGTTTGTGACACACATATTCCCTAGTCTCTGAATGTGTTTTATACAGAGTTGGGCGTACTCCACCCATATGACGCCCCAGGTGCACAGGCTTGCAAGAAGCTGGGCCTGGGCCATGTCAGGGGTGGGGCAGCCTCCCTTTCCCCCAGTGATTCCTGGATCTCAGGACTTCAGAGCTGGAGGCACCTTAGAAGAGAGTATAAGCCTTTCACTTCACAGATGAAGTCACTGAGGCCCCAGAGGGGCCCACCCTCTTTCTGGGCTTGTCAGAGGCACTTAAGAAATACATGTTGACTTGACATGACCCACTATGAAACAGGCATAACAAAACTCCCCACATGGCAGCTGGATTAGGCTGCCAGCAGCTGGGAATGATTCTCCTCCTGTTGGTGTAAGCCTGGTGGAGAGCGGCAGAGGGGCATTGTGGGAAGCCTTTCCAGGCTTTGGATCATACAAGCTGCCTGAAGATTGAAAGCTGCCTTTCACAAATAAACTCCAGTATAAGAAAACATCAGAGCTGGAGGGGACCTTATGAATCACTAGGATCAACCCCTCATGGTTACAGATGCATACACTGAGGCCCAGAAAGGAGAAATGTCCTGGCTGGTGAGTTGCCAGTAGAACTGGGTCTTGAATCCAGCATGTGGTTTCTAGATTCATGTTCTCTCCACTATGCCATGGTGCCTTCTCTGGGTAGCAAATTGCAAATCTGAGATTGACTGTCTTGTTTGAATTCAGGCAATGTGCAATAAAAAACAGGAAAAAGAAGGGAGGCAAAGCTAGGGGTGACGAGGCATAGCTTGGTTTTCTTCTACGCTGCCATTTTGTGACTCACAATAGAGCAAGAGTTATTGTCCCACCAGTGAAAGAGAACCATATAAATTAAAACTGCAATGAACTGTCTGCTGAAGGTGTGAACAAGGCAGATAAATCCCTGGGAGCTTAGAAAACATCTGCTCCTTACCTTGAAGGCAGAAACTTCACCATAAAGCAGAAAAAGCCAGGACTGGAATTTTTCACTTTCTCTGATGGGATATACAAAGATTGGGCCCAGCTTCCAGATATACTCCATAACTGAGGGACATTTTGTAAACATCAGCTAGCTTCTTTCCTTCTCCTTTATGAGTCTTGAATTTTCTTACTTCTGTCTTGCTTATCTCAGTTTTTTGCTGTCTTCATGGTGTCATGCAGTCCTGGAGGGAATCTTGACCTTGGCAAGGTACTTCCTGATGAAGTAGGTAGGAAAATTGAATTGGGGGAGAAATGGTAAGAATGCTGTTAGGCAGGAATCAGGAGTTAGGGCAGGTCATCAGGGCTAGTCAGATTCTCTGGTCAGAGATCAGGGCTGGAGGAAGTAGCAATAGGGAAAGGGCAGACAGCAACCAAGTGTTGAGCTCAAGAATCCAGGAGATTGCATTGGATTGTTAACTGGAGATCAGGAATATTGGACTCAGAGCAGTATGATAAAGCAGCATGATTTAGGCCTAATGTGTGAAATGCTGATTTCTGACAAGAGGAAGTGGTCTTAAACACAAGGATGGCACATGGGTGACATCTTGCTTGCCGATCTCAAACAAATGATGATAGCTACCCAAAGTGTGGTGTCTAGGAGGATCAGAGTCCTTGGCTGTGTTGAAGGGTACTGGGATCCACTGATAATGTCTGCTATGGACAAGTTGCAGAAAAGTCTATGTTGTAACATTCCTTATCCTATGTGATCCTGATTTGGGGCTTGTACCCTTGTGCCCTGTCCTCCCACAGTCTTTCACTGTTCTGAACAGGGGCTAAGCTGCCCTGACTGTCCACATCATGGAACTGCCTTAGAGATGACCGACCTCCTTTATTTACTCTTGGGATGGAGTCTCTAAGACTTGTTCTCTTTATCCTATATTCTGTATTCTTGTTTTACTATATTTAGTAGCAAATGGTATTGTGTGTAGAATGTCTTTTAAATAGAAAATGATAGATAGTTTCAAAACTTAGTGGCTATATTGAACTATTGAACATAGACTTCATTATTATTATTATTATTATTATTATTATTATTATTATTATTTTGTACTGGGAATGAAGCCAGGGCTTTTGCACTGAGCTACATTCCCCAGTCCATCTTTTACTTTATTTATTTTTTTCCTCATTCTGAGACAGGGTCTGGGAAAGTCACTAAATTGCCCAGGCAGGATTCAACCTTGCAGTCCTCCTGCCCCAGGCTCTTAGGGTGTTGGGGTTACAGGCTTGTACCATCATACTTGGATTGGGCCACTGTTTTTGTGATTGTGACCAGGGAGTTCCCTCTCTCATGTTCTTCCCGAGGTGAGTGAGCTTGGTTAGTGAGGCAGGAAGGTGACTGAGGCCATACTCCTTCCTGCAGCCCAGGGTGACTTCTACAAGGTACAGCAGACTGTGAAGAAATGAATGTGAGTGAGTTCCTGCCTTCATGGGGCTTCTACTCTAGGAAGTAGGTGTGACACTGGGGCAAGGGAGGAAGGGCAGCGAGAATTACCTGGCTCTTGGGCCCCGATCCTTGAATGGCTTGTGGGAAAGACAAATGTAATGGACTACTTCTTTTGGTACAGTCTGGTATTTTGACATGGTTGTTTCTCTGACTACTTTATAGTATCACTTTGGGCAAATGATGAACTCGATGTCTTTGAGCTTCAGTTTTCATTCTCTTTGACCTTTCAGCTTTATGTTTTCATTAAAAAAAAATCTGTGAGGTAAGGTAGGTATCTATTTAATCATCTAATAGAATTAAAAACAGTAACAACTATGAAAGTATTTTATAAATTGTGAAGCATTATAAACACAAAAAGGTTTATTGTTACGATATTATGAATACTTTTAGGTACAAAATACTTACCTATTGCTTTAAAATATGAATAACGAGGCCTCTTTTGCATAGGGTTTTCACTTCATATTCTGTTCACCAATTTAGATTCTGTAGTGGCATTTTCTTCCAGGCTCCTAGTCAGTAGTGAAAACCAGGGTGTTCATCAGTTTTGTATGAAATACTTGAGGCAATCTCCTTATAGAGAGAAAAGGTTCATTATTTGACTCGTAGTTTCTGAGCTTGGAATCCATGATCATTTATTTCTATTGCTTTTGGCCTGTGAATTGTGGGGGAAATGTGTGGTGGAGCAAAACTGCTGACCTTAGGGCTGGGAAAAGGGGGAGAGAGGGAAGGAGGTGGGGAAGAGGGAGAGGAGAGAGAGAGAGAGAGAGAGAGAGAGAGAGAGATTCACCTCAAATCGCAGGGTCAGGAAAAGTGGGTGGAGGGGAGATACCAAGCTCCCATAATCGATGTCGCGTCTCCAGTGATCTTGAGTCTTCCCATTAGGCTCCACCTCTTCAAGCCTCTGCCACCTTGTCCATAGTGTCAAGCTGGAGAATACTGCATGGACCTTTTTGGGGGACAGTTAAGATTCAAACTGTACATTTAGCAAAGGTGGATAAATCTTCTTGCCCTCATGGGCTGGTTCTCTCATGGAGAGTAGGGGTAAGGGGCTCAACCTTGAACCAAAAACTTTAGCAAAGCTAATTGACTAAAAGACCTCAGTCTCCTGTTAGCTCAAGTTAACCAACTGGGACAACTGGCCGAAGAAATGACAAGTAACACTAGGACAAGAACTGAGGTGGGTTTTTAGAACTCACTTCATCCAGTACCTGATTCTTTTTCCTGCAGCTTTGCCAAGACTCAGTTTTTGTTGTCAGCAGACACTGGCTTGGGGCACTTTCACTGAAAATTCTCTTTAGCTTATTTGTGCCGAAGAAGGTATTGTCCCATTTGAGTTCAAGGGTTCACAATTTGGAGCAAGAGTTCTTTGTGCTCAGAAGAGCAAATGCTATTCGCACAACTTGTTTTAACTTTCAATTCTTACAGTTAGGAGGAAAAAAAAAGATTTCAAATGTCATTTGCTGAAATGATTAGCTCCAGTGAGAGATCTTATCTCGATTATTTGCTTCAAAGATTTAATTGGCTGAAGCCTGTATATTTGATCATTAACAAAATGATCTCCTCTTTTCTACGTGTTAATAATGTTGTTTAATGGGCAATGCAGCTTTGATTTCTTCCTGGGCTGGGTTGCTATTTTTTTTTTTTTTTTGGCACTGAGAAGGGTTGTTTTAAGATTTTACCGTATATGAGACATGGTAAAATTTCATTTTGGAAAATTTTGAGATTGGGTTGCTCAAAAAGATGGGAATGGAAGGAATATTCTTGGTCCAGCTGCGGGAAGCAGTTTGTTTAGAGCAGAACAAACCAAAGACCTTGGCTCAAGTGGAAATTTTATACCTGTCCCACATGTTTCAGACAGTTCTGAAAAAACAAACAGCTCCATATTTGCAATTATAAGGTCAAAAAGTCGCATGTTAGCCTGAGTGCCAATTTAGCTAACTGAGTCCTCAAGCAGTCAGCACTGATATTGTTAAGTAAGAGTATGTTGCGGCCACTTAACCAACTTCCACACCTGGGAAAAATAAAAAATAAAACAAGAAAGAAAGCAACGTGAATTTGAAACCAGAGAGTGGGCTGTGGTGATAGTGTCCAGATTCTGGGTTCCTACGGTATCTCTATATTCCAGGCTTGGAGGAATATTGGAAAAGCATGCATCTTTATGGGCAGAATCTCCTTCATCCTCATCTCAGGGGCAAGGTTAATGCTGTGCAACATCACATATGGACCTGGGTTTCTGGAAATATATTCTCATGAAAAGTGCCCCACTGACTGTGTCATTCTTTCTTCTTCCTCCCTCTTAAGCCAGCTGGTTCATCTCCTGAAATTCAATATGTTCCCCTTCTTTTTTGCACATATGTCAGTGCACAAAAGAGGCTCATGAAAAGAAACAGCTGCACCAATACCAGCAGGAGCTGCTGCAGCTACAGATTTGAAGCGTGCACCTGCATGGAGTTGGGTGACTAGAGATTTGTCAGGGAAGGGAAGATCATGGAACATCAGCACTCTAAAGCCAGAGGGATGGATAGCTCTGGGGTGGCAAATTGGATACCCCACTGCTCACCTGGAGGTCATAGGATCACACCTGAAGTGAATTAGTCTAAAGGATTCCAGGATGAGGGTTAGTTGGTTATTTATGAATGAAATGATTAGCTGGCTGTAACAGTTCCTAATAAACAGATTGTCTGTATCAATGACATCTATTCATCAAGCCATGAGCAAATGGCATGTCTGGGGCCCTCATGGCAAAAGGGAGCAGGACTGATGAGATTGTGTCCTCATGCATAAGTGAGTGAGCTGGAGGCCACTGTGAGTGTTGAGCAGAAGGATGACTTGATCTGATATATGAATTAATAGGCTCATTTGATGTGTTGGGGATAGACAGTAAGGAAGCAAGGTAGCATAATCAAGGTAAAACATGGTGGTTTGGAGTATGAGGTTATTGCTGAAAATGACAAGAACCTGTTGGATTCTGCGTATGTTTTGAAGGTAGAGCCAACAGAATGTTCTGATAGATTAGAATCAGAATGTGAAGGAAATGGAATAAAGGATGCTTTTGAGGTTTTTGGCTTGAGCAGCTGGAAGGGCTGAGTTTACAGCAACTGAGCTGACGAAGGCTTTATAGAGCAACAGATTTTGGGGAGGAGTGTCAGGATATCCATGTTGGCTCTGTCTGTTAGAATCCAAATGAAAAGGATGAATAGGCATTTGGATCTATGAATCTGGAGTTCAGAGAGAGGTTCTAGTTGGAAATAGAAATTTAGAAATCATCAATAACTATATAGAATTTAAAAGTAAGAGGTTTGGATGGGCTTGCCAAGGGTGTGGGACACTCATGGAAGAGACTCAAACACTGAGTCTTAGGCCCTCCAGTCTGAAGAGGTCAGGCAGCTCAGGAGAAACCCAAAAGTGAGATTTAGAAGGATGGCCATGAGGTAAGAGAAAAACTGAAAGTGCGGTGACCTAAAAATCAAATGCTGAGTGTTCCAAGGAAGAGGAAGACAGCAACTGTGTCCAGTGATGTGTAGGCTGAATGCAGCCCTGATAGTTGGATTCGGATTCATGGGTGTCATTGGTGACTTTGACAAAAGCAATTTTGTTTTTTTTTTTTGTACCGGGGATCGAACTTGACCTTGCGCTTTCAAGGCAGGCACCGGAACCACTGAGCTGAATCCCCGGCCCAACAAAAGCATTTTTTTTTTTTTACTTTATTAAATTCTTTTATTGGTACATTGTAGGTATACAACACAATTACATTTCTCATTGAGAATTGTACCTTTACATAATGCATCTTGGTTCTTATTTTTTCCCCATTCCTAGCCCTCCCTTCACGCCCTCCACCCTTCCCT
>NW_004624823.1:5289643-5322814 GCF_000247695.1 Heterocephalus glaber | reverse complement strand
TGGCTAATGTTTCCAGAACTATATTGAACAAGAGTGGTGATAGTGGACATCCTTGTCTTGTTTCTGATTCGAGTGTGAAGGATTTCAGTTTTTGACCATTTAGTATGATATTGGCTGTTGGTTTTTCATAGATGGCTTCTATGAGATTGAGGTAGAGACCATCTATTCCAATTTTTTGTAGGGTTTTTGTCATAAATGCATGTTGGATTTTGTCAAATGCTAACAAAAGCAATTTTGAAGGAGTGATGGGGTAATCATCTGATTGGAGGGAATACAGAAGCATGAGGGCAGAGGATTTGGCAAAAGAATACCAACAACTCTTGCAAAGGGAGCAGATACATGGTGTGTTCATTGGAGGGAAAGTAGAGTGAGGGAACATTTTTACCCTTAAGAGAAATAATGTATCAATGGGCAAAATCCAGTAGAGAAGGAAAATTTTGATAGTGTCAGAGTCAGAAGGTTGTATGGCCATTTTCTTGCATGAGATTGGGTGGAATCCAATAGAATTCAGTTTTCTCTAGGTACAAGGATGATCCATTTGTAGTAGGGTGGGGGTGGTGGGGTTTTTGAGAATAGATGTCAGTAGTGATTCGTTTCTGAATTCTTCTATTTCTTATTGAGGCAGGAGGTGAGGAGAGCAGTTGAGAATGAGGATGGAGGAGAAGGTGCTGTAGGCTGAGAAGAGAAGGTGGGAGTCATAGAAATAAACCGTAAGGAGACTAGTAGGTGCGGTGTGTGATTTTCTCCCGTTGTGTTCAGCTGGGGGTACAGGTACACAGTGATGGAGGGTTGAACTCAGGGATTGCCAATGGAGTTCTAGAGGCAGGAGAAGGTGCCCAAAGATCTCTCTGCTTTTTATAGACAAATATTTTTCATTTTTTCAAGACAAAAATACTGGTTACGGACTTTGTGCATTATTTAAGAAACTCTAAGTGGACCATGACACACTGTTTGAAAATCACTGATCTAAATGGCTCATGTACTTTTTCCCCTACCTTGTTGCTGAAGGTACATACCCTTGTGAGTATTTCCTTGGTAAATTCACCCTTCATTTGTTGAATCCCCGTGATGTACCTAGCATAGTTTTCAATGCAGATGAATGAGGGATAAGATACAGTCCTTGCCTTCAGGATAATGAATTGGTGAAGATCTGAATTAGGAACCATTTGGTAGAATCTGGAGCTTCCACGTCATCAAGCACCTGGGGCAGATTCTACTCCTCAAAAATGGCACCACACCATGCTGACCTATTGCCTAAAGAGCTGAATGGATGCTGAGAGATCCAACACCATGATGTTCACCTTGATGTCAACATCAGAATACTTGTTCTCCATGTGTGGTCAGGTCATCTAATCCTGAGACTGTCACTTCCTTTAACCCAAGAAGTAAATTCTATTAGTACATCCTTGGATGGTATCAACATTTTAGGCAATCTTGTCAAATTGTTGACTCACATCAAACTTGTGGTTAAACTCTACCCTCTGAAACATTAAAAAAACCCTTAGGTCTCATGAAATCTTCATTTGTATGCCTGATTCTGATTTTTGGGGAGGGTTGGGTAAAGGAATGTCCTTTGTATTAGAGGTTGGGAACTACATGTTTTGAAATTGATGACTGGTACTTGCTGAGTAGGGGTGAAATCAAGGTTCTGGTTCCCTCGCATTTTGGTTTATCTCAAACATAAGGTCCTGTGGAGAGCAGTATGCAGGAGTCTTTTTCTTCCATTAAGTTTATTGGTACATTTTAGGTATACGATACAGTTAGCTAAGTGGATGCACATTGAGGCCACACTCTTACGTGAAATAAACAGGACACACATGTGTAAATACCGAATAGTTTCTCTGGTGTGAAAAACTAAAAGTGTAAATAAGGATCAAAATGTATAATTGATAATGTGAAATAGGAAGAAAAGGTCTAAAGGAGTAGAGGAAGTGGAAGGGATAGGGGAAAGAAAAGAAGGGAAAAGCAAAAAATATTCAAGAGTCTGTCTGTTAGTTTGTTTGGTACTGGGGATCGAACTCAGGACCTTGTGCTTGCTAGGGAGGTGTGGCACCACTAGCTAAATCCCTGGCCCAAGAGTCTTTAATGCAAGGAGAAAAATACTTAATTTCTGTATTTTTCTGTTACTATTTTTGGTCTTTGATCCAAAGAGAAAATGAATGAGAACAATGGTGGTATATTCAACCCCCATATTTTAATCACACTTTAATTCAGTGTAAAGGACTTCATTTTTCTTTGCAACATTCAATGTTTATATCCCCAGACATGATATTTTCATTCTTTGTTTACGGTTTGGATGCTTTGTGATAACATACTTGCCACGGTTGCAGTTGGATTTGCCTTTCCAGGCAACAGTTAAACCAGCAGGAGACCACTTGTGTGCAATTTGTTGGAATAAAATCTACATTTTGGGATTAGATTACTTAGTAGTGTCGTTTTGCATTGAGTAGACTTTGTGGGTGGTCTCCCATAAACCCTGCACGTACAGCAAGTGTCAGCCCTGATTATCTCCAAGCAAGCTTGTAATGACTGCACAGCTTGGTATTTACTAGAAAAAGCCAGCTTTCCTTACTTTTAATTCAGGAAATATAGAGATGTGGATGAGTTCCACAGAAGAGGTGGCAAAAAGACCTATTCTGAGGCTATTCTTGGAGCAGTGCAACTTAACTTTCTGTCCTCCCTGGAGAGGAGGGCAATAGTCACAGTTGTCACTCGGGGCTCACCAATTAGGACATTCATCTTTAACAATGCCTGAAGGAGTTGTTTCAGTTCAGAATAATAAGAATTAAAGGATTAGCTGAGGAGGACAGGCATAACATTGTGGAGTGAACTATGTAGCTGGTTTAAGCAAAAATAAGTACAGTAAATAGGTACCATTGCTGTGTCAATCTGGCAGTAGCAATTCTTGAGTGCAGTGGCCATATCAACCAGGGTGATTTGCCCCACCAGGGAATCTCTGGCAATGTGTGGAGACATTTTTGGCTGTCACAGTTAGTGGATGCTGAGTATCTCGGGGGTAAATGCCAGGGATACTGTTAGCCATCCTAGACGGCTCCCTTCTCCCCGAAGAATAATTGTGGCCAAAATGTCAGCAGAGCTCAGGTTCAGAGACCACACTCCAGGGTGCTGTAGAACTCTGATTTCACCACTTCTCTTCTTTTTTTCTCCTCAACATCCTCTGGTCTCCTTTTATCCCTTCTGCATTCCTGCTTACCTGGAATCTCAAGGTGCTGGAACTAAAATATTCCCAAGTTCCATGGTAGAGAGAGGATCAGCTTTGGAGTAAGGCAGATCTGTTAAATTCCACCCTGATGTCTCCAGTTTGGGTGGCTTTGGGGTAAACCCAGGCTGAGCTCGAATGTGTGATTCTTCTGCCTTAGCCTCCCA
Organism: Heterocephalus glaber; assembly: GCF_000247695.1. The sequence goes on along the minus strand of NW_004624823.1, from coordinate 5,319,427 downwards.
GAGTACCTGGATTACAGGTGTGTATCACCATGCCTGGCTTGCTTCAATGTTAAAAATCTGAAACAATGAAGATTAGAGTCCTTACCTGGCTGGGTGGTAATAAGGATTAAGTTTATGTAAATCTATCAGTATTAGTGTGCTAGGTAGTGGAGGCTTCATAGGATTTTTATCATGGCCCATCCTTGGTTGAAACCACCAAATTCAATTTTTCACCTTTCTTTAATCATTTTCCTTGCATTTTTGGTAGAAAATTTAGAAAAAAAAAATAAAAGCAAGCAGGCAGAATCTTACTTCTCAGAGATAATCACTGTTAATGTTTTTTGTGTATTATTATGTATTTCTAGACATTTTTCTGTGGGTATGTGTGTTCCTGCTGTGTATACTGTTTAGTGCTTGCTTGTTAGACTTAATGATGCATTAGGAACATCTCTCCATGTCAATAAATATAGATCTACAATGTCTGTATCGTCATTTTAGAAAGCTGTCTCGTGTTTTATTGTATCGATGAGTCATAATTTATTCAGTCAATCCCTTATATGCTTGGATGTTTGGACATTAGGGTGAGTCCAGGTTGCATTATTGTCTGTGGTTCTAGAAAGCCAGCCCTTGCTGAGGCTGCTTGCCACCCTACCAGCATACCCCATATAGCGCTCCACATAGTGGATCCAAGGGCTGCATCTCTCTGCAGGATACAGGTTCTCTGCTCCCATCTTTTACAGACTTTCTTCTCTCACTATGCTTTTTTCTTTTATGACACAGCATAATAGAATGGGTCTAAGCCCAGGCTCTGGGGTCAGGCTGCCCAGGTTCAAGTCCCAGCTCCTCTGCTTGGGCACATGATCTCACCTACCCGAGCCTCAGTTGCTCCACCCATGAAATGGGGATGTGAATTGTGCTTGTGTCATGGAGTTATTCTGAGAATTAAGTGAAAAAGAACATGTCAGGCACATCACGGAAGAGCTGGTAGGTAATACGCACTCAGTATGTTTTAACGTGGATTAGGCAAGAACAAAAGCCTAATAAGCTGAGTGCTTCCTGGAAGTCTTTTTCCCATCTATAACCAGAAAGCAGGCCCTTCCTATACACCAAATCTGTGAAAATCTGCTCACCGGAACTGTGGGAAATGTTTATTGTGTATAAGCTGCCTAGTTTCTAGAGTTTTGTTAACAGCAGCCTGAATGGACTAAGACAGAGCCCCAGATCATTAGTACCATAAAGCTTGACTCTCTCAAGTAAGTAGCAAAAATATCCAAGTTGCATTTTGATATAAAAATTAGGTTGACTATTCCTATCCGTCAATATAGATCCTGCTTTTCTCATCCTCAGGAAAATGAGAATGACAGTCTGGCCTCTCCCACTTCCACACATTCTCAAGCCTGTTTTTTTATTTTAGCATTTGAAAATTTGCTTGGCATTATAGGACCATTAGTCAAATATAAAGCAAGTAAAAATTCACCCATGACACCGCTGTCATCCCTGGCAAATTAAACCATTTCTATTTTTTCCATGTTTCCTTTCAGCTTTTGTCCCCATGAACATATAATTTAAGGAGTTGTAATCATAGTATAACTATCATTTTGTGTTCTGCATTTTCCACTTAGCATTAATTATATCATAAGCATTTTTTCCATGTTGCTGCAAAGTCATCCAAATTATCATTTTTAATGACTGTGTAAGAATTCATCAAGTGGGGAGTGGATTACTTAACCCTTCTTCTTCATGGGGCCATTTGGGACTCCTTTAGTCTGTTTCTCCTTTGGGGTTGACTTTGATAACGTCCATCTGCTTTCCCCGGATAAGGAAGGGAGGGGCAGCAAAGTGGGCGGGAGGAAGAAAAATACGATGTAGTCTCTAAGCAGCGAGCAGAGGGGTTTAAAGCAGCCTGCTGTACAAATAGTCATAGCTGAGCTTCTTAGAAGCAAGAACTGAAGGAAATCTGGCCTTTCCTTCGTGAAGCCCCTTCACTAATGGCTCTCTTTGAGAGGACGGGTGCTTTTTTCGTAATGGCCTTTAGTGCCTAGGAGAAAGTTGTCTGGAGAAGGGAAGTCTAACCTATCAGCTTTAACCTCCCATCCACCAGAATCAACTCTCAAATGCTATTCTATATTCCACAAACATAGCTACAATTTTTGTTAATCAAATATTTAGTGCTAATTAGAGTTAAAATGATAAGTTGAGAGGATTTCAACTATGACAGTGTTTCCTAAAGTTCTACAAATTCCAGACCTACAAGATGCTCTGTGAAACAAGGGTTCTCTTGATAAACAGCGTCTGGAAAGCTGTGTTACTGACTGTTAGACACACTTCTTGGCTATTCACAATACCCACACGTATATGGAATGCTTTGAGAAGTCCTTCAGGAAGGAAAAGTACCAAACTTTGGTTGACCCACTGTTTCCCAAGGTCACAGGCATGGTCCTTCCATCAGCTAAAGTCTACTTGGGAAAATGAAAACAAGCTAGGTAATTCAGAAAGAATTGGGGTCAGAACCAAGAGAGATTATATAAAGGTGCAAATTTCCAAGGATGAATGTAACTGTGTTGTATACCTAAAATGTACCAATAAAATTAATTAAAAAAAGAAAAAAAACGAATTGGGATCAGAGATCTAGTTAAGAAATGTGATGTGACTCACAGACTCACAAATTAAAGGAGTGGTCACAACCCAAAGGTTAGGCATGGTGATATCAGAGTCTGGGAACACACAGTTTCTGCAGTCCTGGGGCGATTCACAGGGTGCTAAGACCACCAGGAGTACGGTAGGCTGCCGCGAGTGGAGGGCCTCCCGGGGCAGGGGAAGAACAGGCTTCGGCTGAGAGGGCTGGGATGGCCCCTGGAGCCTGTAGCTGTCTGCTGCTCCTGGAAGGGTCTTACTCTGTGGAAGGCAGAATTTTGGTCCCCCTCAGCTCTGCCCCTTTCTGTCATGCTTTTGAATATGTTACATCATGTGATGAAAGGGATTTTGTAAATATAATTAAAGTCACTAGTCGGCTGACTTTACTACAGGAGATTATCCCGGATGATCTGGTATGGACCCAATGTTATTACGTAAAAGTAGAAGAGCAGCTCCTAGAACAGGAAGTTGAAAAGATCCAGAGCAGAAGAGGATTCAATGCACCACGCTTGGCTGTGACAAGGGTAGAGGTGGGGTGAGGATGAGCTAAGGAATATGGGTGGCTTAGAAACTGAGAAGGACCGCGAGCTAACATCCAGCAAGGAGGCCATAGAGACCTCAGCCCTACAGCTTCAAGAAACTGAATTCCGCCCCCCGAACGTGCATAGAAGTAGATTTTCCCTCAGAGTCTCCAGGTGAGATCCCAGGTGGGTCAACAACTTGATTTTGGCCTTGTGAAACCCTAAGTAGAGAACCTAGCTGAGCTTACTGGAATTCTGACCTACAGAACTGTGTGAGAAAATAAATTGGCATTGCTTGAAGCCACTAAGTTTGTGGTAACTTATTATGGCAGCAAAAGAAAACTAACACATCCTTTCATCTTTTAATCACCTGCTATTCCCTCACATTTGCAGAAAGTAACTGGAAGCCCATTGACAAGGGGTCTGGGAAATGCAGTTTGTGGGGTTCCGGCTCCCCCATAATTCAGCAAGAAGAGTAGAAGTGAAGGCTAAAAGCACATGGGTGAGTCCCCAACATAGCATCGGTTAGCATTTGGTTGGATGAATATTAGGAAAATCACTTTGGGGAATTTTGCCTTATGATATAGCAGGACTAGACTTCTGAAATGGGTACACTGCGATCTCCCATAAAATGAGTGACGATGATAAATTTATACCAAGGCTATGAGACTGCCAAAAGAAGGCAGTAGAGTGTCATGGAGAGAACACCCAGACCGGAAGTCAGGTTCACCCTCTGTCGTAAACTCAATGGGTGGCCTTGAGATGCTCATCCTCCCAGGGCCTCCCCTTCTGCTCTTGTGGAGTTAGGGAGCTGACAAAAGCATCTCTGGCTCCAAAGGTCTGCTCTGTGGAGAATGTTACTCATTTGAATGCTTGTGGGTTCCATTTGAGTGATTTGTTGCCATATCTTTGATTGATGCAATGCTGAATTCATGATTGAGCAACAGAACTCTCGGTCATGAAATTGTTGCCAAGGGAAATTATGGTTCAGCTTGCAGTCATCTCTTAGGCAATATGAGAAAAATGGACAGAGTAAAAAATGATCACTTTGGCCCCAAGTGACTCCAGCGACCTCCAGTGTGGGTGGCATAAGATGGATTTTCCTTGAAAGCGCGATGGCCACGCTGTACTACCTTTGTGTTGGTTGCCTTGAGTGACATTAGAGCAATGAATGGTGTTATTTCTGGCTTCAAGGAGCTTCTAATCTAGTTGAGCAGACAAGATGAACAGAGATGATTAGATAATGATGGGAATGAATACAGGCATGTCTTAAATTACACCATGGGATTATGTCAACTACCTGGTACTGCCGTCACTGGTCTTTTTTTATAAAGGAAGTCTTTCCTTTGATCTTTCCAGATCACAGAGAAGTACAAACCTTTGAGCAGCAGTCATTTGGAGCTGGGTTTTACGGCCTTTGCTTTTTTTCCCTATGCTTTCAGTACAAACTGCTCGGTGAAGCTGTGAGCATCTTGCATGACAGTTTCCAGTGGGGTGTAAAGCGTAGCTTGCCACCCACCTTGCGCACATTGTTTTTTTTGAGACATTTGAAAGTAAAACAAAGTATTCTGCCATTAATGGAAAGCTAGAATTTTCTATCTGCTTGTACTTCTGACAGGTTGGTTGATGCTGTCACTGGGTGTGTGTGCCTTTTCAAAATGCATCTTTTTAGTTTGTTACTCCTGGGTGGATTAATTCCTAATGCTACTCTTTGACATTTTCTTTACTGGTGCCAACAAAGCAATGATCCCATGATCTCAATTCAGCCCTATTCTGGGGTTGTTGCCCATGGTGTGGAAGCAGCAGCCCACTCTCCCAGAATCTGCATGTCTGCACAGGTGACAGGAACCTTCATTTACACCTGGAAGTTCAGGGTCACAGAGATATATGTCTGAGCATAAAGTCTGTTTGATGTTTACTCATTGCACCTTTATGCATCATATGCTCAATGTCTCTTTTTCTTTCCGGGGAGACTGAATGGTTTTGAACATTTTCAAAATGGGACATAGGACAAATTTTACCTCATCTGCCATAGGGCTATTGGTTCTCTATTAGTGTCTGAAACAATACTGTGGAATTGAGGAAGGCTGCCTGGAATTGAGTCATGATTCCAACATGTCTTTTTGTTTAATTTAAAAATTTTATGCACCAAATGACAACATTTGTTAAATGGAAAACCAAGCCACAAACAGGGAGATGATATTTACAACACATATGTGTGAGAAAGAACTTGTATTCACAATATAGAAAAATTCATACAAATCAATAATAAAAGTCCAATAACAAGTAGAATTCTTTCTGATAATAGAAGTCAGAACAGTGCATGCCTGTGGGAGTGGCAGATATTGGAGAATGAGGTACTTTTTGGTGTGATGAAAGTATTTATATCATGAATAAGGTTGATTCTAACATTTCTTTGGGCAAATTTATTAATTTCTCAGAGAACCTGTCTTCTTGTATTGAAGTGTGTGTGTGTGTGTGTGTGTGTAGACAACACGGTGAGGATTCAATTAAGCAATGCATATTAAGTGATTAACACACTGACTGCTATATAATAAGTGCTTAATACAGGTTAGCTATCTTCACCTTTATCTTCATGATCATATCCTCACCATGACCACCATTGCCATTGTCACCTTACCACGACCATGGCCATGGCCACGATCCCCAACATCACTGTCATCACCATTATTTATTTGAGGTAGGGTCTTGCCATATTGTTCAGGCTGACCTGTATCTCCTGGGATCAAATGATCATCTTGCCTCAGTCTCCTGAGTGCCTGAGATTACAGGTGTGTGCCGCTGTGCCTAGCCACCACCACCATTATTATTGTTACCATCCTCCTCCTCCTCCCCAACACCACCACTACCAGCAGCAGCAGCAGCAGCAGCAGCAGAAGCAGAAGCAGAAGCAGAAGCAGAAGCAGTGGTGGTGTCTTCCCCTTTGAGAGCTTCTCACAGTCATCTTACTTGAGTCCTCTGTTTTCTAGAAAACAATCTGGCGTCTGGGAGGAGGAAGTGACTTGTACAGGTTCACAAAGGGACCTGCCCCCTACCTATTCTCACTTCCTTTCAGAGGACTTTCTCAACCCACTGTGAAACTCTGGAAGGATCTTTCTTCTAGTTCTTTCTATTTTCAGGAAAGAATTTCTCTCTCTTGTTCTTTAATATAAAACTTCCCTTCCTCTACCACAGGCAATAAATGGAAATATATTTTGAAAAGTGAAGAGCATTATATTAATGGAAGAAATCATTTTTTATTGTCACTTGAAAGGTTGACTTGCAGCTAATCACAAATAGTTTCCAATATTAGTTTTGTTTTTTTTTTGCAGTACAGCCAAATGATGACTTTATGCTATCTTCCTTCCAGACTCTCTACTGAACAATGTCAAAGAACACCAGCCCCACAATAAAACCCACACCCCGTCACCTCCCCTTCTGTCTGGTGAGAGAGGGGGGTGAAATCACAGTGTGTCAGGCAGGCTGTAAACATCTGAGCTGCTTTCCCTCAACTTTTGGGAGGGCTTCTTTGGGATGACAGGGAGACAAAGGGTTGCCCTGTAAATTACCATGTAAATTGCCACAGTGTTTGAACTTAAGACACCTTTGCCTGCTGCACCTCAATGAACTTGAGCTTCTGTGACTCCCACTCAAGGGGAGACGTGAAGTGCCTTCCAGAGCTGAGCTGCCGAGCCACCTAAGTGGATTCATATGCTTGACTTTGATGTGGTCCTGTAAATACACTTGAGTGGCAGCTAAAATACAACATCCCAAATAGAATGTGCCTTAATGTGTTCCCTGCTGACTGTTTAGCAAGGTTCCTCTCTACACACTAATCCTTGCAGGAGAATCCTGAGCAGCTTTGTAGTTTGATGCTATGAGTATCTCTTGAACACACTGTCCACCATGTTTAGGTATATGGATCCTGTGTTTCCCTTTCTTTCTCTTGTCTTCTCCCACCTTCTGTCTCATTCACTGGGTCAGTGAGGAATTAGATGTCTGTGTGGGAAGACTTCGTCATCAAAGCTGGCTTAGCTGGCACGTTAGTCTTGTCCCCAAGACTGTGACTGAGAGGCAGGACTTCAGGCTATTGCTTTGTCATCAAATATCTCGGACATTTATTTGTTGGCTTCTTGGCTCCATCCCCATGGCCATGTCCACATGGTGAAGGCCACTGCACACATCTGCAGGTGATGGCTGTGGTTTCTGCCATACCCAGAGCTGACAGCCTGTGGTAGCTGGCCTGTTCACCACCCTCAGTTCATCTTTTCTTTGTAGGAAGTGATTTCATGAGGGCATAAGACTACTTTAGGGACAGACAGGGCCACAGGAATTGCCCTGAGGGATTCCTGTTGGTGTAGGGAGGTTTCTAAAAAAGCAGTGAGAAGGAAGCTCTGTTCTGCTCTTTCCTCAACAGCTAACTCAGTGTTCACTGTGGCATAAGAATACTTCACATGTGAAGGCTTTTTGTTTAAAAAATACAATATCTATAATTATTATTCATTGACCTTTATGTACTAGGAACTGAGCTCAACATTGTGCATGTTTTTATCTCATTTCAACTGGACCATAAAGCTTTAACACCATCTATCTAATCTATATTTTCTTTCTTTCTTTCTTTCTTTCTTTCTTTCTTTCTTTCTTTCTTTCTTTCTTTCTCTCTCTCTTTTCCTTCCTCCCTTCCTTCTCTCCTTTTTTTAGTGATTGCTCATGTGATTGTTGGCTAACAAGTCTGAAATCTGCAGGACAGATGGGTGGACTGGAGATCCAGTGAAGAGTTGATGTTTCAGCTTGAGTCTGAAGGTGGCTTAGAGGCAGAATCCCCTTTGTCTGGGGCTTGGGTGGGGACTATCAGCTTTTTTCTTATGGCTTTCAACTGATTGGATGATATTCACCATATTGTGGAGAATAATGCTTTATTCAAATCCTACTGATTTAGTGCAAATTTCATGCAAAATTTATCTCCTTAGTGATATTTTAAAATTGAATTTTTTATTAGTATATGCTTATAGTACATAATGATTACATTCTTTGTGGGGAGTTGGTACATGTACATAACATATCTTAATTAATTTTTATGTCTTTTCCCTTTCCCCTCCATTCTTTTCCCATTAAGTTTATTGGTACATTTTAGGTATACAATGTAGTTACATTCATCATTGGGAACTTGTACCTTTACATGATGTATCTTGGTTTTCCCCTCAATTTCTTGATCTCTTCCACCTTTGAGAAACATCTGTCTCTCTACTTCCTATTAGCTATCTTTTATTTTGCTCTTTATTTATATTTTGGGTTTCTCATATAAGAGAAACCATGTGATATTTAAGCTGTGTGTCTGATTTACTTTAATTAACATAGTGGTCTCAAGGTGCATCCATTTTCCTACAAATGACTGAAGTTTATTTTTCTTTATGGCAGAGTGGTATTCCACTGTGTGCAAATACCATATTTTCTTTATTCATTCATTTGTTGATGGACATATAGGCTGCTTCCAAGATTTTCCTATTATGAATTGTGCTTCTGTAAACATTATACATGTGTATCGCTGTAATATGATGTCTTTAACTTCTTTGGGAAGATATCTAGAAGGGAACTAGATGGGTCAAGTAGAATTTCTAGTTTTTTGTTTTTTAAGGAATATCTGATTTCCATAGTGGTTGTAATAGTTCACGTTCCCATCAACAATGTAGAAGGATTCCTTTTCCTCCACAGCCCCACCAAATAGTAATGAATAATAATTTGTTATTATTTGATTTCTTGACAGTAGCCATTCTTGCTGGAGTAAGATAGAATCTCAATGTTGTTTTAACATGGTGACATTTAGACTGTGTTTGACCAAACATTTGGGTACCACGGTGGAGCCAAGTTGACATATAAAATTAATCATCATAATAGTTATCATTTCCTTTGTGCAGAAGAGGAAAATAAGTCTAGTGGAATGTCCATGTCTTACTCCTCAGGACCTGTGGCTATTACCTTATATGGCAAAAAGGATTCTGTAGATGTGATTAAATTAAGGGTATTGAGGTGGGGAGAAGATGCTGTATTTTTCTGGACCCCGTGTAATCGAATGGTCTTTATGAGAGGGATGAAAGAGGATCAGAAGTGGAGGAGAAGGTGGCGTGATGATGGAGGAAATGACTGGAATGATGCCTTTTGAGGAGGCCACAGTTGGGGAGCATAGGTCCCCACTAAGGGCTGGAAAAGGCCAGGAACTGGACTTCTTACCTTCAGAACACCAAGAGAATAAATTGGTCTTGTGTTGAGCCAATGAATTTGTGGTCATTTGTGGCAGCAGACACAAGAAACTAGTACACTTGACCAAGCTACTCAGTGACGGTAGACATGACATAAGAAACCAGGTTGGGCTGACTTGACAGCTTCAAACATATCACTCTTGCTGTCATCAGTCCTGTTGACCTCTCCCAACAATAGTTCTTGAGTTTCTGTTTCCTCTCACAGTCCTTGTCCAGACTTTAACCACCCTACCCGTGAGCATTTATAACAGGAGACAATCAGTCATATAGGAAAGAGGGACTGGGGATAGGAGGCAGAAGGGAAATGAAAACAGAAGTCCTTTTTATTGGGGTCCTAACCTGTGGCAGACACTTCATAAACCTTGTGCTAAGTTCTCCCAACTTAGAAGCAAGAAGTACAATTATCCTTGTTTCGTAGTTGGGGAAAAAAGACCAAGAGCAACTGTAACTTTCCTAAGGTCACACAGCTAGTAAAGGGCAGAGCTGGGGTTCAAACCTGGGTCAGTTGGATACCAACACGTGGACATTCTCTTCATGATCCTCACTTCTAGGGAATCTTTACACAGCTCAGCAGCAGGAGAGGAAAATTTTGGGACAAACTGAAGAGAACTGAAGATGGCAGCCCTGTGTTCTCACTCCTTTCCCAGAAGCCTCTGTCTCAGAGGTAGCTTCATGTCCAAGGCAGAGATCTCTGCAGTATCTTCTTCACCCTTAGGTGGGTCCTGCTCCTGGGTTCATCGAACCCTGTATTCACGTTTCTTTTAGCCTTTTGTTTCCTCTCTGTGAGATCCGAGCAGACTTCTTTGGTCCATGGTAGACAAATGGACAAAATCCTGGGGACTGCCAGGGCTTGGCCCCTCACCAACGAGCCAGGAATCTATGGGGCCAAAATGGTTCCTGGAGGCAGGGTGCCAGGAGACACTGCCAGTGTGGAGTAAGCTCATGACTTCACAAAACAGGTTATCAACAGCATTGGGCTAAAAATATCATGCTTATTTTTGAAATAATTTGTTTTGGCAGTTATAAATACTCTATGAAGTCAACTTAGAATGTAGTCTTGCAGCTCCCAGACTACTGAATAATATTTCAGATGCGTACATTATTTTCTATGGGGAATTTAGCATGCAGTTTCCAGCTAATTCTTTGCCACCTGGAGTAATGGAGGGGAGATAGATAGAGTACACATCAAACCAGTGACTAATCAGCTTACAGCCGGGTTACAGCCCAGGATTCCAAACTGAAGATCTCACTTTGGAGTAGGCGCTACTAGAAGAAACAGTCAAGGAAATTTTCTTTGCCTGACACATACCCCCATGCCCTAGGTAGTGGAGAGCTGCAGTCCATTGTTAAAATTTCCTTCTGGGCCAGGGATTTAGCTCAGTGATTCTGCGGCCTGCCTCAAAAGTGCAAGGTCCCAAGTTCGATCCCTGGTACCAAAAAAAAAATTTCCTTCCTTCCTTCCTTCCTTCCTTCCTCCTTCCTTCTCTTTCTTCCATCCCTGCCTGCCTTCCTTCCATCCTTCCTTCTTTCTATGTCCCCTCCTCTCTACCCCTCTTTCCCCTTCTCCCTCTCTTCTGCCCTCTCCTAACTCTCATTTCTTTTCCTCCATCCTTCAGACAATAATTGGTTGCCAACTTTGTGCCAGCTGCTTTACAAGGTGCTGGAGGTAGTGATAAATAAAATCAACCAGATCTATGACCCTCCCTCCCCTGCCACTCCACCCCCACCTGCACGGAGTTTATGATTCACTGTGCTGTTAATTAACAAGCAAAAAAAAAGTAATTATAAAATGTGATCATGCTCTAAGGAATAACCTGAAGGGAAGGAGAGAAGCCAGGTGGGACATCTCAGAGCAAACAGGATGGATTCTCTGAGGGGTGGTGCTTTAGCTGAGATTGGAGAGACGAGGCGCTTGCCTGAGGAGGGTGGATATTGTACATCCAACCAACCACACACAGGAAGGCCTGGGAAACAGACTCATTTGAGCAATTGGCTTGGTGCTTTTTTCTTCTTTTTGGTACTGGGGATTGAACCCAAGGTCTTTGTACTGAGCTACATCCCTTTTAAAATTTGCTGATTTTGAGACAGGTTCTTGCGGAGTTGCTAGGTTGCCCTGGCTGGGCTGGAACTTGAGATCTTTCTACCTTAGTCTCAGCTGGGATTACAACCATGTGCCCCCCCCCCCCAACATTTCCACTAAGAGCTGGAGAAGGGCTGCTTCCTGGCAGCCTGAAAAGCGTGGCACTGTTTCTTTCATTCTTTTCCCTCCCCTCTCCACACACTGTTCCTTCTGCTGGAAATACCATTTGCTGTCTAAGTTGCTTCCACCCTCGTGCTGTTCCCTCCACTGCTCCTATCCTGCTATGTCCACCCCTGCTTTCTCCCTTCACCATCACCACACTGTCCTCAGCTGTGAGCCCACCATCCCCATTTTTGCTGCACTTGCCCCCAGTGTTGTGCCAGTGAGAAAGCAGATCCTGATTCTGCCCAAGCCTCTGCTCCACCAATGGATTCATCACCAGGGTCTGTGTAGCTTCACCAACAGGGCCATGTTGGTTTGTCCATCACCAGGCCTGGCCACCAACAGCCTCCGTCATCAACTCCATGGTCTCCGGTACCCCTCTTCCTGTTCTTGCCTCTCTGCCTCTTCTTTCTTGTCACATGTTCCAGTTCCCTTCTTTCTCCTCCTTCCTCATCTCTACATTGAATCCCTGCCCTGCTCAGCCCCAGGGGAAGCCCAAGCCAAGCCAGAATGTAACTCTCTGCAACATGGCATGGCTGAAGAAACATGGCCTTTGGAGTCAGACCTGGATTTCAGTTCCAGTTCAACCCACTGTTAGCTGAATAGACTTGGAAAAATTCTTTGACTTCCAGACTACAATGGTCAGTCCCCGATTATTATGAGGATTATGGAAATAATATATATGAAAGTGTCTGATACTTAGTAGAAGTACTGATACTTAGAAGAAATTAACCAGCACACCATCACCTGCTCTTGTAGGGAGCTTGCTCTGCCTTTCAGCACCCTATGTGGTTGGGGAGTCAATTTGAAGACAAGGTGAGCTCTCCTCAAATCCTTTTAAAATTTCCAGTTAATGATGATCAATATTGTTAAAATTACATAGCTATTATAATTAATATATTCTTGTAAAAACACAATTAGCAGATAAAAGGGAACCTATCCTCAACCATTATTACCCTCTTCCTTTCTAATGCTAGTTTTTTCATTGGTAGTAACTATTAATAGTTTAGTTTAGAGTGTAACCTCCTGAGTTTCTAGAAATACATTTCCTTTTGAATGTGTTGTTTTGTTTTATTTTCTAATTTTAAAATAACTGATATCATAATGTGAATATTATATTGCATTTTGATATTTCACTGAATATATTCTTTCTTTGTCAGTACAGTGGACCCTTGAGTTACAACCAGCCTGACATACAAACGATGTGGCTTATGACCAGAATTTTCATTTTAACTTATGATCAAAGTCTTGAATTACAACCTGAATACTGGCTGCTTATGCTTCCAGATGGTCTCAGACACAGATTTAATCCTTAAAGAGTTCTGGAAGAAACATTATAACATCCTCTCCTGTGTGGGGTTAATTGAGAAATCCTGGGCCAATGTCTCTCTAAGGGCACTGAGATCTGCCTGGAAGAAAATGTGGCCTAAAATTACACAGGAGAGAGAATTTGAAAGCTGTGTAGAGGAGTCTGACCAACTTGAGTTGCAACCAGCCCTCACTAATTAATTGAGTTCCTAAGTCAAGGGTCCACCTATACCTATAAAACTGTATTTTTTGTTTAGGAGGTGATACTTTATTTTTAAACTCTATTATGGAAAAATTTAAATACATGCAAAAGCAGACAGAATAGTACAATGAGCCTTTATGTACCCACCACCCACCTTCAATAATTATCAACTCATCCAATCTGGAACATCTAATTCCACTTACACTCTCCCCCTTTATTATTTCAAAGTGAACTTCAGACATATCGTTCCATGCACAAATATTTCATTTTGTAACTCTGAAAGTTAAAGGCTATTAAAAAACATAAACACAATATCCTGTCATACTTAAAATATTAACCATTCCCTAATGTCAGCCTTTATCTAGTTTAAAGATTAGACATTTGAATCAAGATTCTAGTACCACACCTTGTAATTGATTTATATAACTTTTAAGCCTCTTTTTATATTATTATTAGAGCATATTAATTATACAGAATAGCGCGTTTCATTTTGGCATGCTTGTAAATGCATATACATTGATCATTTTCACTCTTCTACCATTGCTTTCCTTGTCCTTTCCTGCTCCATCCCCTACTATTCCCTAATAGTCTTCCTTCTACTTTGGTGTCATCTTTTTTTTTTTTTTTTTTTTCTGATTCTGCACATGAGAGAAAACATTCAATATTTGACTTTTTGAGTCTGGCTTAGTTTGCTTAACACGACGGTCTTCAGTTCCATCCATTTTCCTGCAAATGACATTTCATTCCTCTCTATGACTGACTTTATCTATTCATTGGTTGATGGGGACCTGTGATGAGCCCATAGCTTAGCTATTATGAATTATGCACCATAAATATGGGTATACAGGTATCTCAATAGTATGCTGACTAAATCTTTCAGAAATATATTGAGGAGAGAGATACCTGGATCAAATGGTGGCTCTATTTTTAATTTTTGCAGGAAACTACATACTTCCTTGCATAGTGGCTCTATTAGTTTACATTCCTACCAACAGTATATAAATGTTCCTGTTTCCCCGCATCCTTGCTAGGATTATTTATTTATTTATTTATTTATTTATTTATTTATTTTTGTATTCTTGATGGTAGCCACTCTGATGGGTGAGATGGTATCTCAATATAGTTTTGGTTTGCATTTCCCTGATGACTAAAGATATTGAACATATTAATGTACTTATCATACTTCATTTGAGAAGTGTGTTCAATGTATTTGCTCATTTTTTGATTTTTTTGGTGTTAGGTTTTTGAGTTTTTTAATATATTCTGGATATTAACCCTCTGTTGCAAAAGTAGCTGGCAAAGGTTTACTCCCATTCTGTAGGCTGTTTCTCCACTTTTAAAATTGTCTCCTTTGGATCGAGGAAGATATAAGAAAATGGAAAGACATCCCTTGTTCCTGGGTAGGAAGAACCAATATCGTGGAAATGGCCATACTTCCAAAACTGCTATATAGATTTTATGCAATGCCGATTGAAATTCCAACAATATACTTCACAGAACTAGAGAAAACAATCCAAAAATTCATTTGGAACCAGAAGAGATGTAGAATAGCAAGAGCAATTCTAGGCAACAGAGACATGGCTGGGGGTATCACAATCCCCAACCTGAAACTATACTACAAAGCTACTCTGATAAAACAGCAGGGTACTGGCAAAGAAACAGACCTGAGGATCAGTGGAATAGATTAGAAGATCCAGAAACAACTCCAGACATCCTCAGCCACCTCATCTTTGACAAAGGAGCCAACCACCCTTATTGGAGGAAAGATAGCATATTTAATAAATGGTGTTGGAAAAACTGGATTTCAACCTGCCAAAGATTAAAACTAGACCCATACGTATCACCATGCACTAAACTAAGATTGAAGTGGATTAAAGATATAAATATTAAGGCAGAAACACTAAACTTTCTGGAAGATAAGTTAGGTAGAACTCTTGAAGACATTGGCATAGGAAAAGACTTTATGAACAAACCCTCAGTAGCACAGGAACTAGCAGAAAGAATCAACAACTGGGATCTTATCTTATTAAAAAGCTTCTGCACTGCAAGAGAAACCACCAACAGAGCTAAGAGATAACCTACAATGTGGCAAAAAATTTTTTGCAGCTGTACCTTAGACAAAGGACTACTATCTAGAATATATAAAGAATTGAAAAAAAATCAGACCCCCCCAAATTCAAAGACCCAACTCAAAAATGGGATTCTGAAATGAACAGAAGGGCACACAGGTAATGGGGAAAAAAGTAAGAACCAAGATACATCATGTACAGGTACAAGCACCCAATGATAAATGTAACTGTATTGTTTACCTAAAATGTACCAGTAAAAGAATTTAAGGAAAAAACATTGTCTCCTTTTCTGTTCAGAAGCTCATTGGTCATTTCTTGCTAATATTTCCTGTGGGATTGGCATCCTATTCAGGAAATCTTTGCCTAAGCCTATGTCTTAAATCTCTTTCCACCTATGGGCTCCCCTCCCTCTCTATATCTCTGCCTCTCTCTCTCTCTCTCTGGAATTTATTTGTTGAAAAGATCTACCTTTTACTTGCTACATACACTTTTCCAGTAGGGATCTATAAGGACTTATTTTACCATTCTCCTTTTGATAGGCATTTAGATTGTTTTTAAATTCTTCATGTCACATTTATGCTAAAGTGAACATCTTACTGTAAGATCTTTGTGCGCATGTGCCAACATTCTCTAAAGTAGCTACAAAGAAGTGGTTATACAAAGTTAACGAATGTGCAAATTGTATTTGGTTGAATCATATAAAATTTTATAGGTCAAAGAGGATTGAATATTGGCAGCTTCATATAATTCAACCTAAAAAATTCCCTTTGAACATACTTTATTAATTTGTCCTCATCTCAACAGTTTATAAGGGTGCTCATTTCTCTACACCACCAGCACCACAAATTAAACGATCAATGTTTTAAATGTTCTGCAAATTTGATAGATGAAGAATGACTTTCATTGTTGTCAGTGACTCTCAGAGCCATGCAGTAGTGCAGCTGAGGAGCCTTTTGATGGGAGCCAGATTCTCTGGGTAGGGCTCACAGGGGATTGGCAGGGTTACTGCTGGGCCTGGGCCCTGGAAAAGTGAATTCTCCATTATTTCTGGTGAGCTGTAGGCAGAGAAAGAGGACTGGCTACATCCTTAGGTGGATTCTTACTTTTACTCTGTGGACTACCCTGGAATCTAGGGCAGGCTTGTACCTGGTTGAATATAGAGCTATTCAGCTGAAGCCAGATAGCTCCCTAGAGTGTAGCTACATAGATAAGAAACAACATGGTGGAATTGGAAAAACATGGAATGTAGGTGAAACAAACAGCTTAGAAAGACAAGTACTGCATGTTTTCATTTATGTGTGGGATCTAAAACTCACAGAAGAAGAGAGCTGAATGGAGGTTACCAGAGGCTAGGGCATGGGGAGGATGCTGGACAAGAGCAATTAGTTTTGTTTTTTTCTTCCATTTTTGTTTTTTGAGATTTATTGTATAGCCTGATGAATATAGTTAATGGTACATGACACATTTCAGTATAGCTAGGCAAGTAAATTTCAAATAGTCCTGCCACAAAATATGAGTTGTGGTGACAGATGTGTTAATTAACTTGATTTAATTATTTTAAATTGCATTCCCAACACCTAACATTATCCTGTAAATATACAGAGTCCGCCAAAAAATGTATACATCAGGAAGAGAAAAACTTTTATAAATATTTTAATACTAAATTTATTGAGCTATCATGAGATTAATACAAGTTACCTTTGGCCTCTACAGTTACAAGAGGTGCTCAAAGTGGTGGCCATGAGCTTCCAGATGTTCATTAATATGGCCAACTGCTGAAGTGCGTAAACATTTTTTGAGGACTCCATATATGTATAATTTATCAGTATGCAATAAAAATAAAAAGTGACAACAAAAACAGAGATGCATTATGGAGTGAGAGCCATGAGGGTTGCAGGTGTGAATAGGGAGGATCCTGCAAGGTGGAGGAAGAGACTGGAAGAGGGACTGGAAGCCTAGTGACCAGGCCATTCACCTTATCAGTTCCATCTGGAAAATGGGGCCAGGACGGCCAGCTACCCCCACCCCTAGTGCTGTCACAGCGTGCCACGTCTGCAGGGGCATTTTCAAAGCCCCTATATGCTCTGCAGAGGCAAATCTTGGCATTGAGGACCCACAGACTTTGCAAACTAGAGAAATGCCCCGCTTCCTGGTAATTATTCAGTAATTATTCACATAAGAAGGATTTCATTGTTATGTTTCATATATTCGTCGCAGTTGATGGCCTTTTAATAGTGGCATTGAGTTTGTGTACAGAAAGGTTATTCATTTTAAGATTTCTGGGCTTAATTGTTATTTGTTTTGCTTGGTTCCAGCACGCTATAAATTAGTGATATCGAAAGCGAGTATTTGTCTTGGCACGGTGGTGCATTGTCTGTAGTGAGCACTGTTTGGCCTGGCACTGGCCTGGATTTCCCCATCTGTTTCTGATGTTTACATTGTTAAAGATTCGACAGACACATAGGACATGGCCACATGCAGAGAGGGAACTTTTTTCCACTTCAGTGCATCAAACAAGGTCTGGGCCTGTAATAAGCACAACCCTAAATTACACTTGAGCCTCCCAGCGTCAGAGCCCAGCCCCAGAGACTGGGATTGATTGTTCAGAGCCCCGGGGTATTCACTCCCAGGAATGCTTCTAGCTGGCCCAGCAGCTCAATCTTGACAAACTCATTTTGCTTTGTGTTTGAGAAAGGAGAGCTGCACAAATAGCATTGCAAGTGGCACTCCTGATGGGGGGGCCTGAGAACCAAGGGTGAGAAGGGAAGGTACCAGTCTCCTGAAGGAATCCCAGGGCAGGTTCCTTGGGCCATCCTATCCCAGAGGAGACAGAAGACCTGTGAGGAACTGTGCTCTTTTTTTTTTTTTGGTACCAGGGATCGAACTCAGGACCTTGCACTTGTGAGGAAGGCCTCAGAACCACTGAGCTAAATCCCTGGCCCTGGAACTGTGCTTTTTGTCAGCTCTGCTTCTACAAGTCCCATCTCTGTGCAGTGGGAGGGGAAGAGAGGTCTCTGTGGATGGACTGGCCCCAATCCTGTCAGTTCCTCACATGGTGGCTTCCAGCCTGCTAATGGGGAGGACTCATACTGCTTTATGGGGAGATCTTGAATTTTCCTCCTTGTCTAAGATACCTTAGGGAGGAAAAGCAGGCTGAAGGAGGGCAGTGCTGGGTAGGGAAAGAGCATTTGGAGTCTATTGAGGGCAAGGGCCCTGAAGAAAGGGTTGGGGAAAGGTCCTCTTTAAGCCCCCTAAGTGAACGTGTGTGCCTGTGCACATGTGCATAAGGGCACGGGGAAGAGAGAGATGGATTACTGATGTTGTTGTTGGAGGTAGTAGCAGCCTTTTGATCAGCTTAGGGCAAGATGGTGACATTTGCTATCACATTTATTATTTTCCACCTGAGAGTCCTCCTCTGGCCACCTCCTCTGTCTCTGTGTTACTTTTGGGTCAGAGCACAACTTCCTTCTGCTGCTAAACTCTTATCTCCTGCCAGGTCCTTGAAGTGAAGAAGGTGGGAGGTCTGCTGGTTTCAGTTCTTCCCAGATACCCAAGAGGGCACAGAGGAGTAGGATTTTCAGAACTTGAAGAGGAGAAAATGTCATCTTGTATTCAACTTCTACTGGAGTTCAGGCCAAGCTTAGCTTACAAGTTTATCCCTTTAAAGTCAGGGGTACTATTTAGGTAGATCAAACTCCCTGTAGGGACAACAGGGTGGAAAATTACATGGAACAATTAAATGTTGCAGGTTTATTCAATCCCTATTTGCTACCTACAGAAAAATGCTTGAATTCCCTAATCCAGGGCTTCCATCTTGTGCCTGAATTATAGTACTCTCTGCCAAGCTACCATATACTCCCCTGTCTTCTCTTTTCATGCTGCAGCCGAAATGCACCTGGTAGAACACGGGTGGAAGGCAATATATTGAGGTAGTCATTGGTGTTTGTTCTCCCTGTATTTTTCCCTATCTCTAAGACTTGGTTCCCATGTGCCCCTCTGAAGGATGTAACCAGACTCTGCCCCACCCCAGAGACGGTTTGTGTTTTCTGGGAAGATGAGAGTTGCCTGAAGAGGAACAAGCATCCTTTTTAGCTGTTTTCCAAAAGTTTCACTTTTTTGGGAGTGTTATGCTGGGAAGGATTACAGAGGAAGAAGAGAAGGAGGAGAGGAGGAGGTCTGGAGGGGAACAGGAGGATGAAGACAGGAAGGAGGTGGAGGAAGAAGAGGAAGCAGGGGAGGAGGAAAGGCACCAGGGTCTAACCTGCCTAGGGTTATACTCCCTGCACTTCCATCTGGAAGTGCTCAGTTATCCCCTTGTCATTCTTCAAAGCTCAGCTCAGTGTGACCTTAGGAACTTATCCCCAACTCCTCCTTCCTGGTGCTCCTGTAAACATCTGGCACACCCTCTGACCCTCTCCACCACAACATTGATCACACTGGGTTCCCATCGCCTATTAACATGGTTCCTTCTCCAGGGCTGGTGAGTTCTCCACCTTCGGTCTGAGGCACCTGCAAGGAGCTGGGCACCTGGACAGATGAGCTGTGCATGCTGAGCACTGACTGATCTCTGGGGCTTCTGCAGGGTACCTTTTTCTCTGCAGCATCCTTTTTGGGGCCAGCCCTGGTGCTTTGCCCCTCTGCTTAGTGACATTGGGTAAGATCCCTTTACTCACCTGTCCAGAGAGTGGGTGGTGCCGGATAATCTCCACATCCTTTCTAGTGCTCATATCCCCAGATGAGAATGTGAATGTAGGGCCTTGAGCAATTAAAAATGCACATACTCCCTGGTTTTTGGCTTATTTCCACTGTGGGACGGGGGGTGCTTCTGGCGCCTGCACGGCTCAGCTTCTCTGCCCTAGGAGCTTGGGATGGCAGTGGGGGAACATCCTTCCAGGTTCTGGCTGGTTTTTTGCTTTTAACTCAACCATCTCCTCAGGGTAGCCATGGCCTCTGTTAGGGTGGTATGGCCAAGGAAGAGTTTGCATAAACTTAATAGCCAGAGATCCAGAGCCTTCCCATTAAAACAATTTTAAATTTCCATTTAAAAAATTGCTGAATCCTCCAGCAATTTTTATCTCATTAACAGCATTGTTATCCTTCTAGTTCTATAAGACAGAAACTCAAGGACCATACTTTGATACCTTGCTTGTCTTTACCACTGTCCCTATCTACTCCCTACCTGGTCCTAGAAAACCTCTGTTACGGCTTCTATCTAGATGTCCCCAAAGCCTCATGTGCTCCTTAGTGGGGCTTTTGGGAGTGACTGGATCATGGGTATGACACTGAATCATGAGTGTGTAATACTGGATTAGTCCACTGATTGGTTTAGCATAGTTCTGGGTGTGGATGAAAAGGGACCCACCCTGGGTTTGAATGGCACCAACCAATAGGTTGGATGGAATTACAAGGGAAAGAAGAAGGAAGTCTCACTGCTTCTTGCCTGCCATGCCATGGACTGTTTCTCCTCTGCCATGCTGCCCTGCCTGGGAGCCAGCCTACTATGGACTGAAACCTCTACAGACTTTGAATTAAAATAAACCTTTCCCTTTTTAGCTTGTGAGTATAGGATGTTTTGTCCCAGCAATGTGAAAGTAACTAAGATAGCCTCTCACCATTTCAGGATCCAATTTCAGCCTCTCACCATTTCAGGATCCAGTCCTTCCACCAATACTCTGCCCTCCACACTTCTAGTTCCATCACTTTGCATCTGGATGATACAAATGCCCCTACTACTCTCTGCATGTTTAATCTGTTTCCTTCTTCTCATTTAGACTCCACACTGCAGCCAGAAAGATCTTGACATTCAAATCTCTTTGACTGTTCCTCTTAAAGCCTTTTGATGGCTTCTTAATCTTGGAAAAAAGATGAAAGTCCAGGTGTAGTCTACAAGCCCTTGCCTGCCTCTTCAACATCTTATGCCACTTTTGTCTTCAGGCTTACTTTCTAGTCAGTCTGGCTTTCTGGTCCTTCTCACATGCTTATCACATGTCACAGTCCCAATTTTACAGTTTATTTAATATTTTTACAGCTTATTTAATATTTGTTTCCTTCAGGCTATTTGACCCAGGAAGGCAGGACTATATCTATTTTTGCTCACCATTGTATCCCTTTGCCTAGTATGATGCTTGGCACTCAAATATTTGTTGAAAAAAGGAAGGAAGAACAGATGTAGCCACAGCTTGGTCAACATGTGATACTCATTGTATTGGAACTTATCCAGTTTTTGATACTAATTGGCAACTACCTATATTTAATGAGAAGACATTTTGCTTGGGTAACCTTGTTCTCCTCATTTTATGAATCAAAATCTTCATATTCTAAAGAGAATAAAGATTTGCTCTATTGTAAAAGATTCCATATGGCCTTAAGAATTAGTTCTAATAAAATGATGAATGGCTCTTCACTCCATTAACAGGTGATCATTAATTTTAATTCATATCTCTGACACCTGCTCCTGGTCTTTGTCCTTTCAAGTGTAATTAAAATAATTGTAAATATGCAGCCCATCATCGAAAGTTGCAGGTGGTTGTCCTATGCTGTGTACATGCTCCAGCTAGGGCAATGTCTTTCCTTGGGTATGGGATCCATTCCAGTGGGTGCTCAGTTAGCATGGGGGAAATGAGGAGAACATGAAGGAACAGAAATGCTTGGTTTTCGTGGGAGGTGATCCTTCAGAGAGATGACTTGAAAATGGACTTCCCTCTGACATAACCATGACAAGTTCCCCAAAGGGTACCACTACTGTTATGGCCTCTTTGATTTTCAGGCCATTTTATTTTAGGCATCCACTCAAAAGATGCTGATGCTGGCATTTTAAGGAGCTGGAAGTTTTTTCTTTCATTCATCTTCCCCAAATCTCACTCTTATCTCCCAAAGAATGTAATAAAATAGGGCTGAGTTTTCTATAAGAAACAAAATGTTCCTTCTCACACTTAGAAGGGTTAGACATTAAAATGCCTTTGGGAGAAGAGATGTTGAATTCCCACCACAGTGTCAGTGATTGAGATGAGCTCATTTCCCAAGAGGAAGCTTTAGCATGGGAAGGATCTTGGGTTTCCCCCACCCCCGGAAGGAATAGGACATAGAAAGGGAGGCCTAACAATACTCTGCTGCCTGTCTGGGCATTTCTGGACCATGTAGATTTCAAAGTTTTCTCTGCCCTGTTACAGGAACCAGAGAGCCCTGAAGCAGGTGGGATGCGGATAGAATTAGCTCTGGGTAGAAAGTGGGGTGCCAAGGCTCCCCTGAGCTCAATTCTAGGCTGAATCATGGGAAATCCATGCATGGTGACTTTCTAAATGTCTGCAGGAGTCCCTGGTCCCTGGGATACAGGAGAGAACTGGTCGCCATCAGAACTCACAGAAAAGCCATTCCCTCCCTGAACCTCTCATATCTTTTTCTGGGAGAAAACAGGCTGTATTGTGGGTGAAATAAAAATTTTACTACACTGGGGAAAACTATGCAAGTGAAGTGTTTTTCATTTACCTAGGTCTGAATTGTTATGGGGAAATTTTATTGTAAAATGACCCATGATCTCAGAAACCAGGTTTTTATCTGGAGGCTAGTCAGCTTTTATAGCCACGTCAAATTGGTGGAACATAGGAGCTTATGACGACTTTGTTTCTCCGATCTGTCATGTTTGTGAAACCAATTTATGATCTTGACACAGGTTCAGCTGTGATGTGCTATTGGGGAAAGAAATGGGCATTTTCCTCCCCGCATCCCTCTATTTTTTCCTGATTTCCTTCTTTTCTTCTTCTCCTTCCCTTCCTCTCTACCCCCTAGTGCTCTCCACAACCAAAGGAAGAGTTTAAATTTTCTTGGAATCTGTTTTTGCCTTTGAACTGGGGAGAAATGTTAGTCCTAGAAAGATGAAGGAGACAACTCTCAAGTTCCTGTCTGTCATCTTTCTCCCAATGTCTCTATGTTTTTAGGGAGTGGTGGTGGTTGGGAGAGTAGCTCCCTAGTCACTTGTGCAGAAGGAAGTGTTGTGATGCAGTAATAACCGTGATGTACACATTTGCTATAGAAGACTTGGTCTGAATGCTAAGAAGCTATCATCATCTTTTCTGTGTTGTCCAGGGATTTCTTCTTGTATCAAACATAGGGAAGCTGTAACTGTCCAGGACTTAAACTCACTATTCCCAAGTAAGTGGCTTAGTTTTTAACATTCTTCCAGGGTGTGACTTTCTCCATCAACAACCTTGCAAATCTTTGATCCACATGTTTAAAACATTACCATCAGATATTGTTGTGCCCAGATTGTGAAGTCCCAAAGACCACCAGGAGGCCGTTTCCGATGTAAGCACACGAGGGTCGTTTATTCAAGCTTAAGCAGGGACTCTCAATTGTCACCGACACAGCAGATCGAGATTGAGAGCCCCGAGTTCCAAATTAGCAGGGTTTTTATTCAGATTACAACAAGCTTTGGTCATTAGCAGCCATATGATTGGTTAACATGTAGCAAGTATGAAGTGTAGAATTTTGATTGGCTAGGCTCATTGGGGGTTGAAGGGGATTATGTATAGGTTATTACAAGAAGAATGGGGACAAAGGTTAGTGGTCTACTGTCACGTACTGATGGTCAGCAGACATCCTGACTAATGGCCACAACCACCCTGTGTGGATAGTCAGTACGTTAACAGATTGTCCTATAGATAGTGGGCCTGGGACATTTGTTTCTAGGGCAAACAGATGGCTGAGTAATAAATTTAGGAATCCTGAGTTGTGGATTATGTCCTTTGTCCCAGTTCAAGCACTAATTTGAGAAAACAAAGGAGACTGCTTCATTCTGGACAAAATGGAGTCATTCTGGTCCCACATTTACAAAATGGAGTCACTTTTGGTCTCACAATATCTCTAGGCATACTGTGTTCAATGGGAAAGGACAATTATTTCTGACCTTAAAATATTTAGACTGAATCTCAACCTGTATTTGAATCTCCCTAAGGCCAACCTCTTGTAATAGATGAGCACAGCTTTTACAGTTGGTGGGAGGAAATACAATCCTATGTTGAAAGCTGAATGGCTAGGTGGAGAAATAACTACATTTTTCTTTGCAAAAATGTATTACAGTATACTTAGCTGTATGTTCTGGAAAAAGAAAAATAATTTCTCTAAGAAAAGCCAAGTGAGAAGAAAATGCCACCTTCAGAGCTAACTACTGTTGCTATTCTTTTAGACTTTCTCCTTTGGAAGTTTCTGTATGTATATATATTCATGTTGCACTTACTGTTGTCTTGTTCACTGTTTTTTTTCACTTAACAATTTTCTGTGGGCAGGTTTCCATGACAATATAGAAAAACCTACACCCTATCTTTTAAAATGACTGCACAGAATTCAGTTGCATAAAGGCACATTAATTTACCTAAGTCTCTACTGATTATATGTTGAAGTTGTTTACTATTTTTCCCTGTTAAAAATAACTCTGAGATAAACATGCTTTTTAAAGCTTTTTAAAGTTTGCCCAATTATGTCCATAGAATGAATCTTAGAATTCCCAAGTCAAAAGTGTATACCTGGAATACATGATTATATACCTGTTACAAAAATTCAGTCAAATGTGTCTCCAAACCCAGCACATCTCTTCTTCATCGATAATGTCACATATTTGCATGTGTTTTGTGAAGCTATTGCTTTCCTGAAGATTAATGAGACACTGAAGAATAATAGTCCATTAAACAACAAGAAATTATTTCTATAAGGACTCATTTCTTCTGTTCTTCTTCTGTTTCCCCATTTCCTACCCTTTTGTATCACTCAGCTACTCCCTTGAATCTCTTTTGCTTCTTTTATTATGCAAAGCCTGTTTCCTTTTTCATTTGATGCCCTGTTGCCAATCACTCATTCATTCAACAAGTAACCATCAACTGTAAATTGCTATCAGGTCATGCCTTGTTCCCCTAAGGGGAACCAAAAAGGGTGGGTCGTCTTGGAGAGAAAGGGAGAGAGAGAGAGAGAGAGGGGCTTGTGTTAAAATATTGGGATCTATTTATTTATTCCTATACCTCCACTGTACTATTTTATTTAATACCTTTAAGTGCATTTTCCTACTGGACAGGGGAAGACCCTTAGAATTGTTTTAAAGGGGATCAGTTAAACAGAGATGCAGGACAAACAAATATTAAGAGAAAGGGAAAAACTTGAAGAAATTGCCAGAAGGACTAGAAATTCTCTTCTGATTGGAAAATATTTTGGTACTGAGGGAATTACCCCTATTTCCTGGGAAGGAGCAATGTCACTCCCCATATAGGAAAGCTGGGGTATGCAGAAAGTCAGTCAAAGCAATCTGCTTACTTCTTGAGTCTTAAAAGAATCCACAATGGGGCCTGGGATTTAGCTCAGTGGTTCCGGTGTCTGCCTTGCAAGCTCAAGGTCCTGAGTTCGATCCCTGGTACAAAAAAAAAAGAATCCACAATGTTCCTGGAACTGAAGTGATAAATTCCTGGAGTGGAGCAATGACTGTAGCAAGCATAATAATCAAGTTGAATTGCAACACGCTTATTGTAGTTCACTGATGTGAAATTGATCACGATGAGAGGAGGAAAAACCCTTCATCAATTTTCTCAGGCCATGGCTAACCTGGCTCCCATGAATATATCCCAAGTATGAAATGCTTGTATTTCTTAAGCAGATTTTTAAATTTTGATTCATAACAAGTTCTACTTCCTTTTAAAATTCAAATACATATCGACTGTTTATTGCTGTTGTTGGTGAATAATTTGTGCTGTAGATTTTCCCCATTTTTGAGTTTTAACCTACAACTGTACTTCCTGGCCTAAGTAGAAATTGACTTGAAAAGGTCAAAGGATACAATTCTGTGGAATAGTTTTCATTTTACAGTGCTAGTATAGTAGTAAATGAGGACATTAGAATAAACATCATGAAGTCCTGGGTGTGAGCATCAATAGTTTTTTTTTTAAATAGCTATTAGAGTTATTGAGCTTTCTATTCTATAATACCATTTGTGATTAAGATGAGGGTTCAGTAACACAGATGTTTTCTTGATGCATTAAGAAGCCATATTGGGGCTAGGGCTTTAGCTTAGTAGTAGTATGCTTGCCTTGCTTTTGTGAGGTTTTGGGTTCCATTCCTAGCATAGCGGAGGGGGTGGGTAGTGGATTCATGATCTAAGATTTTGATCTAGTTTGGATTCCCATTAGCTGTGTTGCCTTAGTATGCCATTTGTCTGGTGTGAACCTCAGCTGTATTGTTTTTAAAATAGGGACTTGCCTTGTCTATGTTTTGGATTGTTGGATGGATGAAAAAAGATAATGTACAGAAAGCCACCTTATAAAAAGCATGATCAACCTTTAATGTGCTGTTCAAGGATCATACTTACAAAATGCCAAGCAAGTCTACAGCCATATCACCCTGAACGCACCCGATCTCGTCTGATCTGGGAAGCTAAGCAGGGTCAGGCCAGGTTAGTACTTGGATGGGAGACAAAAAGCCAAGCAAATGTCTAAGGATGCAAAATGTTAGTCAAATTTCCCCTGAGTGGGTACATTATCAATATAGTGGCTTCTTTATCTCAGTAATATTTGGACCTGATTAAAGTAGTTTCAATTCACTCTACCATTGTTAGGGATGACCATTTTATGAGCAAATCTAGGCTTGTGTGTGCATGTGTGTGTGTGTGTGTATATTTTCTTTCTCCCTCAATAGATTGGTTTTTGGTAGCCGGGCATGGAGAACTGCAGAGTACAGATCAGTGGTCTCTAAACCTGCATCTCCACAGAATTCACGAGGAACTTCTAAAAAGGCCAATTCCAAGTCCTCCCTTCAGATCTGCTGAATCAGAGTTCTCAGAGGCTGGGGCCCCCAAATCTGTGAGTTATATAATGTACATATTGTATATATTGTATGTACTATATATATATTATGTGGTACAGTGATAATTTGCTGCATGCACACATATATCTTCAATGGATAAAAATCAAAACAGGGTAGTTAACCTTTCTATTTAATTTTTTGGATTCACATGTAATAATTGCATATATTTATGTGATATTCTAGGTCTGGGTTTTAAGCCAGCTCCCCATGCTTCAGGGGCACAGTGGGTGTAGGACAGTGGGTGGTTGCAGGTATCAGGAATGAAGGCTCTATCTATTCTTCTGTCTTTCAGGGCCTCACTTCATCTATAAAATGCCTGTGCCTCTAAGATGCGATCAAAATGCAAGAGCAGAGGATCTTTAGATACTCTGTAAATAGCGAAGCATATAAAGCCAACCTGAAGGTTTCAGCTGCCCTGAGAACCCCTCCTTAGGTTTCTTTGTTTTCTATTCTGGGATTCTAGAAGTGTCTGTTTGATATGAATTTTGCAGTGAGGGAAGTTTGGAACCCTCTAAGAATCCATAACCCCCACATTATCTTCCAGCTCTGACAGTCTTTGGTTATATAGCCACAGTTAAAATCCTCTCAGAAAAAGGTAGTGCAAAACTTCTTTGTTTTGTGTTCTGGTTATTAAAAGTCAGCACAAATTTCAGCCACGTGCGAAGACCAGCTTTGAGGCTAATTTGGATTTTCAAAGAACACTCCTCTGGCTCCTCGAAAAAGTTGTGTTAAAGCAATTACGTGTTTTTTAAAGGAAAGAAAAAGCATAGGCTGACTACTGAATAACAGGAATACTGTTAACAAAACAAAACAATCCTTACCCTGGGATCAAAGCCAGAGAGAGGCAGAGTGATCATGTGCAGGAGATAAGGGGAGAGGGGAAAAAGGGAGGCATTAGAATGGCTTCGGCTCAATTAAAGATGTGAATGTGCAATTTGGGGATAGTCTTCTGAATTCAGAACAATAGCTGGCAACAGAAACGTGAATGGCCCCCTGAGAACACTGGATTATGCATCCTTGTTCAGACAAGGGGCCAAATAAAGGAACAAAACAAACAAGTGGACATAATTGTTTGCCATTCAGGGGAGCCACAGTCAGCTCCACATATGGTGTGTGGAGATTCCAGAATGCACGGGAGATCGCATTTGGAATGACTATTCTTCTTCCAGAGACCTGGGAGCCAGATGAGAATGACGAGGTGAATTGTACTCTGCATTTTTGATGCAAAACAGTGTTTCTCAGCCTCATCGCCTGAGTTATTCACCAAACTTGGCTCCAAAAGGCTTTTGTTCTTTCCAAAAACTCAACTCTTTCCCACCAAGGGCAAAAGCATGCCATTCCTAAAGATATTTTGAAAACCCATTGCAGACCATGAAGAGAATCCTCCCAAAGGAGATTCTTTTGAGTAACATTGGGAACAAGTACGCAGAGTCCTCATGTAGCAACTGGGGAGCAGCTCCAGTCGGGGGTGTGATATTGGTGTTTTGGTTGTTCCGTTCTTAGAGCTTTCAGAGAGTGAGGAAGTGAGGCCTGTGGACGCCTGGGGCCCTGAGAGAGGTAACTACTTCATTGTCCATGGGACTTTCTGAGTTTGATGCAAGAATTCATAAAGCATTTTGTCCTATGGGTGCTGGAAATCTATCTGGAAAAATAGGACATTGACAGTAAAAGTCTAACTCTGCAAGGGAGCATGTGCGAAAGGCATGGGTTCATAGCTTCTGGGCCATGTTATAAGGGTTAGAAAAAGAAATTCTTAGGGCAAATACATCTGGGAAGCAGTTGAAGTAAGATGGAGTTTTAAAAAAAATTGTAGGGCTCTTTATAACCTTTGCTAGGAAAGGGCTATCATGCGCAGCATTTTCCAGGCATTATTTGCTCATGGAATCATTTATTTGCATCTCTCGGGACTAATGTTCCATGGAATACATATCGGAAAGAAAAGAATTGGGATCAAAGACACTTAGGGATCTTAGAGTCTAGCTCATCTTCTTAGAAACCAAGTTATAGACCCTGAGAGAGAAAATGATTTCTCCAGGATCACACAGATGGTTTTCGGCTCACTCTGGATGAGAATCCAGTGTATCATGTATGAAGTAACAGGTCTGAGGAAACCAAGAATCTCTCTTCTTCCTACATCACACTGTACTTCTCACTGCCCCTTGTGTCTCTGAGGAAAGGAGTTGGATGCTTTTCTATAGTTACCTTGAGATCAGGAAAGAGATAATCAGGTCCTATTTTACTTATTTATTTTTATTATTATTTTTAATATGAATACATAAAATATGCATATTTGTATGATACCGTGTGGTGGGTCAGATTTTAGAGAGGCTTGGATGCCAGGCATTTTTGAGTTTTATCTTTGTGTGCTGTGGCTCTACCTTGGCACTTATTGTATTGGACCATCCTTGTCTCCTGGTAACAGATGACATTACTTTGCTCACAGTTCTTGCTTCCTTTTCTATCCTTGCTGTGCAGACGTGGTACATTTTCTTGCCACATCGATGTTGAGCTTGACCATATATTATGGGCTGAACTATATTCTCTTAAATTCATATATGGAGTCCCCACCCCAGTACCTTAGCACGGGTTGGTGTTTAGAGATGGAGTCTTTAATGAGGTAATTAAGTTAAAAAGAGGTCATTAGCAAAGGAGCCAAACACCCTCACTGGAGGAAAGATAGCCTCTTTAATAAATGGTGCTGGAAAAATTGGGCTTCAACTTGCCAAAGATTAAAACT
>NW_004624823.1:5256351-5288273 GCF_000247695.1 Heterocephalus glaber | reverse complement strand
AATAAGAACCAAGATGCATTATGTAAAGGTACAATTCCCAATGAGAAATGTAATTGTGTTGTATACCTACAATGTACCAGTAAAAGAATTTAATACCAAAAAAAGAAAAAGAGGTCATTAGGTGGGCTTTGATCCAACATGACTAGTGTTCTTATAAGAAAAGGACAATACACAAATACAGAGAAAAGACCCTGTGAAGAAACAGGGAGAATGAAGCTGTAAGTGAGGCATGGAGAGAAGCTTCAGAAACCAAACCTGCTAACACTTTGATTTTGGACTTGTAGCTTCCAGAACTCTGAGGAAATACACATTGTTTTAAAGGCCTCCAAGTCTATTGTAATTTGTGTGGCAGCCATTGTAGACTAATACATTATGTGATTTGCTTTGCCCCAGGCATGTGAGAGGAAATACCTGAATGCTGGGTCTGGCACTCATTCTCATTGGGCTTCTGCCACCTGCTGTAAGGAAAGAGTGCTTTGGACAGCTGCGGACCCCAGAAAGAGAGCCATGATGTACAAAACAAACCCAAACTTGACTTGTAGTACACAGCACATTCATCTCAGCCAACCCACAGACCTATAAGGAAGAAAATTAAATGCTACTGTAACCCCTCAAATTGTGGGGTTGCTTTTCATATAGCATGTTGGAGCAGCATTTTTGACTAATTCATTCTTCCACTGGATTGTAAGCTCCTTAAGAGTCAAAGACTTGCTTGTATACTATTTGTCATGGTTTATATCTAGATGTCCCCTAGAGGCCTCATGCATCAGAGGTAGGACTTTTGAAGGTGAGTGGATTATGGTGGTGTTACAGCTGACTTGCTGTTAGGAAGGGAGGTAATCAGGAGAGGTGAGTCACTGTGGGCATGACCTGGAGGGGTGTATATCCCTTCCTGGCTCCTCCTTTGACTCTCTCTGCTTCCTGGCTGCCATGACGTGAGCAGTTTTTCTTCCACCATGCCCTTCTGCCATGCTGTTTTTCTTCGGAGCCTGCTGACCACGGACTAAAATGTGAGCCAAAATAAACATTTCTTCCTTTAAGTTATAGATGTCAGGCATTGTGTCTCAGTGATGAGGAAAGTAACCAAGACACTATTATATTCCCAACTCCTATCATGTAAGTGCTTATTAAATGCTTTTCGGATTTATAAACAGAATGAGCCCTTGAAGATTTTGAGCAGTTAAATGATGTGAATTTGGAGAAATTATCTTAGCAGTGATTTGTAGAACAGATTAGAGGGTGGGTGACTTGTTAGGACATGAGTGTTTAGTGAGCAAGTTATGAAGACATAGATCAAGGTGTGGGGTAGATCCAGGTTCTAAGGACTCTTAGAATTATATAATTCTGGAGGCTTTTTTGGAGGGAGGTCAATGAATACAAAATTGTGAGTGTAGAATTAAGGACTGGTTTTTGGAAGAGGCTTATGGAGGTGAGGGGGACATAATAGTAGCCACCATCTGTCTGAGCATATATTCTTTGTATAGCACCATGCTGTATACTCTATACTTAGTACTTTATTTGTTTTAGTTAATATAATGTTAGCTCCTATAATAGATAAATCTGGGACTTAACACATGTCATCATCTGCTATGGTTTGAGTCTTCCCAAAATTCACATGTTGAAGTCCTAACCCCTCTACTTCAGAATGTGACCTTCCTACAAAATGGTGTTGCTGCAGATGAAAGTAGTTAAAATGAGGTAGTCTCAATCCAGTGTGACTACTGTCCTTATAGAAAGGGTAAATTTGGACACAGATACAAACAGGCAGGGAGAATCCCATGTGATGATAACAGTAAAAAACTGGATGATAATTCTATAAGCCAAAGAATGATAAACATTTCCAGAAAACTAGCTGAGGCTAGGGGAGAGTCATGGAACAGATTTTTCTTCACAGCACTCAGAAGGAACCAACTCTGCCAACCCTGGTCTTGGACACCCAACTTCCAGAACTGTGAGGTAATACATTTCTGTTGTTCAAGCCATTCACTTTGTGGTACTTTGTTACGGCCACCCTAGCAAACTAATGCAACATATGAAATAGTGTTCATGATTGGTTGGTGGTCCTTATCTGGGAAGTCATCAGGAACCCAGGCCTTTCCCATCTGCAGCTCATGATTTCCAAGATGATTGTGCTGGTTACAAGAAAATGATGGAGGTGGAAGAATATGCAGGATCACATGTGAATGGGCCAAATCTGAAGGTGGTATATGCCACTTCCACCCATGTTCCATTGGCTAGATCTCAGTCATATGGTGTCTAAAGCAAAGGATGGGAAGTTGGTACAGTCTGGATCATAAGTGACCCTGAAGGCCCATGTGATGAAGGTTTATTCTTTGAGAGATGCTGTTGGGAGGTGGTAGAAACTTTAAGAGGTGGGGCCTAGTTTGGAGGTCTTTTGTTTGTTAGGAGTGCACACTTAAGGGGGATAGTGGGACCCCAGCCTCTTCCTTTTCCTGTTTTCCCATCCTGGCCATGAGATGAGCAGCTTTGCTCTATCACATGCCCCTCACCATGATGTGCTGCCTAGCCACAGACCCAAAAGCAAGGGGTCAACCAATCATGGACTGAAGCCCCCAAAACTGTGAGCCAAAATAAATCTTTCCTCTTTATAAGGGGATTCTCTCAGGTGCTTTGTTATAATACTGGAAAGCTGACTCACACAGAAGGATAGTCTGACTGTGAGAAAATGAAATAATTTGTTTCAGATCATACAGTTAGAAACTGGCATGTATTTTTTATCTTTATAAAGGAAGAAGTTTTAAAAAGCCTGTTTTTTAAAAAAAGCCCTGTCTCCCAAAGCCAAACCCCAGAGGTGATGGGAGTGCCAGCACTGCATGGTAGATCCTCATGACCTCATGGGTGATGCTGTCTGTCTGCCAAGGTGGTTTGACTGACTTGGCCAGGGGAAGATTTGCACTGTGCTCAGATAAACATTGGCATGGGCAAATGTCCTCTCCCTAATTAAAAAGTCTCCTTCCTTGCCCTGCAGATGCCCTGGTTGGGAAATTGCACTGATATCCACACACAGAGAGCCTAATGACTCTTCCATTTCTGACCTGTGTTTATTTGGTGACAACTGATTGAGCTTTAGGCAAGTTTAGGAGGATAGAAAAGCATCAGATCATTTTGGCTGAAGTGAGTTGTATGTTGGCTAAAGAAACAACTTAGACGCTTACTCAGAAAGAGTGTTTATTATTTGTGTAATGTTAGTGGTTTGGGTTAATTTTCTTTGCTAAATAAAATCATGACTTCAACTGTAGCTCCAACTTTGATATGACAGTGGTCTTTTGATTCGTATTTTTCCCTGTTCTAAAAAATGTCAATTCTAACTCAGCTCAGTTTGAACCTAGGGCAATTTACGGTTTTATTTTCTCATTTGGAAATTTTGTGAATTTAACTGGATCATCGTCAAGTCACCTGAAGGGGAGGTGTGTGTTGTAAGCACAGGAAGAGCCCTCTGGTTTTGCTGGCCCTGACATTTGGCAACACTCACCTTTATTATTGCACTTCTCCCGGGTGTCTCTTATCTTCCAGAAACACCCCCTTTGTTCAAGTGCTGTTGCTTTGTTAGAAAATAGGTGTTAATTCTCTTCAGGCGAAACACTTCCTTCATTTAATTTTCATTCATTCCACCAACATTTATTGAATGCTTTCTAGTGCCAGGTCCCCAAGGTACCAAAGTGAAGAAGACAGTTCCTACCCTCTGAAACCCTGGTGCCTGGCGGGGTTGCTCCTGTTGTCTCAGGAACTTGTACTGTGTATTGAAGGAGTCTGATTATCTTAACCTGTGTTTCAGGGGCAGCTGAAGGCCTAGAGCGAAAAAAATTGAACCCAATTTCGATAGTCTTAAAATTCTAAAACATGTCTCCCTAGACATATTGATAGATATAAATAATTTTCCCTATTATTATAAAAGGTAGTTGAGCAGGAAGTGAAGGTAGTATCTCTGGAAATAGCACATTTCTCAAACACGATAAGGAGTGAATCATTGATTGTACTTTATGAGACAGCAGCTCTCTATTAAATAAATTATTGAACTACATTAGGGAAACAATTGGGAGGAAATAGTCTAAATTATGCCTTCTTTCTTCATTCCTTTCCTTTCTCCTTCCATTCCTCTTCCCTTCTGCTCCCTTCCTTCTTTCCCTCCCTTCCTCCCTGTCTTCCTCCCTTCCTTTCTTCCTCCCTTTCTCCAACCCTCTGTCCCTCCCCTTCCCCCACTCTTAACATTTGTCGAAACCTGCCATGTAGGGAACATGCCCACGAAGAAGGGTGTGGGATCCAGAGGAGAACAGGGTGCACTTATGTTATAACAACACAGGAGACAGAAGGTGGAAATTCAAATCTCTGGATTTCCATAAAGCATAATTTGGTGAGTGCACATCCCACCCCTCCGCCAGACTTTCAGGAACATAGGAAAAGTGAAAAATTACTTCATCCTCTTGATTTTAACTTTCTATACTTATGTTCAGAAAAAGTCCACTAGACAATATGTTGCTCAAGAATTGGCTTTTTATGGATTTGATAAACTCCATCACTCAACTCATTGGGAGAATTTCTGACATCCTTTGTTGTATATTGCAGGAATCAGCAAACTATGGCCATCTGTTTTTGTATGGTCATGGCAAAAGAACAGATTTTGAATTTTTAATTGACTGAAAAACAAATCAAAAGAATAGTATTTTGTGACATGAGAAAATTATATAAAATTCAAATTTCTGTGTCCATAAATAAAGTTTTATTGGAACACAGCCATGCTCATTAGTTGACATATTGTTCATGGCTGCTTTTGTAACAATAGCAGGGTTGAATAGTTGTAATAGAGGCCAGGTGGCCCAGAAATAAAGCTGAAAATATTTACTAGCTGGCCCTTTGAGAAGGCTTACGAACGCCTGACATATTGTTTTATTTGCTAGGGGAGAAAGTTTAAAAAGGGCACGTTAACACCTGGCTCCAGAATCTCTTCCAGGGAGGGAATTGTTTTTGTTTAGAAAACTTACTTCTGGTCACTTGGGTATGAAATGAGAGGCCCCACGGCAGTAGGAGTAGCACCAAGCTCTCTGTGTAAAAATGGAGAGCGGCCCCTTGTACTTCTTGGTGGAGGTGGAAAGATGGCCTCTGCAGAAAGACATCCAGGTTTGAGTCCTGGCTCCATGTGACTTTGGTCCAGTCATTTAACTTCTCTGAGCTTCAGAATCTTTATTTGACATATGGGAACAAAAATTAAATTTACCTCTCAGGTTTGTGTGATGATGAGAGGAATGTATATGAAACACCTGACAGGCATAAAATCTGGCACCTGGTAAGCTTTCAATTTTTTCTAGCTATGAAGTATGATATTGTTATCATTATTATATTTATAGGATAAGGATAATTAAATGAAATAATATATTCTAAGGGCCTAGAGTCCTGGCTAGCAAAATCCATTTGCTAGTTCAATGGAAGATTACAGGATGCTCAAGTCTTCTCTGACTCAGGTCTGTGATCCAGTCTGGTCCACGTGTCAGGGATGTGCTGATGTACATCCAAAGCTAGGGCTGCAACAGGGACTCATGGAGGGACTGGGCTGTGTGGCCCTTGGATGTGAAGGCTGAGGGTGATTAAGAATGGGATTTGAACACAAGCAGTGTTGCTGCACAGTAATTAGAGGGGTCTTGTCTCCTCAGGAGTTGAAACAGGGAGAAATGGGTTAGCAGTGTAGTGTGAGGTACAATATTTTAAAAGGATTTAGTGATAATGAGGGCTGTTAAGTTGATTTTCTAAGAAAGTAAGGCATTCCTGGGAAGGGGAGTCTTTTACCTCACACAACAGAGGCCAGGAGACATTCAGGGGTTTTTAATATAAAAAAAATTAATAATAATGAGTTGTTTAGAGCTTTTATCCCTGGTAAAGATTTTCCATCAGCTCTTCATTTAGAGCTGGCCTATTAGCTGCTTTTGAACCATGTGTTAAATTAAATGAGTGGACATCTTTTTGTGTATGAGCAGTGGATTCTGGAGCCAGAATGACCTGTCAGATTCAAGTCTGGGTCTATCATTTATTAATAGTGACCATGAGGAAGTAACTTCACCTATCTTTGTATTAATTGCCTCATCTACATATGAATCAGGAATAATGATAATACTTACTTGTGGCAGCCAGGCTGAGCAATAATACCCATCTACTGGAATTTACCTCCATGAGCAGTTGTTTCCTTTATTATACGAGGGTTTTCTGCGGTATGGATGGAATACAGCACAAAGGGTGGTGCATCACTTCCAGTATTAGGTCATAAAAGGTACTGTGGCTTCAGTTTTGTTCTCTGTCTTTATGTCATTCTCTTTCCTCCCTCCTTTCCTCCCTCCCTCCTTTCCTCCCCCTCTCCTATCCCTCAGATCACTTGGTTTTGTGCCACTACATGGCCAGATGCCATGTAATGAGGACATTCAGGTATCTTATAAAGAGACTGAGGCCTGCTGAAAACCACATGAGTGAGCTTGGAAACTGATCCTCTAGTCCAGAGGTCTGTGGCCCTGGCCAATAGTCTGACTATATCCTGGTGAGAGACTCTAAGCCAGAAACACCACCAAAGCCTCTCCTAAATTCCTGACCCATGGAAACTATGAGATATTAAATGTTTGTTGTTCTAAGTGGGGAATTTTGGAGTAATTTTTTACTATATCTGGGTAATTATTATAGTATCTGTATGGTTGTTAATAGTTATAAAGCTCTAGAACGATAGCTGCAGCAGACTAAACACTGTGTTAGTGTTGGTCAACTACATAAATTCACACTGAAGTACATCCATAATCAGGAAATCCGGGCAGGAGAAGGTAACCCTCTGGTTGGTCAAAATCCATGCAGTCAGATCTTGATTGTTTCATAATCAAAGGCTTTTGCTTTCTTTTAGGCAATCTTGCCTGTTTCCCTAAGTCTGAAATGAGGAAGAGACTCTGATTTATATTTTCTACA
The DNA here is from genome assembly GCF_000247695.1 of Heterocephalus glaber. The sequence goes on along the minus strand of NW_004624823.1, from coordinate 5,281,322 downwards.
GAGGAGAAGAGAGATTGAAATGGTAAATGCCAAAGAAATTAAACTCATTTCAGTTTTTCAATTCATTACTTCTGGAAAAAAATTCAAGCCTAGCTTCATTACTAGTGCTCTGTTTTAGTGCTGATGATAATTGCAAAGGCAGTATTTTAAATTAGAATGTATAAGACCACATGTAATTAACCTGTACAGAAGGGCTGAGACTTCATATTAGACTATTAAATCAATCCCCACAGAATCACTAATGCTGAGCAATTGATTTGAAAATACTGTATGGGCAAAGTAAAGAAGCTGGATGCTAATTACCATCAACGAGAACTTAGCACACTCCTCAGATGTAGAGTGGCAGGCTTTTTCTTCAGGCCCTTAACCCACTTGAAGCTGAGAATTCAAATTAGTTCAGATTAAATACTTAGAACAACCTGGAGTTTAAGACAAGAGAGGATTTTTTGGTGACTCTGAGTGTGATGATTACAATGAGACTCTCCAATGGTCTGGGTGCTGTGGTTGTCATAGACTTAATTTGTGTGTATTCTTAGGGACCCTGGTGAAGTGTTTCTATCAGAGTCCAGTTGTAGTACCTCTTCCTGTATCAGGCATAAGTTTCTCCCTCTAAACTTTTCACTGTGTGCCACCTTTTCACATAACCGTCTTTCAACACTCATCTCTATTCTTATTTCTACCCTGCAACATTTATTTTCTTTCTTCTTCCTTCTTTCCACTCAATCATTCAAGTAACTAGAAAATACCTACTGGCTGCTCAGCAAAGGGATAACCATGATACTTTGCATTTATTCAGTACTATGGCAGAGAATGCAAGTGATCTATTAGAACCCAGTTTCTGCTTCCCTTAGAGTAGCATTCATCACCAGGTGCATGGCTGCATGACATTTCCCACATCCTCTTGTAGTAGGCTTGACTACTATGCTGTGTATGTTGTATCCTTTTATCTTAACCCTACTAATGTTATCTCAGTGAAGCCTCATAACAACCCTGTTAAGGTTACCATTATTCTATTTTATAGAAGAAGCAACACATTTTGCAGAAAGATTCAGTAACTTGTCCAGGGATGACAAGGTACTAAACAACAGATCTAGGATTATTTTAACAGGTACTAGCGAAATAATAAAGAAGTTTAAGATGCCTTTGATCCCTAGGATCCTACAGGTTATTGAAGACCATCTTATTTATGGCCAAGAGCAATTAGAGAACCGTGGGATACTGAGTGTCTGTAGCTGCCATCCAGTCTAATTTTAGGGCCCATGCCATGCCTTTGCTAAATATTTTGAATACCACTCCTACTGAAGGCAAAGTATGAGTGGTGAATCTTTTTTTGTGGCTATGAAGATGCTGTGTGGCTCCAGAGTGAAGAGGGTACCAACCTTAAAAAGCCATTCTAGTTCTCAATGTGCTACGGTGGTATTGAAGCAACACTTCTGAGTGATTTTAGTCAACAATATCTATGGGAGAGCGTGGGATTGTTGATAGCCCAGGCTATCTATCCTCAGCATTGGGGGAAATAATTTCTGATGGCACTGTGACAGATTTTACAACTTGCCACAGACAATTTGATGCTCTTCAAACTGAAAGAGCAATTCCTGACCCCTTGAATCTTACGAGTGGCCTCAGTGATCCAGTTGGAACCATTAGAATGCAGTGGAAGCCACACTGAGTGACTTCCAAGGTTAGATAGGTAGGAAGAGGCCACATGGCTTCTGCTTTTGTTTCTTGGAACACTTACTCTCAGAATCTAGCTACCATGCTGTGAGAAGTCCAGACTCCACAGAGAGGCTATGTATGGTGCCTGCTACAGCCATTGGCCCCATCTGAGCCCCAAAGCAAAAACCTGTATTAACTGCCAGCCACTGAGTGTGCCATCTTGGATATCCAGCCCCGTCGGGCCTTCAGATGATTGTGGCCTAGCTGTTAATTGTCAGAGAGATCTGCAGCAATGCCATCCCCAATTTGTGATTCACAAAATCATGTACAAAGGAATTTAATGGTTGTTTTAAGCGGAAAGTTTTGGAATAATTTGCTTTGTAGAATAAGACTGCCTCCCTGCATAGCCTCGTATCAGTATATTAAAACCCAAGACTTGATTTGGGATTTTAAGGGGATAGAAAAAACCAGTCTTATGTTTCTTTATTGGAAGTTACTTAGAACTAATTAATTTTGGAAAGTGGTGCACTCCACCTGAGAATTTAGGGTCAAAGTCGCAGGTAACAATAAACTGTTACTTTGCCAAAAGTGTTTTGTAATAAGATCTGGGTGGAGGGAATACAAAATTTTAACAAAATTTCTTTGAGATGCCTCATGCCTCACTTGCTCCCCTGTATTTTTATCTGGATATTTTTCTCTCTCTCCGCCTCCTTCTCTCTCTCTCTCTCTCTGCACTTGGTTAGGTCCACTTAAGGGATGTTGGGTACCAATGCCATGTTAAAGCAAAAAAGAAAAGAAAAAAAATCCTTAAGTTCTTTAATAAAGTCTGACATTACTGTTTTGAAAACTTCTTGGCCAAGACTCCACTGAGTTGTGCTACATGGAGTTTGTACCATCTTTAGTTTATCATTCAGAAACCTTCCCTCAAAGTCAGAGTGTGGAGAAAGAAAAGAGAATGTATTATGAAGTCTTCCATTAGTCCAAAGTTGCCTAAATGTTTGAGTGTTGAAGTTATTTAGTTTTCTTCCTTCATTTGCCTGAAATTGATAACCAAAAATGGGATTTAGGGATTCAAAAAGATTATCATCTAAAAGAATTTATGTTAATTAAGCTTTATATAAACAAGGATACTACATGAAATTAATGAAATGTATTGAGTTTTAATATTCTATGAGTCCATGCTAGAGGTGATTTAATATTTATTTGGTATGATTTTAATATTGGAGGTATGGTTATTACTGTACTCTAACTGGCTACCAAGTTAGATAGCATGTCTGTGTTTGGCTAGTTTAACATGCCCTGTGTTGTGGAAAGCATTACTACTCATCGTAGAGCCAGTATTTGGACTTAGGGACATGAGTTGTGATTTACAGGTTGACTCAGACTGATTCACTGAGCCTAGTCCTTCAACTTCCAGTTTTGTTATGGTTTAGATCTCCTGGTAGAATGTTCCCCAAAGGCCTCATATGTTCAAAAATGGGGCATTTGGAAGATGATTGGATTATGGGGTGCTGTACTCATCCATGGTGGATTAATCCATGGATGTATTCAGAGCTGAATGTGCGGTTAGGAGGTGGAGCCTGGTTAGAGGCAGATCACTGGGGGCTTGGCCTGGAAGGGTGTGTTTCTCTCCTCAGCTCCTCTTGCACCTTCTGCTTCCTGGTAGCCATAGGTGAGCAGCTGTCCTTTGTCACCCCAGGCCCCTCTGTCATGCTGTTTCTGCCTTGGAGCCAGCCAATCATGGTCTGCAAATGTGAGCCAAAATAAATCTCTCCTCCTTTAAGTTGTGGGTGTCAGGTATTGTGTTCTGACAGCGAAAGTGACTAAGACAAGGTTGCACTGTGGTTTTGCAGAGAGCAGTCCTCCTGCATATTAATCCTTGCGGGGGATGAAGGCAAGGCATGTGGGAATACAGTTATGAGGTAGGATGTAAACACAGAGTTCTGGGTGTCTTTTTTGTTGTTCCTAAACTACTCCTCTGGACAGGGAGTACAGGTCTGTATCCTAGGAAACTGGCAAATTCGACCAAGTTTGTCTTCTAATCCTTTCAGGAGTTCATTGGTGCCTTTTCTTATTAAGTAAGAACAAACACTTAGATATGTATTATTCAAATTATACTGTATAGCCTTGACCTTGAAAGATGGAAGTCTCAGTGGAAGATATGATCTGCTACCAGCTTGGGCTTCCCCACTAGAGAGCTGCTCATGGTCATCTGCCTGCCCAGACAGAGATCTCCCAAGTTGGCAGAAGCCCTGAATGTAGGCTTTCCCAACGTCGTGGACCCCTGTGTATATCTCCCTGAAATTCTGCCTTTATTATTTGTTTTTGACAACTGTCTTACGAAACTATGTTACCTGGGATTTCTTATTGTGGTTCTGGGTACAGGTCAGACCATTCTAAGAGTGGCCTATTTTTGCCTTAGCCACAGGTTGTACTGTAAGTAGAAATCACGTGTCTGTAGTACCATGGGTACATAATGATGTTTGGTCCATGGGTGTGCCCAGTCATTTGCCTGTGTGGGATGAAGCTAGAAGGATTGAGTCCCAAAGGCCTGGCATTAGCATTGCACACTGTGTTACCCATAGGTCAACAACTTCTTTAGGGAAGAATCTTTATTGGTTAGTGAGTAAATGACTGAATGAATTATTTAATTTAATTAATTTAACAATATTTATGATGAGTCTGTTATGCCCCAGTTACTATGCAGGATATTGGTGTTGAGTGGATGAGCAAGATGGATGTGACTTCTTTTCTCAAGGAGTTTGGAGTTGAGGGAGTAAGGTAGATATTCATGTCCAGTACTCAGAGAAGTCATGAAGAATGTGCACAACCTCTTGGCTGATGAAAGTTTGAGGTGGGGGCGGGGGAAGGATGATCTCAATGAAGAGTAGTTTGTACTTTACAGTGAATATTTGGAGGTTAACTTATTGCATCTCCTTGACCATTTGAATCTTCATTCTTGTAGGAGGAGAATAGTTATATTAGCTCATTTTCCATTGCTGTAATAAAATACCTGAGGGTCAGTAACTTATAAAGAAAAGTAATTTACTTAGCTCACTGTTTTGAAGGCTGAAAGTCTAAGGTCAGGTAGTTCCATCAGTTTGGCCTCTGGTGAGGGCCTTATGTTGGACACTGTCATCATAGTGTTAGGAGCACCTGTAAGAGCAGTCACATGGCAAGGCAGGAAGACCGAGAGAGATTCAAGGGTCAGGCTCACTCATTTATAACAGCTGGCCCTTGTGGGAACTAACTGGGGTCCATGAGAACTACCTTAATGTCTTCTTAGGACAGAGCCCCCAGTGACCTAACCACCTCCCACTATCCCCCCTGCTCCCATTGCCACACCAGGGACTAAGTTTCCAACACATGATGCATATTCAAGCCATAGCCAAATCACAGAAATGGATCTTGTCCAATGTGCAAATATTTCTAGGCCAAGTGGCCTTGGGAAAAGTATTTATTTGGAGGCAAAGGCCTTTGTTGAGTTGCTGTTTTCACCTTTATAGGAAGGTTTAACCTTGGGAGAGTCACCTGAGATTTCCTGAAGTGCAGTCTGTCTTCCTACCATCTGAGTTCTCCCAAGCTTTGCTTGAAGGGTGTTATTGGCTCTGTTGGAGAAAGGAGCCAAGAAACCTCAGAACCAACTGGTCTGTTCTGGACACTGGATTACTCAGCTGGAGTGTGAGGGGGTTGGTCTGGGCCATTCTGCTGCCCTAGAGCTTGAGTGTAAGCCTCTAAGCATGAGGAAGACACTGGGGAAGCAGAGATCCTTAACTCCATCAAGTAGGGCTCTCATCTCACAGCAACCACCCATTCTCCTTCCTTGGGTCCTGTGCATAAAATCAGGACAACCCAGGTAATGACCAAGGACAGGCTTTAGCTGGATACTCATCATCTCCCATTCATTGATCCAGTGAGGGTGGGGTAGATCCTCTCTCTACAAACTCTCCAAGCTCATTTAAAATAGTAAGAAAATTCCTCAATGCTTTCATTTATCTATTAGGTCAGTTAATTTCAGAGTTGTTCTATGTCAAGGTTATTTACATGGAATTTGCTAGAGGGAAGTGTATTGCTTATTCTATAGAAAGTAAATCCACTTTTGTAATTTTTTTCTTTTCTTTTTTTCCCCTCTCCTTAAAAGCATCTGATAACTCATTCCATCTTTTTGGAATCTGACTTTGGGCTCTAGTCCCTCATGTTTCCTTTACAGTGGCCTGTAAGTCATGGCTAACCCAAATCCTTCATGTCTGTGGTTAAGCACGTTTTCTCTTGTTATTCTACCCACTGGGGACTCACAGGACATCTTACTGTAGGTAATGTCAGATGAGATTTAGAGAGTTTCACCAATTGTAAATCAATGCCTTGAGGCTTAGGAATATTTTTCCTTGTCTGTTCTCTTGGATTATGTACTTGAGTCCTATGAATACGGTTTAAGGAGATCTCAATTTATTTAAAGTAATCCCCAACACAGCTCCAAACATTTAGAAAACATCTTGTCCGTAAAAAGAATAAGTCTAGTTTTCCTCTCCTCCACTAAATAAAACACCATCCAGTTCTTCTATTCCAATTTGGGAGAGAACCAAGTGTTACAACTCTAGGGTGAAGTCATTTTAGTCATGTCTATTTATCTTTGAAAGTTCCTGGGATCTACAAATCATTATTAAACTCCATAGGATTTTTTTAACCATTTATTCTGTGCTATACACTGGACTAGGCACTGAGGATGTAATGCTGTTTGACATATAGCTTTTCATTTTTGGGAAACCAAGGAGAGGTTTGGGAGAGGGACAGGTAGAGAATTAATCATAGGATGAAATGATAAGGAATGTATATGTATATATACATTTTCATGGATCCTGATATATGTTGTTAAATTGCTTCCCAGTAGAGTGTAGCAATTTACATATTTGACTTGTATAAAAGTATAGCAAGTTGGCAAAATATGGCCAGCCTTGAATATTATTTATTTTTAAATGTCTTTTTCCTGGTTTAATAAATATAAAATGATTCTGATTATATGCAGTGTTTAGCGCTGTGCTTAGTATATGGTGGTTGTTTTTACTAGCATTCCCTTCAGCCTAGCCTTATCTTGATCCTTGGACTCACAGCCTAGACCTTCTGTCTGACTGTACATCCTCTGACCTAACTTTGATTACTATCAATCTCTTGGAAGTACCTGGTCTTGGGTTGCTCTTCTTCACATGATCTTAGCCATTAATGATGATATTGAACACCTAGATTGAGCTTGCATGCAGCATAGTGGTTAAAGCATTGCCCATATTCATCTCTTGGCTCCTCAATTTGTCAGCTGTGTGATCTTCAATAAATTACATAATTTCTCTAAATCTGGAGATAATTGTTATAATATATGCTAAGCAGGTAACACTGTGCTTGATACAACATGACTGATATTAGTCTTAATAATGTATTTTAATAAGTCATATTGACCTTCAAGATAGGTGTGATATTATTCTTATTTTAAAGAAGAGACATTGAGGCTCCAAGAAGTTAAGTACTTTGCCCAATATGAGAAACCCAATATAGTTTGATTTCTTTTATGGCATGGGTGAATGGGCTTGTGCTAGTCAGTCAGCTTTCCATTGCTAGGAGAAAATACCTGAAATAGCCAATCAACTTAAAAGAGGAAAGCTTTTTTTTTTTTTTTTTGGTACCGGGGATCAAACTTGGGACCTTGCGCTTGAGAGTCAGGCGCTGGAACCACTGAGCTAAATCCCAGGCCTGAGGAAAGCTTTATTTTGGCTCATGGCTTCAGAGGTTTCAGTCCATGGTCACTTGGCTGCATTGTTTTTTGGGCTAGTGGTGAGTCAGAAAATCAAACAGGAGGTATGAATGGAGCAAGCTATTCACCTCATGGTAAGCAAGAAAAGAGAGGAAGGGGCTGACGTCCCAATGTCTCCTTCAAGTGTATGAGCCGAATAATTTAACTTCCTCCTACTAAGCCCCGTCTACCAAAGCTCCACAAGGCTGAAGACCCAGACCTTAGCACATGGGCCTGTGGGAGACATTTAAGGTTCAAACCATAACCTGGCCCATTGCTTTGTGGGAGTGTTCAGGAAAGCTATTTGTGTATCAGGACAGCCATTACTAACAACTACGCACGGGGTGACCGCAAACCTCAAACATCTAGCCTTCTAAACTCAAACCGAATGAATCCCTAACTGTCTCTTATCAGGATTCCAAAGTTGCCAGCAGCCACTCAAGTACTACCTAATCTGTAGGGAAGTAGGACAGAGGAAAATTTAGGGTGGAAAGAGAGATTTATTTAACCACTTGTGGTTTAAACATTCTACTTCTGAAAAATTTACAAAAGCCTACGATCACATGAATTTATTGCCCTGGGCCCTGAAACAGAAGCCTCATTAGTGTTGTGGTAATTTGGCCGCTGGTCTGAACTTGTGACTAGCAGTTAACCAGCAATAGATGGCTAGTTACTTTTGATTGCTTGTCCCTTTCCTCTGAATTAAAACTTTGTCATTCGCATAGTTTCAGTCTGAGAGTTACTGCCAGGGTGGAATTACTCTAATTAAGAGGAAAAGAAAAATATGCTGCTAGTCATTAATTTTTCTTGATTAAAGGGTGACCCAGTTTGAGGTTAAGTGAAGAGGACTGAGGTGGTAATTTAGCACTCTGGGGGGTTTGTGGGGATTTTTTTTGAGCTGGAGAAGCAACAGCTGGATTCCAGAATTGCCATCTGATTTGAATTTGTAAGTACTCGTAAAAAAGGTAAGAGGTCTTCAGGAGTGGCCAGCTAATGTTTAGAACTAACAAAAGCAAAGATAGGGTTGCGGGCATAGCACTAGAATTTGAATGCTAACAATGCTGCATGAATGTCCTGATAAGTGGATGAAGACTTTTTCTGCCTCAAATGTAAAAATATTGTATTTTCTTGGTTTGAGGCATAATTTATACAAAAAGCATATACTCGGAGCCAGAAGACCAGAATGTGAGTTTTGATCCTATAGCTAGTCATATGACTTTCAAATTAATCTTTTTGAGCTCTCAACTTGTTTCTACAAGGTAAGTGGTAAATATTATGATTCATATTACAAACCTAGTTTGCAGAATCAAGCAGAGGTAAAACACGTGAATAATAAAGTTATATGTTATTATGGTATCATCAAGTTCTCAGATCACTTATAAGTTGGGCTTAGGCAGTATGTTTCAGAAGGGAAAAGAAGGGAAGACAGAAGGCCTGGATTTGAGTTTGTGCATGTCTGTAATCCCACCACTCTGGGAGCCTGAGGTGAGGGAATAATAAATTTGAGCTGAAGCTGGGTAACTTAGTGACTTAGGAAGACTTTCCCTCAAAATAAAAATTAAAAAGGCTGAGGATGTAGCTCAGGGGAAAGACCCTGGGTTCAATCTCCAGTGCTGCAAAAATAAAACAAAATTAAAATCAAACAAACAAAAAGACGATAATGACCATTCATTTTCTTTTTCTTTTTTAGAGCTTTGTGGATATAACTGGCAAATAAAAATTGTACATATTCAAGGTGTATGATGTGATGTTTTAAGGTACACACACATTTTGAATGATTTCCATAATCAAGCTAATTGGTGTAGCCATATATTTAAGATCTACTCTCTTAGAGAATTTCAAATATTCAATGTAGTATTCTTAACTGTAGTCATCATGTTGTAGATTAGGTATCCATAACTTATTCACCTGATGACTGCAATTCTGTGTCCTCTGACATCTTCCCTACTTTGCAATCCCTTGTAATCACCATCTACTCTGTTTCTATGGGTTTGACTTTTTAAAGATTCCACTTATAAGTGAGCTCATGTGGTATTTGTCTTTCTGCGTCTGGCTTATTTCATTCAGCATAATGTCCTCCACATGTCCATATAATTGCAAACAGTAAGATTTCCTCTTTTAAAAGGCTAAATAGTATTCCATTATATCTATCATCTCTCTTTATTAGTTCATCCATGAATGAACATTTAGGTTATTTCCACATCTTGGCTATTGTGAATAGTGCTACAATGAACAGGGGATGAACAGTTTTAGATAGCAATGATTTCTATGGAAAATTAATTAGGAAAGTCAGGTAGGGAATATGGTGTGTGTGTGTGTGTGTGTGTGTGTGTGTGTGTGTGTGTATGGGGAGGTTGGAGGATTGCTCTTTTATTTAGTATATCCTTTTATTGGTACATTTTAGGTATACAATATAATGACATTCATCATTGGAGATACGCACCTTCACATATTCTCTTTGTTCTTATTTTTTCCCCCTACTCCTGCCCTCCTTTCAACCCCTCCATCCCTCCCTATTTACAAAGACTTTGTTTCCATTTTTTCACTTTCTCATATTAATTCCATTCCCTTCTTTCCTTTCCCCTTCCCCCCCCTTCCCCTTCCCCTTTGCCCCTTTTCTTCCTATTTCACATTTTCTATTATACCTTTCAGTCCTTATTTACACTTTCAGTTTCTCACACTAGAGAAACTATTTGGTATTTACACATGTGTGTCCTAATTATTTCACTTAAGAGTATCACCTCAATGTGCAGGATTGCTCTTTTAAATGGAGCAGTTGAGGAAAGCCTTACCGAGCCTGTTAGCTTTTTCATTGCTGTGATGACTATCTGAGATAAATCAATTTAAAGGAGGAAAGGTTTATTTTGCATCATGGTTTCAGACCTTTAATCAGTACTTGGCCCTGCTGTCTTTGTGCCTGTGGTGAGGCAGCGCGTGGTGGTGTGGACCATGTGGCAGAGGAGGTCTATTCACTGCATGGTGGCTGTGAAGGAGAGAGAGAGAGAGAGAGAGAGAGAGAGAGAGAGAGAGACCCCTAACTTCCTCTGACTAGGCTTTACCTCCTAAAGGTCCCACTACCTTTCTGATGGCTTCACAGGCAGGTGACTAAGTGACTAAGCCTTCAACATGTAAGTCTTTGGAGGATATTAGGGTCCAAAGCACAAACACCAAGAGTGCCATTTGTGTAAACAGGAGGCAGGAAAGGGCCCTGCTGCTGCGAGGGAGGAGTGTGCAGAGGGAATAGCCAGGGCAAGGACCGAAGTGGAAACCTGCCTGGCATATTCTGGGAATGGGAGCAGAGCGAGATGGGGAGTTGAGGCCAGGGAGGTCGGTGATGCAGGAGATGGTACAAGGCTTGTGGAACCACTGTGAACACTTGGGCTTTTACAAGTGAGGTGGTGGTGTGGGGCAGGGGCCTTTTCAGACTCATTCTGGGTCCTCTGCCAGGCTGTTTTGAAGCACAAGGGCACCTGTAGCCCCTGCCTACTGTACACAGCTGGCAACATTGGCTAAATGAGTCAGTGTATGGAGAGTTCCCAGGCAGAAGTGATTTTCTTAAAGCAGGTGTGAGCGTTAGGAAGCAAAGAGGGGTGTCACTGAAGTGAGAGTGAGAGGGACAAAGAGGCAGACAGCGTCAAGGGACAAATGGAGGCTGGCTCGCTCCTTCCCCATGATGTTCTTATGAATTTCCCAAGGGTAGCTGCAAGAGCTGGCTTGGATCTCCATGCCACTCCCAAGTCCTTATGCTATATGCAGTCTCATTGGCATCGGAAGACCTTAGTAAGTCAATGCTGAGAGAATGAATGAATGTAATCTATGTCTGCTAGTGTCACCCAAAGGTCCATGTGGTAAAGGCCTGTAGCCCAGCTTTTGGGTGGTGATGGAACCTCTAGGAAGTGGGGCTTACTGTGAGTCTTTAGGTTATTGGGAGTATGGCCAGGAAGGAGATTGTGGAAACTCATCCCTTCCTCTTCTTGCTCCTTGGCCATAAGTTTAATGGGTTTTCTCCACCATGTGCTCCTGCCATGATGTGCTGCCTTGCCACAGACCCAAAAGCAATAATGCAAACTGATTATGGATTGAAACCTCCAAAGCAGTGAGCTCAAGTAACCTTTTCTCTTTGTAAGTTGATTATGTCAGGTATATTTTATACTGACAGAAAGCTAGCACAGTGTGAACATTATTGTGGTGAATCAACTTGGCTGGAATAAGAGCTGCCTAGCAGCTTGCTAAAGCTCAGTTCTAGGTGTCTAGGTGACTGATATCTAGGCCAGAAAACTGAGGGGAGGATCCGTCCCCATTGTGGTGGCACCAACCAACAGGCTTGTAGCCTGGATGGAATAACAAAGAACAGAAAGAAATGTGCCTATTTCGAAGAGCTCCAGTCTTCTCCAGAAGGTTCATCCTTTGCTGCCATTACTTTTGGACATTGGTCTTCAGATCTCCAGTTTCTTCATCTTTCTGCTGCAGACTTGTACCAGTGACTCTCCATCAAGCTTCCAGACCTTCAACCTTGCATGGGGTTGCATCCTTGATCCCTCTTGTTCTATAGCTTCTATCTTCTTGGACTAAGCAGCTACTGGATCCTCTGGATCTCTAGCACACAGATGGCCATTATGGACTCTCCTGCCTCTGGTCCTGTCAGCCTACCTAATAAATCCCGTTGCATAATAATATGTGTATTTTCTATCAGTCCAGTTCCTCTAGAGAATCCTAGCTAATACACACAATGTTGCAGCTTCTTCATCGAGTCTCCAGGTGCATTGGGCACCTCGTCCCCTCCTTGAGTCTTTGAGTTACCACTAACTCACCAAGGACAGCTGGAAGAGGACAAAGGTGTCTGGGATCACACCTGTGCACTGGGAACACATGGGAATGATTATTATACACGTTTTCACTTTTCACCTGACTATGTGTTGCTGTCAGCTTCTAGGTTTCATTTCCAAGGCAAAGCTGGGGGAATTAGGAGATATGGAGGCTTCTTGAGGCTGCTAGAAAAGTCTGCCCAGGCCCCTTGGGACCAGGCACTTTCCTCTTTGATCTACTAGGGCTCCCTTGGTCTTGGAGATTGGGCACATCTTGGAAAGATGTAACTTCATATTTTTTTTTATGGTCTATGGCTGAGTTTAAAGAAGAGGTGGAAGCTTGTTAAATTTTTATTTATGATGTGATTTTCAGGATTCAGTATTCACAAATAGTGACAAGGTTGAATTTATGAAAGTGGAGGCTATTTTAATATGTTATCATCTCAGCTTGAAATGTTGCCCCTGAAGGAACTGTTGGAATTTGGCTGCACTGAATGGCATCGTGGGAGCAGCTTGTCCATAATAAGCACTTACCTCAATTGTATTGTGACTCACAGTCGAAAAGCTAAATGCTGTGAATTCAACTTGAAATTCACACATAGATTTCAATTTGGATAAATAAAGTTTTGTTTTCCTGGGTTTATCCTTAATTAGTAATTTGATTCAAGTTTAATTAACATAGCTTAGTGATGGCTTTGGCCTCCTTTAGCATTCTTTAACCTATTAGCTTTGAAATGTGAAGGAATTATCTCAAAGGGAATGAAGAAAAACCTTTTTTCTTAAAGACAATTTCTTCAGTGGGAAGCACTGTAATTCACAGTCATTTGCAGTTGATATCAACTGGTGAAACAAAGGCCAGGGGCCGGAGTGGAAGCTGAGTGGGTGGGAGCTGCCCCGGTCTTCCTAGATCTCTGCCCAAGTGCCTGCTGGTGCAAATAGACTGACTCATTAAACCAAGGCCTTCACCCAGGGTGCAGACATACGCATCTTCCTGGTATATTTTTGAAATTGGAGCTGCCTTTTGTAAAGGAGACCTTGCCTTTATTTATTTTTTTTGGAGGAAAGGCTGCAAATCTAAGAGGCATGGAAATGACAGACCATTTTAGAGAGATTTTATGTGACAAGAGAAAAAGACAATGTCATGCATTCAAGTTTTTTAAAACCTTTCCAGAAATATGTAGAGAAACTAATTGTAGAATAATTGATAGTTCCTAGAGCTGGTGTTCTTTAAAATAGACTATTCAAAACTAGAAAACCAAAAGACATTCATTAGCCTGATTATCAGTTTTATAAGATGTGAACCATGGAGTAGTAAATGTGTCAGAAGCAAAGCAACTCCCAAGTAGGAGGTAACAGGCTATCCCTGTGGCCCAAAGCCTTTCAGGGACCGTTATAAGAGGCCTTGCTTCAGGACGTAAAAGACAGCAATTCAGTCTCTCCATATCTGTGGGTTCTGAATTCATGGATTTAACCAACGGCAGGTGGAAAATATTTGGGAAAAAACTGAATGTGTACTGAACATGTATAGACTTTTTTCTTGTCATTATTCCCCAAACAATACAGCAGAACAACTATTTACATGAAAATTACACTGTACTAGGTATTTGAAGTAATCCAGAGATGATTTAAAGTATTTGGGGGATAAGCCTAGGATCTATGCAAACACCATGCAATTTTATATAATTTATAAGAACATCTATGGATTTTTGTATCTGTGGGGCATCTTGGAATCAATCCCACACAGATACACAGGAATGACTTATATACCTGAGCCTGGCCCAAATAGTTGCTTCATCAGTGACTCTTAGATGCTTTCCTAGGTTTTGTAATTTAGTGGTGAAGAGCTCAGATCTGGATTGGAATCCTGGCTTCACCACTGATGGGGTTATATGATATTGGACAAGTCACTTAATCTTGCTAAATCTGTAAAATGAGGATAACAATCATGAGTAGCTCTTAAGTGGTTGTGGAGGATTAAATGAACTAATGTGTGTTAAGTGCTCCAGGATATACTTCACGATTCCCTCTTGGTTTCAGCCACATGGGGCATAATGGATCACTTCTCACTGTGCAAGAGAGGGGATTATTTTCAAGAGAGAAAGGATAAGTCAGCCCTCCTTTGAGACTCATCCTTAACGGGTCAATGTTCATACCTCTGTTTTCCCTTTACAAGAGCCTGGCATTTTGTGACTCCCTGCCACCAAGTGGGGGGAGTGTGTGTTTGGGTTTGCACTTTGTGTAGCATCTTGGCATTTCTGTTCCTCCTCTGTACCACAGGTGCATGGCCAAAGGCAAGGGCTCATGATTTCCTAAGGGATGGGAGACTAACTGGGAAAAGTGATACCAGAGGCACACAGGGGAACACTTTGGTGCTTGTCTTGTCTTCTCCAATTCTGATCGAGGGTTGGATTTGACCTCGCAAATGATATTTTACAGATTAGGAACCCTCTTCAGGGGTCTTATAACTTCTCTTGGTGGGAGATATCTTAGCTTTGTTGGTAGTTTAATATCCCCCCCACCCTCAATGGATCCTGGAGGCTCCATCTGGCTTGGCAGGCAGGAAGTGGAGGTAATAAAGCGGATCTAAAGTATGAGCAGCACTAAAAAAAAAGTCAAATATGTAAAGGCTTAATTTTAAATTATTTTTAAAAGCAGGAAATAGATGATTGTAGACATTATTGCCTGTTGTTTGATTTTTCTTCTGCACTTTTGTTCTTTACCCTTATTAGTAAGTAGAAGTGAGCAATATTTGGAGGTCTTTTCCACCTTTTTCAGCTCTCATTTCCCCATACTTTTAGTTTTTTTGGAAAGCAAGAAATGACTTGCCTTTAGTGGTTCAGTGTTTGAATTCTTGCCTGTCACCAAAATCAAGTGATGGATCCAAGGTGGGATTCAGATTGCGTGTGTGTGTGTGTGTGTGTGTGTGTGTGTGTGTGTGTGTATGTGTTATATCTGAGGATTCTGTATATGTTTTTCTTCCTCAAAAAACTGGTGAAAATTAGAGTTCCAAACCTGAGTTCTATTATTATAAACACCATGCAGGGCAAACTGTATGAAAGATCAAATGTAGGTTTTCATTGTTCTTTCTTTCCACCTCTGCTCTGGAAGACCCCAATTTCTAAGATGCACTCTGGGGGACAGTGAATCACAGCTGTCTGCATCCTATTCCACAAAATAACAAACTAAAAGAAAAGGGCAAATAAAGGGTTAGGACAACAGGAGCTGCTGTGATCAGCTCATGTCACTCTGCCGCCCATACCCCATTTCTCTATTCCCTGAAGGCTTTCCTGAGGCCTAGGCAGTGGGGAGTGTGGGATACAGGGTTCTTGAAGCCTTTATGTTAAAAAGCTTAACTTTGTCCTTTGAAAGTGGAAAATGATTTAAAAAAAAAAATCACATTTTTTTTTTTTTTTTGGTCAGGATCAGACTGGAGAGACTGCAACCTTAACAGAACTTTAGAATTTAAGAGTCGAATGGATCTTGTCCAATTTCACTTTTCAAAGGAGGAATAGGAGGCTCAGGGAGATTAAATGTCTTCCTGCATGACACACAGCACCAATTTATACTAAATCTGGCTTTGAGTGAGTGGAGATACAGTGAGAATCCAAAGAATGAACTGCAAAGGAATAAAAGTAAGCGGATTCAGATCCAGAACTGATTTCTCCATAAGGAGGAGTTGCCATTGTTTCATGCACACATCATCTTGTATGTAAGAAAAAGCTCTTAGGGCCGAGGATTTAGCTCAGTGGTTTCGCCACCTGCTGCGCAAGCGCAAATGGCCCGAGTTTGATCCCCGGTACCAAAAAAAAAAAAAAAAAATAAAGAAAAAGAAAAAGCTCTTAAAAGCCAAATCTGAGTACACATTGCTGTTGTGGTTTATAATTAAAATGTCCCCCACAAGTTTCATGTGTTTGGAAGGTGATTTGATCATGAGGGCACTATATAGTCATTAGTGGGTTCATCCATTGTTGAGTTCAGCAGCTAAATGTGATTTTATGAGGTGGGGCCTGGTTGGAGGTGGGTCACTGGGGATGTAACCTGGAAAGGTATATTCCTGTCCCTCTTTTCTTTCTGCTTCCTGGCCACCATGAAGTGAGTAGCAGCTTTCTTCTGCTGGATCCTTCCACCATGCTGTTTCTGCCTTGCAGCCAGAAGACTATGGACTGGACACACATAAACCTTTCCTCCTTTCAATTGTGCATATTGGAAATTTTGTCCCAGGGATAGGAAAGTGACAGATTTTGGTACCAAGACTGAAGTTGTTGCTGTGATTGTGTCTAACCATGTCGTTTAGAGGTCCTTACTAGTTTGTGGGAGGAGTTTGGAAAGGTGTGGAGATGAGATCTAGGGAAGCCCTAGAATGCTCTAAGCAGAGCCTTGTGGGTGATTCTGATCTGAGCTCAAAAGACCAGAGTGCTGATAAAGAAGACAGTAAAGGAGAAGCTCAGGAGGTTTCAGTTGGAAAGAAGGACTCCACAGGCATTTGTACTAGAGGCCATGTAAATTACACACTGGCAGAAAATTTGTCTTCATTTTGCCTGTCCTCAGATTTTGCAGGAGGCTGAGATTAGGGGTGATAGTCTAATTGATCTGATGAGGGAAATTTCAAGGCAACCCAATGTTCAGGCTGAGGCTTGAATACTGCTGGATACTTTTAGTACAGTGAAAATACTGAGAAAAAAGATAGTTAAATGATTTGAAAAACTTGAAGCTTGCCTGGAAAGAAATTATCTACAAAGTTGGGGCCATGGAATGCGCAGTTCCTGAAAAGATTACCATTAAGGAGAAGCCAAGTACTTTGCATCTGAACAATAGAAAAGATGATTTGAAGGTATCAAGAATCAGCAAGATCCCATCCTTCACAGGCTCAAGGGTGCACAACTATACAGCTTTCATTTGAAAAGAGAGTCCCTGGAATGCCTGCTTGAGAAGAGTTGCCTGGGTAATTGGCTACCTGGGATTTATTTCACTGTGGCCAGTCATTCATGGGATGAGCAGCAGCTTTCCTCTGCCAGGCCCTTCCCCTGTGTTATTTCTGCCTTGGAGCCAACAGACTATGAACTGAACCCCCTGGAAACTGAGCCAAAATAACTCTGTCCCGTAAGATGTGGGTGTTGGGTATTTTGTCCCAGTAATGGGAGAGTGACTAATACAATTGCTAAATAGCCATTACTTATTTAGTGCAGAAGATCAATATGGTGTGACGGAAAAATTTCTTGGGCTTGGAATGGGATGGGGAGGGATTGGAAGACTTGGTCCAGTCCCAAATGGGTGATGAGGCACTTGTGTTATCTTTTGGTCCCTTAAAGCCTCATTTGTGCGGTGAAGGGTTGGATAGTTTCTAAATTATATTATAGCACTAAAATTGTGGTATTTGTTGGGACATAGTTTCTACAGTATGTGACAGAAATAAAAAATAGCAGATATAAACAAGCAGTTCTATACTTTTCGTATGTAAAAGGTGGAGGTGATCTGATGGTTCTGGCCTCTGAGGTCACCAGGAGCCCTAGCTTTTTCTGTGTTGTTGTTGTACTAACCTAAGAGTGTTCCATTGTCTTCACAGCCCACCATGCCTGGTCACTATATGAAGGCAAGAGAAAGAGGAGAGGAAAGGTCCTTTCCTATTAGGAGCATAGCTCAGAAGTTGCACTTACCACTTCTGCTCAAACTCTGGTGACCATAACTTAGGGAAATAGTGCATAAGGGGGCTGAGAAATGTCATCTTTTTTGGGGGGGGGCTGGCTATGTCCCTAATTATGAGTTCTAACTCCATAGGTGAAGAGGAAATATTTATTGTCATTGACAGTTACTGTCATACAAATCATACTTAAGACAATAAAGAACACAGGATAGCCTATTTTCCCTCCCACTGCTAAATGAGGCATGGAGGGCTGAGGTAGGCATGGTATCTCTGAGAGCCATGACAAAAGCCCACCTTGGAGAAATAATGGTGGGTCTTGGAGACCCTGGTGCTGCGACTCTATTATTCAAAGTAGATAGTGGTGAAACTACGTTTGGGGGAAACTGCCCAGTTCCCAATGTTTTCTTTTCTCTGAACTCTTATTTCTCAGCATGGCAGATAATAATAGCCATATTTCCCCCTCCACCCATCATGGCAACAGACAAGTGTGATACCTGACCTGTACAGGGCCATCACATTATCTGTCCTGCAATTTGGAGCTATGACTGAGTCATGTTGATTGGAGGCCATATGCTTGAACTTGGGTGTCATAAACTAAAATATGGTGTGGTGCTATCTTTCATCATGAGAATGTGAAATCAGAGAAAACCAGTTCTCAGACAGAGAAGAAAGGAAGCAGGTATTCAGGGAGAGAGCCCCTCACCCCCCATTGAAGGACTTGAAAAGAAATTGGCAGAGGGCTACCCTGATGTCTCTGCTCCCTGGGACTCAGTTTCTCATAAACTAAGATGCATTTGTTACTATTAAATTTATTAAAATACTCTTTAAAATGTGCCACAGGTATTTAGAGAGAGCTTATTTTAGAGAAATCCCTTATCTAACAAGTTGAATTTTTTAAAACAAATCTTAAAATCTCATGTACCATCTTAACAGCTAATGGCTTGCAAATTTCAATTTTCTGCTTGTCACTAAAAGTGACAACTCAGAGGAGACTATAGAAATTGATTCACCTAGCTAAACTCATCCAAAGTGGGGAAGCTAAATAGGTCAGTCAATGGAAACCAAAACTGCAGTGTCTTTTCCCAAATAAAACAGCAAGAAATCCATGTGGGAAGGGATGAAATGCAATGCAATGGTCCAGAAGGGATATTAAAAATAGCTCATCTTTATTTTTAAATGTCTTCCTTCAATTGAAATGAACATGTGAATTTGAAGAAGATCTTAAGTTGGTATTAGAGGGTAGTGCTCGCTATACATTTGTAAGTTGACTTCAAAGGAAAAAATAGGCAAGTCATCAACTTGCTTAAATAAAATTTAAGAGTGGAAATTCTGATGAGAACAAGTCCATGCTGTGAATCTCCCTGTATAAAATATGAAATCTACTAAAAGAAATATATTAGAGTCTGGCTTCAATTAACTGGAACCTAACTTACCAGAGCTTTCAATTGCTATTATTATTATTATTAATAAATTCACTTAAATCAGTGAGGCAATAAAACAAATCATGTTCTAGGTGTTGTTCTAGCTGTAGGTCTTTTCTAACCTCTGATACTTATCTAGAACCACAGAATTGGCTGAATAATTGGGTTATGGAGCTAGTAAGATTTAAAGGTCATTGTGTACAATGGTTTTCAGTATTGGTTGCACATCACAATCATCTGGATTAAAAATCCTGATGTCCAGGCTACGGCTGATATTAGTTAAAGCAGAATCTCTGGAGATGGGATCTAGACATATGAATAGAATTTTCCAGATGATTCCAATTGTACAGTCAAGTTTCAAAGTCAGGGGTCTTTATTTCTTTACCCAAGAAGTAAAGTGACTGACCCAGATTGCCAGCCAGGAACAGAATCAGGACTTCATCTAGGGCTTTACAGACCCAGTCTGGTCCCTTCCCATTATGATACTCAGGCTCCTAGGTGTCACCCCATGCTGAATGCTAAGCTAGCACTGTCTAACTCTGGGGTGCTGCCTAATTATTCTGAGATCTTTTTAATGCGTCTTGCCATGAATAGGTGTTGGGTGAGGCTGAGAATTTGCATTTCTAACATATTCTCAGATGCTGCTGCTGCTGGTCCAAGTACCACACTTTGAGAATTCTATTCTAAGCTCTCCCTGGACTTCGTCTCTACTCACAACACAACTGCCAGCACCCAGGCGGAAGGTTTGGGTGCTGCACACCATCAGTCAATGATGCTATTGCTGTTTGTCAAGGTATCTCCGTGTTTGTCCAAAAGCTATTCTGTTCGCTCAGAAGCTAAGAATCATCACAGATGAACTGTCCTTTGTATCAAGGTATTCTCCAGCCACGTGATTTGCTGAATGGCCACATTCAGCTTCATCATTCCTGAGTCGGATGTTTCTTTAAGCTTATCCTCGAGAGAGTGAAAGATGTGCTTCATGATGGGCAACACCAAGGAGGTTAAAGTTCACTGACAAGGACCATTCTTTATGTAGGGCGCATGTCTGAGCTCCGCTTATCAGCCTCCACATGTGGCCAGAGATGGAAAAACGGACTGGCAGTAGAATAAAACCTGGGCATCTGAGGAAATCCAGACCTAATCCTCTCCCATAAAACAAAGTGGAAGATAAGTGAAAACGGTTGAAATCTGAAAGCAGATGGTTGAGTTCCACCACACTGGGCTGTAAAGGGGGACCTTTGCAGAGTATTTATGGGTTTGGGGAAACCTAACAAGGTGTTGCTGTAAATGCCAAGAAAGACACAGAACAGTGATTTTGTTATGGGAATACATCTCATGATGACTGCAGCCAGGATGGGAAGGAGTTGTGTGCATGCACGTGTGTGTGGGAGGTGCATTGGTTCTGTTCACACTGCTGTGAGTAATCCTACTTGGTGGATGCTATCAGGCTATGATGAAGATCTTTCACCAGGCAGTCAATATTCCTGGTCTTTTAAGGTCTGTCCTTGTTCCTAGTCTGACCCTTAGAATACTTTTGATAGATAAAACAATTCCTTAATATCCGAAAGAGTAGCTAACTGGACCTTTGGAAGCTCTTCTCCCTGAAAAAGAAATCAATATGATATGGACAATTTAGAAATCATTTTTAAGATCTAAAGAGCTCTGTCTAATTGCAGCCCTGCAGCAGTACTGCACAGACATGTTGTTTGGGGGGAAGGGGTGGCCTTTTGTCTCCAACTCTGAGGAATATGAGCTCTCTGTTTCAAAGTGAGTAAATGGAGCAGGAGGATTTTGCAATTGTAGTTTAAGCTGAGTGGACCCTTCGGATTTTCCTGGTGCTTGTCAGAATTCTATTTCTGGATGGCTGCATTGTGATGGAGAAAGACAAGAGGGGATGTGGGGAGAGGAATCAGAATGAGAAACACGCAAAGGGAAAACAGATGTCTGGAAGTCACAAGCAGAGCTCTCATTTGCAGTGTTCGGGAAAAACAGCTTTGGACATGAATAGTAAACATAAACAAGAAAGAATTAGTGGCCCCAGTGCCACACTGTGGGATGTCCCTCCTGATTCCCCACCATGTTCTATCTCCCCAGAATGTGATGACCCAGCTGGCACTGTTGAGCATACCTAACCCCAGTCTTCCTTTCTCAGATTCTACTGTCAAAATTTACAGCTCTGGTGTCCTGTCCTTTCAGTGCCTTCTCCCTGCCAGTTCAATGAAGCCATTGGTATCTGTCCATGTAGGCCAGGGGTTCTCAGTAAGTGGTCCCCAGACAAGCAGTACCACTTGGGAATGTCTGGAAATGAAAATTCTCAGGCCCTACCCCAGATCTACTGAACCAAGAATTGGCAGTGGGGCTGAGCCCTTGTGACTCGGCAAGCCTTCAGATGATTCCTGCTAAAGCTTGAGAATTACCCACACAGACTTGCTCTGGAGCAGAGGAAATTGTCCATAGACAGAATTGAAATTTCCTGGTGGGAATTTGGGACATTATAACAGGTCAATGGAGGAGGTAAAATTTGGAGGAGCAGCTGGGTCCCTTTTTACCCTCCCACCCCCATAACTCCGTGTTTTGTCTACAAGTTAGACCCACCCTCTGGCCATTGTTAGTGGAGATGGTCTTGGGTACTGATGTTGTTGCCAGTAATAGGGAGAAAGGGTCTCCCAAGAAGCAGGTTGAACAGCTCACCCCATTGCCAATGTCCTCTTCCTGTCACTCTTCCTTGTTCTCCAATATGGTTTGAATGTGTCAAAGCTGTCTTCTTTGGAATTATTCTCCTTTATACTCACATGTGCCAAATGCACAGATGTACCTACAGCATATATGCACAGACTGTGTCTGAAACACATATACACTTTCTCTTATATGTACTCTTACACACACTCATACACTCTTACACATACACTGTTACACACACACCCTTTTATACACACTCAAATACAGAGTATCAAAGACACATAGGGCATCTTTTATACTTTTACTTTCTTCTCTCCTGGGAAAGAGGCAGACAGCAGAGTCTCTTTGAAGGAAACTCTGTTAAATATTGCCCGCAGAGCTGCTTTCCACATGGTTTAGTTGTAGAATTTTCAGTTGCAGATTAAATAGTTTGTGGGTCTACTTAAACTAACTCCTCCTTGCCTTCATATTTGAGTCAGTCATACTGTGTTAGTCATTTTCTTCCGCTGGCTGCCAGGATGCTGATCCATGATTTAACATGACATATTTATTAGAGCCTTTGGCTTGGACCCCTCTTGCCCACAGTGATCTCTCCTTCCTTAGAACTTAGGGTTTGATTTTGACTTTTTGTCGCAAGGACTACATTTCTTTTAGGTTGCCCATACATTTTGAGCCTTTTTATGAGTATAACTAGTGGAGGTGACTACACCATTTCCATTCCCCTGGCAGAAGAATAAAAAATGTAATCCTGACCTTTCTAGAAAGATTCATTATGGTAGCCAAGGGCCAGTCATTAAAAGTTAAAAAGACTCTTTTACTCTTGTGTTTAGCTCCCAAGACGGAGCTGAGAGAAAAAACATATTGCATTTCTTTTTGGATGATGCTGGGGAAAGATTAAGTTATTAAGAACTTTAGCTGGTCTTTTCCTATATTATAATGCCCTTTTGCGATTTGTCCTAATTTTTCAATAAAGCACTTTTAGAATACTTTCCAAGGCTGGTGTAGAAGTTTTTGGGAGAGTGAAGGGACAGAGGGAGAAGGAGTGGAGGAGAGGCTTCCTCATCCTCCTTTGGTGAGTTTGGTGGGAAGGAGGCATCTTAATTGTTAAATGGCCTACCAGCTAGAAAAAGGCATCTGGGCCCCTCAACTAGTGGTCCAGTGATTCCCTGGGGGAGCTGGAGAAAGACCAGAGTTGGAGAGGAGAGCGACTAGAGGAAATACTCAAGAGAGGCATTCACAGTGTGATCTTATGTGTCATAGATATCTTGGTACTTAAGGGGACAATTTTATGGGAATCCATGCAGAGTCAGAACCATGCTTTAATAAGAGTGGGACTGAAAAAATGAAACTAAGCTCTAAAGGTGCCTTTGGGGGACACAAGTTTGTAAGCTTGGCTCTATGCTCGGCCATTTGAGGGCTCTGCTCCACCACCATCTGCTCCTTTGGATGATGTCTGCTGACCTATTTCCCCCAATGTCCACTGTGAATAGCTTTACTCATCCCTCTAAATCTGTCTTTCACCTTCACCAACCCTGCTGAATCATCTAAAACAAAGATCACTAGAAGCTAAGACATGGAAACCAAGTGTATTAACTTGCAAGACAAATAAATACACACCAGAGAATAAATCCAATAAATTGTTATCACAGGAGGAAAAGAAAAGAAAAGAAAACGAAAACCCAACCAACCAACAAACCAAAAACACCCAGGAAGAGGGTTTCAGGATGATTATGCTATTAAGGATCAAAAACTAATAGTCTTGATAAATCTGAGCCCAATTAGTTAAAACGAGTCCTATTGTTCATTGGTGAAGAAAGAGCCTATAATGACAGTCTAGTAATGGCCTGGGCCACCTGAGTCACTCAAAGTTCACAGAGGGTCATCCATTTCAGCTCACTAGTGCCAGTTGCAGTGCAATGTATGCTCAGTTTTGGTATCTTGTCGCCCAAGTGCTGCTGTAAGGGCACCTTTCCTCTACAGTTGAGTGGCTTGTCTACTAGCACTGGTTTGGTTTGACCAAGGCAGGCAGTGCAGAAGATAAGGGGACACACAGAGGAGTGGGAGGTTGAGAACATATTTGCTTAGATCTTCTTCTGCTGGGTTGCTGTGGGCCAGCTGCAACCTTCTGCCCAAGGCAGCCTTCTCAACTCAGCTCCCCTCTCATTGTTCTGATGAGCTCCTCTCCCTGGTCCCTCAGGCATATGAATGGTAACAGCTCCTGCTGTTACAAACTCTCAGGTACTGCACCATCCTGTAGTGATTTCTCCAAACCCTGTCCCAGCTTTGAAGACAATGTTTTTTTAATCCAACCTTCTTCAAGTTACTCAGTTTGACTGGGCAGTCCTTTGCCTGCCCAAGTCTTGACAGATACAACACACATTGGCCATTTTTCCTGCCTTTTTATTAATCCTTTTGGTGTCCTTCCAGCTTTAGATTGTACATAGTCCATTATGATTCTATTCTCTATGTTGCAACTTTTCAGCCCAAGCTTCCATTACTGAGAGTCACCATCTCTTTGCATCTCTATTAAAACTTTTGACCAAGGCGCAGATGAACTGTTTTCATATCTAAGCTACATCGTTTATGCCTCAAAAACTTATAAATGGGCTCATTTGTTCAAATACTCATCATTCCATATGCTATGGCAAGGGGTGGAGGAAATCACATATGTAGTATAAAATGTATGTGGTAGGCTGGTCCCCTTAGATGGAGAAGTGGCCAGAGTAGATGCTGTAATTGACATACAACTTTTAAAAAGATTGTGCTCAAATATACAAAACATAAATTTACTATTTTATCCATTCACCTCCAGATTTATTAAGGCATAGTTGACAAAATTGTATATTTTCATGGTATACAATGTGATGTTTTGATATATGTACACAATGTAAAATGATCCTTCTCCATTGTTGGTGGGAGTGCAGACTGGTGCAACCACTGTGGAAATCAGTATGGAGATACCTCAAAGAACTAGGACTAGAGGTCCCATT
>NW_004624823.1:5154865-5234411 GCF_000247695.1 Heterocephalus glaber | reverse complement strand
AGCTCCTCTCTAGATTTATTAATCATGTCTTGCACTAAGGGTACAATTTCTCCTGTTATCTGAGAAATTATTTTTGATTTCATTTTTTCCAGATCCTCTTTTGTTGCCAGTTCAGTGGGTCCAGATGGTTGATATCAGAGTGGTCCATCTCATTTCCCTTTGTGGTTGCTCTAGGTGATCTGGAAGTCTGGTTTTGAGACTTATTTACATGTTTTCTCATTTCGACTGGGGCGGGGGGCTGTTAGCGCCTGCATGGATTACCTCCTCTGAGCTGGGTGAGGTGGGACAGGGGCCAGGAGCAGCGGTAGAGATGGTGACCCAAAAGCCCTTTCCTGTGGGCTGGGATCAGCCGGAGGGATGGTGGCCGGGAAGCCCTTTCCTCTGGACCAGGAGCAATGGGATGGTGGCTCAGAAGCCCCTCCCTCTGGGCCGGGAGCGGTCGGAGGGATGGTGGCCTGGAAGCCCCTTCCTCTGGACCAGGAGCAGTGGGACGGCAGCTCAGAAGCCCCTCCCTCTGGGCCGGGAACAGTGGGACTCAGTACCTTGGTCTGGTGGTCTGATGTCCTCTGCGTCTTTGTAGCGTGGAACCAGGTGGCTGCCTGTCTGCAGCGGGGTGATTTGGTGTCTTCCTCGTGACTCAGGACCTCGGTAGGGCGTGCACAGACCTTCCTGTGTGCAGCGGGATGATTTGGCGTGTTCTGTGCGACTCAGGACCTCGGTAGGGCATGGGCAGACCTGCCTGTCTGCAGCGGGGTGATTCGGCGTCTACTTATTGCATCTTTAATGTCATCTACACATATGACTACCCGTCCTTTCTTGTTAGAAGGGGCTCTAGCAATATTGGAAAGATGGGAAAGGGAGGAGACACTAAGGGAGAGAGGAGAAATTCTCTTTTGCTTCAAGCTGGAAGTGGAAAAGGACTTTCCTTGTTGGGAAAGCTGTTGAACTTGAGATGTAGGATTGTGTGGTGGGGAGAGTTTGTGCACAGGCTGGGAGGGACAGCTTGGGTATTAGAGAATCATAAAGTTATATAATTGCATTCTAACATGGTGCCAGAGCTAAGGGAGCACATGAGGATGTAGGCTTTTTATCTACTCTAATGTCATCATGGAGGAATGAAAGAAGGCCGGATCCGTCTCAAAACTTATCCTACCTGTTGAGCTCTCGTTCAGTGTGGGGAACTTCTGTGGGCTTTGTCCTCCCCCCCCGTAAACAGGGTTCTAATCTTTGCCTTATATCCTTCCTGGGCTCTCGTGAGAATTCTCTCATTCGGAAAGAATTCACTGAGCTCTGACCACACATCCAGCACTGGGTTGGACACTTCGGGGAATAGGTAACAAGGTTAATTCTCAGCCTTTATCCTTAAAGAACTAACAGATGTGGAGGGAGTTTAAGGAGCCATTAGCGGTGTTTGTACATGCCTTGGGCAGACTGAGGTAGGTACCTGCTCAGCTAGGTCTGGGGCTCAGTTACACTCTGCCTTTCATGGACCAGGGGATGGCACCTCCTCTTGGACCTCACCAATAAAACAAGTAAGGAGGAGTCATTGCTCTAGGGGGATTTGTCCAGGTCTGGCCAACATGAATTTCCTCATCACTCAAATTCTTTGCTTGTAAGGCCCAAAGTAGGGATAAAAGTGAATTTTCTGAAGGGCTAGGTTTTTAGCTATGGCAGAGCGAGATCATGTCCTCATATCCACAAACCAATAGGTCTTCAAAGTGCTGTGACCTGGTAAGTTCAAGTTGTTTGGAAGCATGGTTTTGACCATGACTTTATGTGTGGGGAAGCGCAGGGTCTGGGGCCTGATAGGTGAGGGATGGGAGCCAGGCCTGTTGACGGAGCAGAGTAGTGGGGTGGTTGTGGCCCCGCTGGTGTCTGGGGTGGGTGTCCTAGTGCATGCCTCTCCCCTCTACTCAGGCACTGCTTTTGCTCTTTTCCTCCTTAAGGGTCTAATCAAGCAGCTGGAGACTGGCAGGGGCTTTCCATGGCCAAATGTTTTTGTTTATTCTTGGCTGTGTTCCTAGCACTGTCACTCAGCAGCCACAGCAGGCTTGGGTTTCAGGAGCATTCTTCTTCCTCTGTAGGTTTCTCCAAAAGCTGTCTAAGTGGATCATTGGGGCCATTGGGTGAACTGGGATCTACATTCCCACTGGCCCACAAGCCAGAGGCAAATCCCACACTGAACCGCTGTAGCCTCTGTAGTCTGCTGAAGACAGACTTCCCCAGGCTTCTGCACTTTAAGACAGTGTAAAGAAAAACAGGTGCCCACAGGTCTAGCCACATCCCCTATAAAACAGCTGTAGTCTCTACTTTTTGTGGGAAAACAGCAGAGGGAGGTTGGACTAATTGATTTCCTCCCAGGAATCTGATTAGAGGAAGGGTGAGGAGTGTGGGCAGGAGAAGAACTGTCACCAAGGAGAGCCTCAGATAGTTGAATGGCTGTCTGGAGGCACAGTGAGTACCCTGGTTCACCCAGGTTCCAGCAGAGGCTGAATGTTCACCTTGCGGAGGACTTGCCTTGAATCCCCAGCTCCTTTGCAAAGCTGAGGTACGAGAGAGGGAGCTTTTCCTTCAAGTCACTACTCTTGTTATTAGCTATAGGGACACTAAACTTTGATTTTGATTTTTCTTAGCGGTATTGAGGATTGAAACCAGGGCTTGAACGTGTCCCAACTCTGACTTTTTAAAAGTGCCTTCCTTCTATTTTAAGCATTTTTTATCATGGGAAAATACACATAACATAAGGTTTGCCATTTTGATCATTTTGAAATGTATTCTTCAGCGGCATTAAGTGCATTCACATTGTTTGTATTCATCATCGCATCCATGTCCAGAACTTGCTCATCTTCCTGGACTTCCATATCCACGAAATAAGAACTCCCCATTTTCCCCTTCCTCAGACCCTGGCTATCATCATTTTACTTTCTGAGTCTATGAATTTGAGTACTTTAGGTTTCACATATAAGTGGAATTATATAGCATTGTCCTTTTGTGACTTATTTCACTTAATATAACGTTTTCAAGGTGGATCTGTGATGTAGCATGTGTCAGAATTCCTTTTCTTTAAAAAAGACCAAATAGTATTCTACTGTGTGTATGTATCACATTTTGCCTATCCATTCACCTGCTGATGGACATTTGGAGTGTCCCCACTTTTGGCTGTTGTGAGTATTGCTGAGATGAACATACAGTCAAATTATTTGTTTGACTTTACACTTTTAATTCTTCTGGGTATATACTTAAGAATTGGAATTTCTGGATCATCTGATAATCTGAAGTTTAATTTTTTGAGGAGCCACCAGACTGTTTTCCATAGTAGCTGCATCATTTTATATTTCCCCAGCAATGTGTAAAGGTTCAGAGCTTCTGCTCTTAGCCAGCCCTTTTTAATCCCATAGCACTCAGAGGAGGCCTGACAAGCCATGTGTCACTGTGCTTGCCTGAGCCTGGACCACGCAAAGAGAGAAGGAAGGTGACTCATCTTTGTCTAGTGTCAAATGACAGGAAGTGGAATTTAAATACCCCTGAAGGGTGCCAATTCTAATTAGTAGTTGGACCACATTAAGCACTTAACTGGAAGAGTCTAGTCATCATTACAAAGGCAAAAGAACTGGGATGTGGATCTTTGTTCCTGTTTTAAAAATCAGAATCAAAGAAGTGTCCCTGGCTCTTTAGGGTAGGTTTTGTTAATTTCATGTACAGGCACCAGTGTTTGTGTCTTTCGCTCTCTAAATGGGCCCTGACAGAGCCAAACACATCTTTAAGACCTAGTATTTATGGGCACCTACCCCATACCAGGCATGATGTAGGTAGGTACTTTATGTTCATGTCTTCATTAGTTCTCTTTAACATCTGGAAGGCATATGCCCTGACAATCGCCAAATTAAAAAATACATCTATAGGTACTATGGTTTGAATGTGTCCTGAAAAGTTCTTATAGTAGAAACTGAATCTCTAGAGCAACAGTATCGGGAAGTGGGGCCCAGTGATCATGAGGGCTCTGTCACCATGGATGGGTTAATTTTGCTGTCACAGGAGGGTCGGTAACCTCAAGGGTGGGTTATAATAAAAGTGAGTTCAGCCCCACTTGGCTCTCCCTTTCGCATCCCATGATGCCTTCCTCTCGGTAGTGGACTGCCCAGCCTCCAGGGCCATAAGTGGTACATTTTGATTGCTTTTAAATTATTCACTCTTTGGTGTTCTGAATAGCAACACAAAACAAACCAAGACAATAACCTGTTCCCTGTCTTCCATAAAATGCAATAGAATGTGACCAAAAATTCAACTGAGCACTGACTACTTCAATGAGAGTTTCTGAAAATGTGACAGTAGGGGACAATGACTTCCATGAAGATTTGGAGGCTGAGTGCTAGGCTCTGATCCTAGGCTTTTGCTTTGTTGCTTAATTAATTTTCACTGACGATCTTGCTTCTGCAGTGACCCAAGCTTATGGCAATTAGTCCTTTCCTAGTCTAGGTTTTCTGCCTGTCAACTTAAGAATTAAGTAGTGAGATTATTCTTATTCTTCTCTGAGTCATAAAGGGCGTGGGGAGCTGCTTTTCCAGGCTTCGATGGTAGGAGGATTTCTCAACATATGTGGCCACATCTAGTGAATATATTTAGTGGATGTGGTTCATATTATCTTTTCTCATCCAGTTCTTATCTTCACCCCTTCCTTTGACTTGGTCTCCCAGGCACCTAAAACCTGGCTTCCTAAGCATCCTGCCCGCTCCCTGATCACAGCCATTAAGAGCAACCTCCCAGGCCTTCATCCTTGGGGTCACCTTGACCACATCTTGTCTTGGTTTGCCCCTCCCAGAATGGGCTGGCAATTCTTTCTCTGGAATCTGACCTTCTTGAGCCATTGACACAGCCAGGCCTTCTATGGAGCTTGGCTCTGATTGCTTCTCATGCTGGTTTCTGCAGCAGTCTTCTTTCTAGCAAGCATTTCCACCTGCAGCCTCACCCCTCCCGGTACATTCTATACCCAACAGCTAGGCTAATTTTCTCGGAATGCTATTTTGGTTTTGTCACTTGTCCATTCAGAAATCGGTAGGAGCTCCCATTTGCTTCCCACCTTTAATCTAAACTCCTCAGCATGTGTTTCAAGACCTTTGCAAACTCACATCTAACTACCCTCGTCTTCTGCAACCTCCTGGCTTTGCCTCTTAATTCTGGCCTGACACTGCCAGCACAAGTTGCTAGCTTTGGGGCACAGCCCTGCCCTTGCCCCTTTGGGTCATGTCTGTCCTGATGAAGACATAATAAAGATGTGTGAGCACGGAACTCGCCAGCTTTGGTTCGACATTTTATCCCTCACTCTTTTGTCATGCCAGTCATAGTAAGTGTACAATAATATCTGTTAAATGAATGAATGCAAAAGACACATCTCTTCGAGTACCATTACTTGAGTTTATCAGCACACATGTAAAAGACATTAAGTGTTTGGGACACAAAATGAATAAGCTTCTGATCAGGAGCTCACAGTTTAGCTTAGGCCTATAAACACATACCACCTTTCCCTGATTATAACATGGGTTGATTGCTAATTTGTTTTTTTGGTACCGGGGATCGAACTCGGGTCTTTATGCTTGTGAGTCAGGTGGCAGAACCACTGAGCTAAATCCTCGGCCCTGGGTTGATTGTTAATTAAAAAATGAGTTTTAGGGGATAGAAAAAGCTACCATCTTCATTGTCCAAAATGAATGCTGAACTGTAATTTCAGAAACTTTGAAATGTGAAAATGTATGTGCCATAGAATGGAAAATGTGAAGCGTTGTCATATGGGGCTTTATGTGCTGTAGTAGTGAAAGGATCCTTTCTACTGTACCTGTGGGGTGGATTTCAGTTTTCCAGGTATCCTGGGAAGGAAAGTAGATCATCAATGGGCTTTGAAGAGTCCTCCTGTCTCTGGCCCCTCAAAGAAGCCAGGCCTGAAAGAAGGACTCAGTCTGTTTCAGTCTGAGTCAGTTTCCCTTCTGAGAAATGTAATTAGCCAAAGTTCAATCTTCAAAACACATTATTTATCCTTCAGTTGTAAGAATGGTTAACCCGATTATGGAGCACACAATAAGCACTCACCAAACAGATTTATTTAGTGAGTATTTGGTAAAAATTGCTTGTATGTACCCTTCTGTGGTCTCCTAATGTGTCTTTTAGTTTTCTATATTAGATTATGAGCCCCTTCTTGCTTTTGTATCATTTAAGCATAGTGGTTCTGTGCTTGTCCTGTGAACTTGTCTTCTGGGTTTGACTCCTAGTTCAGTACTTACTTACCTTGAGTCTTTGGGTAAATTATCTTTGCACCTTGATTTCCTCATCTGCAAAATAAGAATGATGACAGTCTCTTCTTCTGAGGGTTGCTGGTCTATTAAATGAGCCAGTAGTGCCTGGCACATAGTAGGGCTCTATAGTGTAAGCTTTATTATCATTTATCATTATTATTTCTACTCTACCTGGCTCATGCAGGTACCTAGTTAATTAAGGGTTTCACATAAGGAAACGCAGGCTCAGACAGGTTAAGCGCCTTGTGTAAGGCATTAGCTGACCAAATAAGTGTATTACAGCAGTTACAGGGAGGGTCTGGATCTTCAACCAATATCTGACTTGAGGTGTATGTGGGAGGATTGGGTTAATTTTTCTTGATCTTCCTACCTACCCACTCTTTGGGGGTTCCATCACCGATACCACTCTCTGGGGGTCCTGACCCTGCAAAGCCCTGACTAGCGTATCAGTGAAATTCCTCACTGCTGAGGTCTGGCCTTGAGTTTCCTCTCTTCCTCAGCCTTCTTTTGTTTTGAATGCCCGGAGCATCTGCTTGCCGGGTTTCCTGCACTCCTGGGCTCTCATAGCAATGGGGTCTCACTAACGTACGGGTCCCTCTGTTCCTACATCGAAAGACAATTTACCTAACAGATGGGCTCTTTTGAATATTTATGTATGGACACATCTGTTCTGGACTTGAAAGTTTAATAAAGCTTTTCATTTTCTGAAGCGCTGGTGAAGCCTGTCTGTGGTGAGCTGACAGCCCCCTAGGGTCAGCTCCTCTGCAGTGACTCTGGAGCAGGGGGGTTCAGCTTGGGTCAACCTGTTTGGCAGGCAGCCATACCCCCCAACCCCTCCCCCTTCCCTGCTGCAAAGGAGACAATGGCCAAGGGTCCAGAAGCTGGTGTGAGGGATGCTAGCTTGGTGGACCAGCTGAATATGTTTACAGAGACGAAAGTTGCAATAGCTGTTTACAAAGGAGGAAATATTTTCTTGTGCTCTGTTCTTCCTTGGGAGGGTGGATATCCTGGTTTGAGTGAAGAACAGAGGAATCTGGTCTTGTCTGGGTCTATTGAGAGGGTTTGGATAACAATACTCTTGGAGTTGGGATGTTCAGAGGAATTTGTCTTAAACACATTCGGCTTCAATGTGGTCTAGATGTGGTGGTATTAGAGGTGGTGGAACCTTTAAGAGGTGCAGCCTAATGGAAGGCAATTAGGTCATAGGAGTATCGACCTTGGAAGGAATTGATGCTGGTCTTGCTGAGTGAGTTCTCAATCATTGTGATGCCATCTCCCATTAGGTCTTCATCAGCGCTCAACTGACGGTGCTGCTTGACCTTTAACTTTCAGCCTTCAAAACTGCGAGCTGAAACAGCCTCTTTTCTTTGTAAAGTACACAGCCTTGGGTATTTTGTTACAGCAACAGAAAATGGACTAACTTAAGCTTCGTAGTTCTTGCTGCCCATTCCCTCCTCCTCTGACTTTAGTGGTGCTTTCTAATGTTTCCACCTATTCAGGCTCTGCCCTAGTCTGCCAGCTCCCAGGAAAGAATAATAGTACCTGGAGTAACAATGATGTGTGCTGCAAACATGCATTGAGTCATGTGTGCCAAGCACTGTTTTTTGGAGGGGATAAAATCCAGGGGGTTAACCCCAGAATCTTTGCAGTGAGCTATATCCCAGCCTTTGTTATTATCATTATCATTATTTAAGTTTGAGGGGGAGTTTCATTAAGGCATTAAATTGCCCAGGCTGGGCTCAAACTTATAGTCCTCTTGCCTTGACCTCACAGAGTGCTGGGATCACAACTGTTTGCTACCATGCCCAACGTATGTTAAAATTTTTATCTTCATTATCGTGTTTAAATATCCCTACACCATTGAGTTAAGCGTTATTTCCATTTTCCAGATGAGGAAACTTCCATGGAAAGTTTAATTGATTTGCCCAAGGTCACACAATTATTAAGTGGAACAGCTAGGATTTGAACCGAGGCCATTTCACCCCAGAATCTAAATTCTTAATGCTGTATTGCCTGCTGGTTGGAATATGTCATCCAGCATTTTTAAAACCATGGTTTTGGAACCTATCATGCAATGATTAAATAACTCCAAATGCTATTTCTCTTGAGGTCAATTTATAATATACATCTACTTCATAAAGGCTCTGAGGATTCTTGCAATAAAGAAACTCAATGTTTTCCAAATTTCCTTAACCAAAAAATTTCCTTGTCCTTAACATTTATTAACAAATGCCTCATAAATCTAATACAGAGCGAGTCACTTTGCGAAACATTATAGACATAAGTGTTGTCTTAAAGTATTACCTCTCCCAGGTTTACTTACAGTTAAAAAATTCAGCACTCTAAGTTGCAGAAATTCTATGTCTTCTACTCAGTGAGATTAGGTAGAAATCCTGGATTCTGGAATTGATGGAATTTTAGGTATTATTAAATAGACCTTGAATAAGGGAGGAACTATAAAAATACTAGATTACTGCTTATATAAAATATATTTAAAAATTCAAACTCACAGAATTTATAAAATTAGTTCAAAGAAATCCAGTCAACCTTTTGCCCTGAGACCCCACTTACATTTTGCCAATGCTGCATAACATCCTTCATAGCAATGGATTCACTCTAGGGTCATATGCAATGCTCAGCACTCAGTTTTTATATCGCGCCTAGGTTCCTTCAGTTTGGAATTGATCTTCTGGTTTTCTTTGACTTTCATGACTTTGAAAATTTTGAAGTATGTAGGATTGTTATTTTGCAGAATGTCCCTCAATTTGTGTTGGTCCAATTGTTTCCTCTTCAGTAGACCCAGGTTATTCATTTTGAGCCAGAATATCATAAATTCTGTGTGTGTTCTTTTCAACAAAATCTCTTGGGTGGCATGAACATGATGCCTATTGGTCCTGTTACTCGTGATATTAACTTTGATCCTTTGGTTAATATGGTGTCTGCAGATCTCTCCACTTGAAGTTACCATACACCCCCTGAACCTTGGTATTTAATAAGTGTTTTGTGGAATAATACCTTTATGCTGTGCAAAATCCCATCACTCACTCCACCTTCAGTCATTAGTTGTAACATCTCTTCACATTTCTGTCTTGAATTAACTGTTACTATGGTAGTTGCCACAATTTGAATTTCTATTGCAATGACTATTTCTACAGTTAGTAGTCACCTTTCTACCATAAGGAGAAGTGTTTTCATCTCCTTATTCATTTATTCATTTAAAGTTGATATCTGTGTGTGGATTTATGAATTCTTATTTATTCAATGGCTATATCTTTTACTATCCTAATTTATATTGGTGCTTTATTTATTTATTTTTTTTTAGATTTGGTTAGTGGGGGTCCATCCAAATTGGCTCATGTATCATTTTTTCATAATAAATTTTTTATTTTTAATTGACACATATTAATTGTACTATTGTATAGCATGACATTTCAAGTATGCAATATATATACAGATATACAATGTGTGATAGTTGCATCAGGGTAGTCAGCAATTCCATCACAGACATTTTTCTTTGTGTTGGGACTATTCAAAAACCTATATCTTTTTGCTATGTCTACATCATTCTTCAAGAACTTCCTAAATTTTGGGCAGTACAATATGTTCTAAGCACATCTACTTTCCCTGCCTGAGTCCTAGAACCAATCTTCCTCCAAAATGCCCTGGTTCTTTCTAGTGAAAAATTATATTTGGAAGCTAATATTTGGTTGAAAAATGTGACGTGCTCATTTCCCGATATTACTGCTCTCAGGACCTATCAAGGGACAGAACTAGGAACTTGGACATTTTATAATATACACACATTTAGATTTCTATTGATTTCATGTAGTATAGACATAATCAGTTTCTATATACTGCAGATCTTGAGTTTGATGCTGATATTGCTATTTCTAAATCCCATCCAGTACCATGAGATACATTCTAGATTCTCTTTTTCTGTATTATATTTTCCTTTGTGATTGTGTGAAACTTGGCTTCTATTGGCTTGATCACCCTCTGTACAGTAGTACTCAGTACCCTGAATCCTGCCTCCTTAGGGTGAGTACTCTGGACACCCACATGAGTTTGCCTCCCCCACGGCTCCTATCTCATTTGGGCCTGGCTTATGGTGTTTTTAAGAAGGAAGGTGGAGGGGGGCGGGGAGGAAAAACAGAAGGGAGACAAGGAGGAAGGAAGATAATCAATATTGTTTTTTAAGAGGGGAGAGAAAAGGAACAGAGAAGGAGATATACAAATTTTACAACTTGGTTTTTATACAAAAAATGAAAATGTTGGGGTTTATAATAAATTTAGTATCGTTTCCTATGCTGAAAACTATGCAGACCTAAGAATTCCATGGTGGACTATTTTATCTCAATATAAAAACTAACAGATGTGATTGAAAGAAATTAGTGAATGTGTGAATTTAAAAAATCGTTACAGTAAAAGATACATGGCCATTAGTCCCCACTAAGAGACTTCCCTTTGCTTCGAACGCACTTATCCCATCATTCTCGGCATTCTCTGAGGCAGTTCTGAAAGTCCTCTTTTGTGAGTTGTGCTGTAGTGGCTGCCTGAATGTACTGAATTGATTTAAAACATTTATTTTTCACGGATATGTTGACTTTGGGCAGAGCCAGAAGTCATATGGTGCCAGATCCAGTAAATAAGGTCAATAAGGACACACCATAATGTCTTTATGGCATGTAGCTGTGGCATTCACCATATTTTTGATCACACTTTGAAAAAGACACTCAGGAAAGAGGATTTCCAGAACTGTTTCAGAAGTGTCAAGAACAGTGGCATAACTGTGTTGACAGTGAGGGGGGTATTCTGAGATTAATGGCAATGTATCTTTTACTGTAATAAATTTTTTAAAAATTGAAACACTCACTATATATTCCGATCACCCCTTATATTCTCCAGAGCTGCTCAATGGTAGAATGGTTTTGGGAACAAAAGAGTGAGTTCCTGAGCAACAGACAGTTTCATTTAGTGACTGTAGGACCATCAGTCAGAGAGACAGGAAATGGATTTGTTGCATGGGGAGAGAAGGTGGGTTGAATGCCCAGAGGTATCCACTGACTTGGTGAAAGTGGTGAAGCTGGAAGCCAGCCTTTGATCAAACTTCCCAGGCAGTGGTGACCCCAAGATGCCATACAGGTGGCCGAGGAGGCCGGCAGGGCTCCAGAGGACACTAGGCAGTGAGGGGTGCCCAGAGCCATCTGAGGACACAGCACTGGAGCCGCCCCATGTGCAGGCTCTGTCTGCTCATCTGCATGATGAATTCACATCTTGAGATAAAACATAGTGCCAGACGGAGACAGCCTTTAGTTCCAGCGCCAAAATCCAATGTTGGCCTCAAAGGAGGAATTAAAAATGTTCTTCTTGGAGCAGGTTCTGGCCCTTGGAGTTCATTTATTGTTCCCAAATGGACCACATACTGGGGAGGCTTTGTGAGGAACTGACAACAATAAACCAAGAAACAAACGCCTGACTCCATCTCTTCTGAGGAGCAAATTGGAACATCAGATGTTTTTGTATGCTGCCTCTTCACTTTTACAGCCTCCACCTAACTAATCTTCCCAGAGCTATACCCCAAAGAAACTGGGGTTTTAACATCTTTTCAAATGTGAAACCAACTTAAATCTTCAAATTCTATACATTGCCAGGAAATATGCTTTCAGTTAATGGCCTAGGAGGTGTGATGGTTCAACAAATATTCAGTAAGTGCCTGGTTCTTTGTGCCAGCAATTGTGCTAGCTCTGAACTATAGAACAACCAAGCAAGGTGTCTGTGGCTCTCTTTCACAAGTGAGAGGACTGAGGCAGAATCACAAGCAGTCAAAAACGACAGTGTCAGGCTCTCTTCCTTTCCTGCGTGTGGAGTGGTTGACTTATTGCTGGGGAGGAATAGGGTGGGGCTTGCTCACCTTCCCCGAGTAAAAGTAAAAGGTAGTTTTCAGGACTATTTCAATTTCCTGATGAGGTTACTGTAAGTCAGAACCCACTTTGGACTGGCAGTCAAATCCTGATGGCACCCTGCATCTAGGTACTTCTTTAACATTGGCACAAAAGCCTGATGGTTTGCTGGCTGCTTTTTGTTAATGTCCATTTTAAATGTTTCTGTGCATTTGTATTTTTCAGCATGAAGTGTTTGTGTTTTGGGTGCCTCTTTTGTAGGTGGACACCCTTTTTAGTCACCGTTCTTCCTGAAGTACAAGCTGTTTAAGGGATCACAGTAGTTGTTTACTCTGTAAATTGCTGTGCTAGGCCTGTACTTACATTGCCCTTAAATCTCAGCAACAGCAGAGAGAAGAAGAATTTTCAGAGAGAGAAACTCCAAAGCCTCCCAGCTAGAAAGTGGCAGAGCCCATAAATTCAGACCTGTCCCACTCTGAAGGCCCAATGCCCACCCTGCTGCACTATGCATGGGAGAGTAATGCCCTAAAGCCAGGTGGGTAATCATGAGGTGGCAGTTACAGCAGGGGGCAATGGGCTACAATGGGGGCGAAGAAGTAGGTTACATAAGGGTTAAAAAAAATTCTACCAGGGAGACATTTCATATGTCTTTTCCAACGGCCAGAGTTCAGATTCATGATACTGGAATATTCATGAGTTGCTGCAGTGTGCAGGATCACAGTACCAGGAAGAAAAGTTTTCTGTGACAGAAACTAACCTAAGGTGAGGGCTCCTCTGAACTGAGGTTTGGACATGGCAGATGTGATCAAAGAACCACACAACCCCTTTGGGAGGCTGTGGATTCATATCTTAAATTGGCAGTTAATGATTTGGAATGTAGCGGTACCCATTTTCATACATCCATCAATCTACCCATTGTATCTATTATCTGTTATTTGTATAAATTATATTAGACCCTAAAGAAATGTATCAAAACCAAATGAAATCAAAAGCCCATGTAATGAAAGGTTGATCCTCAGGCCACGAAGCCATTGGGAAGTAGTGGAACCTAGGAGGTAGGGCCTAGTGGGAGGAAGTTACATCATTGGAGTGCATCCTTGGAGCGGATATTGGGACTCTGGTCCCTTCCTGTCTCTTTGGTTCCTGGCCACTCTGAGGCAAACAGGCCTCCTCTGCTAGGCATTCTCCACTGGGATGTTCTGGGCTGTCCAAGCCCCAAACAACAGGGCCAAGAATCCATGGACTGAAACTTCTGAAATCATGAACTAAAATAAACCTTTCCTCCTTAAAAGTTGATCCTCCCAGGTATTTTGTCATTGAGACAGAAACCTGAGTAACACACTTTGTTAAATGGCTTTGGGTCAAGTTAGGGGGAGATAAATTCAGGTAAGAATAGATA
Organism: Heterocephalus glaber; assembly: GCF_000247695.1. The sequence goes on along the minus strand of NW_004624823.1, from coordinate 5,220,828 downwards.
AATCATAGGGTAAAGACATGTCTGATTAAGTATCAAAATAAGTAGTATGGTGTTCTGCCAGGACTAAGAAGAGGAAGATCTTTGAGGATGTACGGTGGTGTCTTGCCACTGTGATTGCCATCGGGGACTCCTATGGCACCTGCCAGGAGTCTAATTAGTTTCAGTTTTGATACAGGCAGAGCTGAAAAACTGAATGTAAGGTTTGTTCACTGCTGAGGTATGGTCTGGGTCTCTCTAGCACTGTGTTTGGATACAAGATGTCCCTTTTTAATCTTGGGTCCAAGTGTGATGGTCCCACACGATTAAGAGAAGATGAAACAAGCAAGAATTCATTTGTGGAAGGACTGTTACCTTTCATTCCCCATTTCTACCATTAAAATGTAAGCAGAGTTTGTACATCCAGAGCCAGAGGGCCCAGCTACCAAGCCAGCTCTCTAGTAGCAGATTCCACTGGCTTTTATGACCTTGAGGGTTGCAAGGTTAACAGTAGGGAACCCAGACACTAAGGGACCTTGAATGTGAGGTGCAGACATGTGTGACATAATTAGGGGGCTTTATGAGCAAAGCAGAGAGAAGTCATTAGGGCTGCTGTTTAACAAAGAGAAACTTCCTGCTCCTACCGCATTATCAAAGAGCTGCTTTTCAACTGTATTGCACTTCTTTGATGCCTGAAGGCCTCCGATGTTTTGCTCACATCCTGTCATGATATTTAATGATGCCTCTCATGTGCACCAGAACTGCGGCCCAGCTTAGCATCGTTTGGGGAAAGGCGTTGTAACATGACAAGTTTTTGATGTGGTTCCTCGCACGGTAAGGTTAGTGAGGCAGCTATGCAGATGCCAGCGAGGACCCTGATGCTGGTTGGCAGTAAAGCTGGCTGAAAAGAAGAATTGAGAGACCAAAACATTGCCAAGTTCTTTGGCAGACGCACCGTGATTTTGGGATCCTCAGCACCAGCTGGTACACTGCTGGGGAGAAAAAAGAAAGAATTTGGTCTTGGATGGGCTTTCATAAGGCTGGAGAATGTTTTGGAAGAATGGATTTTCCCCCATTCTGTGTTCCCCTGTAATGGCACACATGAACAGCTGCTAAAAGGAAGATTAATAGACCCTTAGGGATAATCCGGCACTTATAAGATATGTGAATCCCACAGAATTCCTGGTAGGTAGTATTCCCATCTGCCCAAATGCCTCTGAGCACGAGCAGCTCACAGCCAAGAGGCAGCACAGCCCACTGAGGTTATTTAATTGTCTCTCGTAACTTCTAACTTGGGCTGGAGGTCTGTTCTTGGCAGCTACAAAGGACCAGGCTTTCTTTTGTCAGAGTTCTTAAAAAACTCGAAGGGACCTGCCAGGTGTCCCCGAGTGTTCTCATTTCCAGGCTTAGCATCCTATTTCTGCTACTGTCCTCCCCCTGCCCTGGTTTCTACACCCTGGTTATCTGGTGGTCCTTCTTCGAATGTGCTGACAGGAGAGCTTTACCACCCTTGTTCCTTGAGGGCTGATTAAATTTTCCTTGGCCACTGGGGTCAATATGAGGCCCAGGTCTCTGAAATGGGTCAGTAATCTCAGTTTGTGAAGATAATCATTTGGGTTTCCTGTGAAATTCCAGAAAAAAATCCAAGTTCATATTCCAAATGTTTCTCTCTCTCTCTGGCAATTTAGATTAAAAGCATGTCACGGGATAACTACTTGGACCTCTCTCTTTGGGGATTTTACCCAGAGGACAATCTTACTGCCCCATAGTACACTGCAGCAAACAGTTCCAGGCTGCTTCTTAGTGGAGTTTTTTCCTCAATCTATCTGCTTCTTTCCATCTGCATTCTTGCTGCCTTGCCCAAGCCCTGTCATTTCTCCCTTGGAGTACAGCCAGAGCCTCCTAATGATCTCTCTACATTTATTCCTGCCCCGTTCCAATCTGTTCTCTCTACAGTCTCAGAGTATTTTTTTTTCTTTAGACACAAATTGTTAAAAACAATTCAGCAGCTTCTCATTGCATGTATGATAAAATCCAGGCAAGTTATTGTGGCCTTCGAGGCCCTGCAAGATCTGGCCCCTGCTTACTTCACCAGAGACATTTTGTTTGTCTCTTTTCCCATTCCAAAGCTCTATCCACACTGCTACATTGCAGTTCCTTGGATGCTCTGGCCCGTTCTGCCACAGTGGGCTTTTAGCTGTGGTTCCCTTTGGTGAGAATATCCCCCTCCTCCACATGTCCTAGCTCGTTGCCTGGGTGGCTCTTTTTCATTTTTAGACCTTAAATATTATAGGCTTGAACACCACATACTTGGAGAGGTCTTCTTATATCTCAGATTCCCGGTTGTCATCGATTGACCTTGCATTATACTTTATAGAACTGATCACAATTACAATTATATAGTCATTGGTTTACATGCTTATCTTGTGTCCCTCTGCCTCTCCCACATTTAGACAGTATTCTATCAGGACAGGGTCTTGTCCCCACTGGGCCCCTAATTTAGATCTTGATGCTTGATGAAGGTTCAGCATGTATTGTTGAGTGGAGGAATGAATGCAGTGGCATACTCATCTCTAAGTGGCCATCAACTTGAACGTAAGATTTATTCTTAGCCAGGTGTAGTGGTGTACACCTGTAATCACAGTGCTTTGGGAAGCTGAGGAAGGAGATTCTCCAGGTAGAGCCAAGCCTAGAAAACTTAATGATTTAGTAAGGCCTTATCTCAAAACAAACAATAAAAAGGAGCTGGGGATATAGTTCAGTATGAAGGACCTGGGTTCATTCTCCAGTATCACACACACAAAATTATTCTTGAGTTATAAGTTCTGTGTTTTAGGAGAAACTTTTAAGGATAAAACAGATTTGCTGAAAGAAGCATCCCTTTTGCTTTGCTTATTTTCCCAGTCCTTATAAGATAGTGTTTTTTTGGAGTCTAATTCAGGCCCAAATATCCTGGTTGAATTGCAGATCTTCCTCTTAGATTTATATTGCTTTTATTTTGGTAGGCTGAGAATATTCTCTAAATAGCCCTTTCTTGAGTGTTTTAGTGCCTCATCCAGGTGAAAAACGGAAAGAAAAAGAATTTGAGATTTTGAGTACCATACCTTACTTTAATGCCCAGAAGATTCTTCATTTTTTATGTAAATTTAATTTCCCTGCAATTCCACCCCAAAAACCACATGATGGAGAGAGCTGATTCTAGTCAAGCCAATATTTTCAGGTATAATCTCTGAACTTGAAAATATATATTAGTGTGTAGGGCTGCTGTAACAGAATACTTACCACAGACTAGGTGACTAAAATCTACACAAGTCTATTCTCTCATAGCTCTGCAGACTAGAAGTCTGAAATCAAGGTGTTAGCAGGATGAGTTCCTTCTGGAAGCTCTGATGGGAAATATGTCCCCTGCCTCTTCTACCTTCTGGTGGCTGCTGATAATCCTTGGCTTATAACATCACTCTAATCTCTGGCTCTGTCTTCATGTGGCTTGTGCTCTTGTCACTGTGTTTATGTCATCTTCTTCTTTTTCTTGTAAAGACACCAGCCATTGGATTTAGAGCCCATCCTAAATCTAGGATGATCTTACATTATTTCTGTGAAGGCACTATTTTCAAATAAGTTTACATTCACAGGTACCAGGAATTAAGACTTAATTTTGGAGGACACAAGACTCAATGGTGAGATCCAGAGAGGCAAAATAACATGCCCAAGACACATTGTTGCTTTCTGATAAAATCAGAATTAAAATCAATCTTTTGGTCCTAGACAGATGTTCTTTGTATTCTATTAAATTATCTCTCAAAAGAATATACTCTTTGGCTTTTAAGCAATGTTTACAGATAGATATTTTTTCTGTTAGAATCTGTACTAATCAGTTCCCATTGCTGAGACATAATACCCAATACCCACAACTTAAAAGAGGAGAGGTTTGATTTGGCTCATGGTTTCAGGGGATTCAGTCCATTGTTGGCTACATCAAAGGCAGAAACATCATGGCAGAAAGGCATGAAGGAGCAAAAATACTTAGTTCATGGCCCAGAAGCAGAGCATGGGAACTTAGAGGAAAAGGTCAGGAACTATAGATAGTACCCAATGTCACATCTCCATGACCCACCCAGACACGCAAGAAGTGTGCTTGTCTAATCTATGAGGGGGCTCCCAAACCAATCAAGTTGACACAGTTAAGCTTAACTATTACAGAACCCCTACTTTGACCCCTAATATTGACTCTATTGGCCCAAATCACATTAGGCAATCCAGTCCAAGTGATATTTCTTTCTGTTTGGAAAAGAATATAAAGTATATGGAGAGACAGATGGACAGACAAGCAGGCAGGCAGACAGACACTGCTAAAAATATATGCACACTTCAGGAAAAGAAAAACAGTGTGATTTTTTTCAACAGATGGTTATTACCCTTGTATGAGGGACCCTAGAGGATGTTGTATATCACAGAAAGCTCACTACACTGATGGCCCTTAGAGAAGAAATTGAAAATGTATATGCAGCAGTCTCAATGGACTGATGTTACCCAAGCAGCAGTTGGCCATACTAATAAACATTTGGAAGTTAATGGCTACCTCTTTGAGTGCCTCTTGTAATTGCAGAGGCCAAAGGTAACTTGTATTAATCTCATGATTTCTCAATAAATTTAATATTAAAATAGTTACTCAAGTTTTTCTTTTCCTGAAGTGTGTATACATTTTTTTGGTGGACTCTGCTGAGCTGATTTATTATGTCTATCTGGAATAATTATATTGGTTGTTGATCAGTGGCAGCCACTCAAGCCCTTATTAAAATTATAATTTCTCCAATTTTGTCTTTGAGTGAAAGGGCTAGAAGATACTTGTCCTTCTAGACAGAGCCCAGTGGATAGCAGCTGAAGATGTGAGACAGTCACACAGCCACCATTTGACCATTTTGACCACCATTGGGAAAAAAAAAGGTGCACTCCCAGGTCCTTAACCTATTACTCATTAAAAACATGATGTGTGTTTTCCTTTAAGGCAGTCAGGGGCTTGAAAGCTGTTTATACTGAAAAACAGTGACTCTTCACTCGGGCCCACAGAAGCCTAATGGGTAGCTAAAGGCAGAACAAAGCTTAACCTTCCTTTTGTATTTGTCTCCTTTATTACATTAGAAATCCCTGCTCAATTCTGCATATAGGCATGTTAACATCTAGGGAGTGTCTGTCAAAAACTGGAAATACAAGGCTGATTATCCCTACATTCACACAACCTGTCTCATCTCCCTTTAAGACAGAGCACAGCAAGATAAGACATTCGCAGGGGCATTCAACTACCAACGAGTGACCAGAAGTCTCCAGTTATTGCCCTAAATATATTGTTACCTTGGACTCCAGCAGAGTTTCTGCAAAACTGAAACTGCCCCAAGCTGAAACAATCATCTCTGGATACTGGATTGCTACTTCAAGGGATAAAGACTTCTTCAGTGTCATCTTACACAACCAGAACTGAGATAATGGTCAACATTAGCCACAGGAATAACTCCATAAAAGCCGTCCCTTCCTTTTGAGGATGGGGTATTCCGATTTTCATCAGTGTTGTGCTCTTCAAGCTGAAGTCCTTCCCCATTCTCTCTTGCTTTCTAACTCTGCCTAATAAATCAGACAGCGCCTCTTACGCATCCTGAAATGATTTTCTGCAGTAATATGTCAAGAACCTGCCAGGGCCACTTGAGGTCACCATCTTTTCTTTAAAGAGATCTCCTTAAACCCCGTCTTAGGGTCAGTGGAATGGTCATTTGAACAGAGCAGTGGTCTTGACCGTATTCTGCCTCACACATACCCTGGATGTATACAACATACATGCCAATGAGTCCACTCATGTTTTAACAGAATTTAAACCATTTTGCAGGAAAATAAAGCAAATAGAATCACAACCATTTCCCTTTTCTCATTTTATTTTATTTGGGAGAGGGGGAGAGGAGTGTGAGGGACTTGATATTCATAAAAGCATTTTACAAGCATATGAATAATGAAATCCACACTTTAAAGATGTAATGTATTTTATGGACTTCCTTAATCTGTCCTTGGTTTCCTTCTTCCTTATAAAAAATTTAGGGATGGTTAAATTAAAAAAGAGAATGGAAGTCATAATAAAATACAAATTCACAAGCTCCATAGTAATTTGTAATTGCCACATGTATTAATGGTGCATCCTTCTTGGGAGTCATTTCTCCTATGGCCTAGATAGGATAGGATCTGAGTTACCTACACATTCCCTTTTCCTGCCTGCTTATACCATCTCTTCCTGTCTCACTCAGGAGAGTATTTGAAAGGAATTGGACAGATAATTCCCAAATAATTAGGAATAAATTCATTTCTAAACTATAAGGTGAAAACTCATCATTACATAGGTATGTGATGGAAAACCCAACATGAGATTCCTTTAACAATAAGAACCCATCAACCTCAGCACATTAACCTGGTCTTTAGTTCTTTGTCCCTCATAGTTGTAGGGTAGTTGCTGCAGCTCCATGCACAGGGCATCCAAACATGAGGGTACACTGCGAGGGAAGAAAATCTTTCCTCCTTAGGTCTTTTATTTCTCCAAAGGCAAGAAACCTTTCCTAAAAGCCCTCAGACAACCTCCACTCCCATATCAGTGGCAGATTTGGGTCACATTTGTACCCCAGATCAATTCTTGGTAATGAAATGGAACTACAGTCATGCACAGTGACAGGGACATGTTCTAAGAAATGTGTCTTTAGGTGATTTTGTCATTGTACAAACATCATAGTATGTTCTTACATAAACTAAAATAGTCATGATGTCACTAAGCTATATAATCTAGGGACCAGCATAGTATATGTAGTCCATAATGTGAGTATGCCAGTTAGTTTAGCTTCTAGTAGGGCTATAGTTTACCCAAACACAAGTGAAATTCTGTTCCAAAGGAACAGGATTTATTAGGACAATTTTGTTTACAAATATTAGGACATCCAGACAAAAATGGTCTAGAGAATAATGAGAATTTCATTATTTCACATAACAAGAAGGTGGTAGTAGGTAGTTCTGGAGTTGCTGGATTCAGCAATTCAGGGATGCCAGGTTCCTGTTATCCTCTTCATGATTCTTTTGGCTTTATCTAGTTATAATAGCTCTAGATTGTCACTCCCACCAAAGCCTTATGTATTTAGAGGTGGGGCTTTTGAAAAGTGATTGGATCATGGTGACACTATAACTGATATGCTGTTAGAAGGTAGGGTCTGGATGGAAAACAGTGTCACTGGGGGAATGACGTGGAAGGGCATATCTCCCTCCCTGGCTCCTCCCTTCTCTCTGCTTCCTGGCGCCATGATGTGAGCAGCTTTTCCTCTGCCATGCACCTCTGGCCTGCTGTTTCTGCCTTGGAGCCAGCCAACTATGTATTGAAACCGTTAAAAGCTATGAGCCAAACTAACCTCTCCTCCTCTAAGTTTTAGGTGTTGGATATTTTGTCCCAGGGTGAGAAAAGTGACTAAGAGAATCTACATGACTGGTTTTACCTGTAGCTACCACATCTCAAAGCACTGCCCACATTTAAATGCAGGAAGAGGATAAAGTCTCGGGCTCTGTCCCCTTTTTGAACTCCTGAGACATTTTCCAAGATTGTACAACAGTCTTCTCACATTTTTGGGCCAGAGTTTACATGATATGTTGGGCCTAATTCTGTCACTGGAAAGTGGATCAAATCAACGTGATTGGCTTAAACTATCAAAATTTAACATTGCCCTTGGGATGGGAGGGGAGCGTACTTGACTAAAGACATAGGCAAGTAAGGGAGGGTTGCTGTAAGCATCTGGAGAATAATACTCAGGCATCTGTCAGCCAGGAAAGAAGGGGCTGGGAATGACTCGGGTAGCACACCACCCTGGAGAGTCTTTATTCTCTATTTGGACGCTTTAAATCACGTATGTAATATAAATGAAGGGTGTTCATGTTAGATTGGAAAGATTTAAGAATGGCAAACTTCTCAGTGACAGACAGAATGCTGTAGTCATCTCTAACTCATGGGAGCAGTAAGACGCAATGATTTTTTTTTTTAGAATTTCTTCTCCTTTGGACTAGAAGTAGAGGTATGAGAGTTATTAAGAGCTTCTCTGGTGGGGCCTTGGCTACCAGGGCAGGGAGGAGTCCAGACCTCCTTCTCTAGCCAGTTTCCTGTGAGGAAGAAAGAGATAATCATCTCCCCTCCCCCCATACTAGCAGCACAGGGACTTTTCTTCCAAGTCACCCCAAAATGCCTCTGGGACCCCAGATCTCCTTCCTCATTCACTTTGCCATATGAATGATTCCATTGAAAAGTAGCCAAAGCAAATAGAAGATTTATTTAATACTTTTTAATCAGGATCTAAGACAGTTGTGTACTATTTCTGTTCCTGGGGCTCGAATGTTGAAAGCATCCAACTCAAGTCTCTACTCGGTCACATTGAGGGGTGAACAGAAGTATCCTTTCACCTTCTGAAGATTGGGTAATTGAGTCTGATGACACAGCCCAGCAATAGACGGATCAAGAAGAGAACAGGAACACAAATTTATTATGTGCATGTGGCATCATAAGAAAGTGGGCACCCGATATCCCAATGAGATTCAGAAGCTTACAGACCCTTCTCCATACGGGAGGAGGTAGTAGGAGCTACGAGCAATTTTAGTGAATGATTTTGAGGGCAGATAAATGGCCCAAAGAAAAGAACATTAGGCTCTGGATGTGGGGTTAGTTCCAGTCTTCTTCCCCCATAGATGAGATTATAGCCAAGACAATTGCATATCTTTTGCAGGAGCTCCTTAATTTGATAAGGGCACTTCAGGGAAATTCCTTCCCAGTTCTTCCAGAGAGCCAGGGCCACAAGGGCTGCAGGTGGAATTATTGGATGTGGGAGTTGCAAGAAGGTCAGAGAGGGCTTGGTTCTGATACTGCTTTTTAATTCAAAGCAAATGCCACTCTCTGAGGTACTGTTTCTGAGCCGTTTCTTAGCTCCAGCAGTTTGACCTAACTTGGTTCCTGGTTTTGTCACTGCATGCTGAAATGGAGTAAAGCCCTATCACTGAGGAGTGACACAGCCCTGAATAAGTCTCTTAACAATTATGAGGCCTGAATTCCTTGTCTCTGTAATAGGGATAATTATCCTCAGCTTGACAAAAGCAATGCATATTCTACAATGAAAGAAATTTGCACTGCGCAAGAATCTTCTTCCCTTCCTCTTCTCTGAAACTTTGCTTCCTCTCCTTTGTGTTTTATAATTTGCTTGCTTGTTTGGTTAGTTGTTTACTTATTTGTTTATGGCATTTAAAGCTGGGCCCCTTTACCTGATGGCCAGGTTCAAAAACAGCCCCCTCTCCCCCCATTCCTCCTTACTATTCACTCAGCACAAAGTAAATGACTCTGGAGGCCTCTCCTCTGTGGGACGCTTTATGGTGGCAGTCCTGAAAGCAGCTCAGACCAAGCTTGATTAGCATAATAATGAAGCTTCGGCTGCAATGTCATCAGCCTCAAAGGAAAGAGCTGGAATGGCCACAGAGGCTTTAACAAGTACCACTTTAGGATAAAAAGGACAGGGTGGGAAATGATGGATGACAAATGTGGACTACAGGAGGGGAGTACTGGGGGTGGGAACTAGCAGAAGAGTAGACAGCGCTTGTTTGTTGTCCTTTTGCCTTGATCCTAAGAGATGTCCTCTGCAACTACAGAACTTCTATCAGTGGCAGCCCTTTAAAAATGTGCAAGAGTCTGCATTTCCTGAAAAATTTAGTGTTAGTGTCTTTTCTGTCTGTGAAAGAAAGAGAGAGAGGAAGAAAGAAAGAAAGAAAGAAAGAAAGAAGCAAGCCTGCACTAACACTAAGCTATTTCAGGTGTTCTGTAACCCCTGAAAATAGTCTGCATAGATATAATTATCTTTCTTTTGCAGATGAATGTCCACCCATCTTCTATCTTGCTCCAGAAATGACTGAAAGCAGTTTCCAGGTGAAGCACTCAGAGGCTCAATAGTAGAAAGAGGCTGTGTTCACATTTGAACACGGGTCTACTCGTATTCTCTCCGATGCTCATGATTCTCTGTAATTGCTTAAAAATCTGAACCAAGGGCCCTAAGTCCTGCCTCTTACAGTTAACCATTTGGAAATAGGTTGGGCTGGATTCTCATGGCTGATTCATGTAGTTCTCCCAGCCGAGGGATCTTCACTCTAGTATGAAGTGTGCCTCTGCAGGGCCACTTGATTAGCCATTGACCCAATTTGGACCAAGGTAATAACTTCAGTTTGCACATTTAAGCTATTGGCTATTTTGCTGGATTTTTAAAAGCCAGGGATCAGCTGTTCTCTCATTATACAGACATAGAAAACAGCAGGAAGGGTGAAGTACACTCTAGCACTTTCTAGCAATGGAAAAATGGAAGAAGCACTAAGTAGGAGAAACGGTCTGGATAATTCAAGAGAATCTCCTCAAACTCTTCCTTCTCCTTTAACATTCGTGTGTGTGTGTGTGTGTGTGTGTGTGTGTGTGCGTGTGTGTGTATAGAGCAGGAAGAAAGAAAGTCTGTACTGCAAATAAGAATGGAGGATGCATTTGGGCTGACTCAATGTGATGCAAAAGGGGCCTCTTCACCCCAACTCTAGAGGATGATTTGGAGAGGAAGTGAAACAAGAGGAGATCAGAAGTACTCTGCAAAATGTCAGTGAGAGAACACAGAAAAGGGAGAGGGACTGATGGCCAGAGGGAAGTCCCATGATGGGGAAGGGAGATTTTGAGGATAGGCAATCAATGAGGAAGACTCTGGAAGGAAAAGACCCCGGGAGCTGGAGTTTCAGAGTGTTTGTAATGCTGTGACATTATAGACAGCTAAGTTAGACAGAAATTAATAGGCAGTCGGGGATTGGGCCCTCAAGGGAGTCAGTGCAGAAGATGATGATGCGTCAAAATTGTGGCTGGAGGTGCATTGGAAGAGGGCAAGGGTCAAGAGACACAGTAGCCAGACTTTGGAGCCTCCCTAGAGATAAACAGCATCTTGAGAGTATACTGTAATTAGCATCACTTGGTCCAATAAGTCCAGATAGCCATCAGATACATAGGTGGGTCACCAGAACATATGGATCCATCCTCCTATCCTTTTCCAAAAATTCCTTTGTTCTTTTTATGTTAGAAGTTATAGATAAGCCAAAGTTAACTATACCCTTGCTACATGCCTTGCTTCCCTATTGGATAAATATTAGCTAAACAACTATACTTGTAATCCTATTGATTGATTGCAGTTTGACCCATGTTGTGATTTTGCTGTATAAAATATCCCTGGACAAAGAGCCTCCATGGCAACTGACCTTGGGGACCCCTCCTGTCTCTCAGGAGCTTGCTCTCAATAAACCCCTCCTATGTTCAACCTCCTTTGTCCTTGAAATTCATTCTTCTATATTTGGGAGACATGAACTTGGCAGATCTGACATCTAACAGGTTGGGAGGTATTTTTTTCCTGTCACAACATAACTTCCCCTGCAATCCCCAGTCTCTAGTAAAAGTCTGTCTCGATTCCCACCAGCTTTAATGTGGGTGGCATTTTTGGAACTTTAAGAGAAAAAGTACATTCAGATTGGTGCAGGGCAGAAAGAAGAGTGTGGCCACAGAAGGGGAGATGTGACAATTTATGAAATCATAGGAACAGGAAATCTGAGCTAAGGTTAACCATGTAAGACCCCAGGGAATCAGCCACAAATCTTTTTTTTTTTTTTTTTGGTACCGGGGATCGAATTCAGGACCTTGCACTTGCACAGCAGGTGCCGGAACAACTGAGCTAAATCCCTGGCCCCTCAAAATCTTTTAATACATGGAAATTCCCCTCAAATCTAAAGACAACAAACCCCTAGAGGTTTACATAAGCAAAATATATTTGCTTCTGTTTTCTTGATGTTCTGACAGAAGTCTGAATCAGAATGATTTGTTCCTTCAGGCCTCTGTATCTTCTTGCAGTTTGTGGTCCAAGATCAGTTGCCAGAGATGTTGTATTCATGTAGTTCCTTATCATTTATAACAACTTTGCATTATTTCATTTAACCTATATAGTCACTTTGGGGTGAAAGCTAACCCAGATCACCCTGGGAATATAGATCTATTGCTATTAACTTAGTTTGCGCTCACCAAATTACTTAACTAGTGCTATAGTTTGGATCTGAAGGGTTCCTTAGAGACCCATGTGTTGAATACTTGGCCCCCAGTCTGTGATACTATCTGGGGATGGTGGAACCTTTAGGAGGTGAGGACTAGTTAGAGGAAGTTAGGTAATTGGAGTTGTGCCCTTGAAGGATATTGGAACTCTGGCCACTTCCTCTCCTTCTTTGATTCTTGGCCTCCATGAGGTGAGCAGCTTACTTTGACACATACTCCCGCCGTGATATACTGTGCTGCCACAGGCCCAAAGCAACAAGGCCAAGCAGTCATAGACTGAAACCTCTGGCAACTCTAAGCCAAAACCTTTCCTTCTTTTAAGCTGATCATCTCAGGTATTTGTCACAGTGATGGAAAACTGACTAATACAACTATTTGTATATGCAAACACAACACCCAACCCAATGTCTACATGAGGAAGAGGATTAGCGTTGAATGACTTTTTGGTGAGAATGAGTAGAAGCTGCAGCTACAGAGCAATTTCTCTTTCAATTTAAGTTTCCCAATTTCTCTTCTAGTTGCATTTTAAAAACTACAAGCTAAGAATGATTAGCACATATATCCCTATTAAAGCTGTGACCACATGTGGTGTAGTCTCAAAGTTCTAGTCAAAGAAATAGCCTAGGAACCAAATACTAATTTTATAAAACCTCTAGTTCTTGTAATTACTCAAACATCATGAATTGAGTGCAAAGCACAGCAACAGTTCTATCTATCTGCCTTTCTTTTTGATGTCTTCTCTCATATTCTCTTGGTTCTCCAGAGTGGCTTTCCTTTACATTTTCTGAAAAACCACCACTCAGGGCTAGCCTTGGCATGTCTATTTTTCCTATTTCTTACTCTCTCTCCTCAAATTTGCTTCTTAAATGCTCCAAAGAAGAAACACAGCCAAGGCAGAGATCTTCTTATAAGGGAAGGAGGGAAGAAACTGAGTAAGGGAAGTTAGAATATGCTTTTGTGGTAGTGGGAAGAGAAAAGGCTAGAATATTAATGATAATTTTGTGCCATTACATTTACATAAAGATTTCAGGGTTGTAATAAATAAATGTTAAAATTTAATTCAGCAATAATATTCATGATTATTGTTTTGTTGTATATTAATTAGGTAATAAATGGTAATAGTTTATGCAAATGATGATACTTATTATTTATTTTTAAGAAAGAAATTGTGTTTTTATAGTTGTTCTTTGGTTTTGCAAGTCAGTTCTTCAGTGCTTTTAAATAATGGGGATCTTATCAACCCTTTTCCTGACACATGGATCTAGTTAAATTCTCATTTCAGGGACCTAAAACCAAGCAAACTAACTGATAGTGACATGCCAAAAGATAAATCCTGCAATCAAATTCCTCAGAAATACTGGTTTGAATAGGCTACCATTCTTTCTGATCTACAGCTGTAGACTATTCGCAAACCTTTCTTTTGCTTCCAGAATATGTTAGAATAATTAAAGTTGGTTTCTTTCAAGATCAGCCTGATTTCAGGAGTGAAAGGAAGACCCTCTTTTACTCTGCAATGCCACCTTTTATTTGCTGACATTATTTCACTGTTCTGAGCATTCCATTTTCTAGCTCAAAGACAGGTAGCACTTTAATGTCATTCGCACATCTCTAAAGAAGAGCTGAGTAGGGAGGCATTGTAGGTACTAGAAAGGTGACCCTTCTCCAGTGTTAAGGAAACTGCATGCTGGGGTGCTCATGTCTTGCTTTCTAGGAACTGTGAGTATAGGCTTTTGCTAGCTCTGGAAAATAACCATGGAAAATCACAGCTGATGCATTCAGTTGCATAAGTGGTGGGATGGAAGTGATAGATGGGAATGGAATTTGGGTGGGTTTTCTGTAGACTTTCACCAGAGAGACTTCTCCAGAGGAATTGGGGAGCTGACTTTGGGTGTCTTGGGCCTTGGTGACTGGCCTCTCCTGCAGCTGCAGGCAAGAGAACTTGTGTCCCCTTCCAGGCAAATAGCATTGTCCATTTACTGGGATATTATGGGGCTTTGGATCACATAGCTTTTAACTGACTGAATAGCAAAGAGGAGCAAAAAAGTTGAAAGTCTTACCCAGAGCCTAGTCTGGCTGTGATTTTCTTATTCCATCTTCTATCTTTAGCTCTTCTTTCTTCTCTGCAGGGAATCCAAGGCTACTTTTCTCCCCCACCTTCTTCCTCTCCCAAGTTGTTATTTAAAGTCCAAGGGCTTCTGGATAACTCCTCTCTGCCTCTGAGCTGCAGGGAGGGAAGGCAGGGATCACGGGGCCAGGTGCTCACTGTCATTCTTCCTGACAAGGTGGGGCAGGCTCTCTCCTCCAAAGCCTCAGAACTTGGGCTGATAAGCAGCAGCGTCAACTGCTCTCTGTCAGAATGGCCTGGATTCTTCCTGGAATACATCGCCTGTACCTTGGGTGGGCACCAAGCAGAGGAGGTAAGGGAGGGGAAAACTGCTGGAGGTTGCACTAGCCAATTAATTAACATCATATATAACCAAGAAGGGGGAGTGCCTTGAACTTCATATGCAAAGTTATGCAAAATGTTATGTAGATTATCCTGGGTTCAGAATGGAGAGTCCTGGAGGTCTGGCATTTTTATTAAATTGGAATTCAGTACTTCTGGATCATATGGAGAAATAGAGAGTGAGAATATTTTGAATTAGATGGTTAAATCCTTCATAATTCAAATCCATGAGAATACCCATCACTTACATACAATTTGGTGAATACAGGTAAGGCTTGCTCCACCTACCTGCAGAGCTGTATTACTCTGTTCTTCAGAAATTATGATCTTAAGAGCTCCAAGTGACCTCTCAGCCAAGACCAGTATATTTGGTACACTTGAGGTAGAATAGAAAAAATAAAGATAGGTAGAAAGAAGACAAAGAAAATCATAATTTAAAAATTGTGTTCTTAAGAAAAATTGCAGCTTTAGGACACAAAAGTTGCTCAAGGTTACAATGCCTTTTCCCTTCCAAAACTCACTCCAAAAAATTCCGAAGGGTCTGAGAGACACAATAAGTCTGTAAATTGGGCCCTGGATCTGTACTTTTACCCGTACATTACTCTTTCTACCACAGAGAGGGCAGCATATCTCAACTTCAAACACATGTAAATGGACTGTGTTCTAACAGAGCCCACAAAAGGGGTTGACAGTAGGAATCCACATCCTAGATTGCCCATCTTGAAGACACTGCCAAGACCATGTAAATATACCCAGCTCCAGACCATAATGCACACTCTATTCTCTCTGATTGTACTTTTAAAATTCTGCTTAATAAACCTCTTTGTGTCTCTCATTGACGTGTCTTGAAAATTCTTTTTCTGTGATCAAAGTCACTGAACCAACAACATAACCTGTACTTCGGATGAGTTGAGGTCCCTGTCTTCTCTTTGGTGGACCTCATTAGAACCCATCCAGTGACACCTAGCCACTATGCTTTTTCATTGCTGAGTTTTACAAACCAATGACAAATGAAAAAAACCATGCAGTATGTGATGAGGGGGTCTAGGCTTCAAAGCTAAACTTAGATTTGAATTCTGATGCTGGGCAATGTTATATAGCCTTAATGAACCCTTTTTTTCGTGCAAAATGGAGACAATAATATCAATCCTTTTGTTATTGGCATTTGGGTCCTGTAGATACTTTCTAGGTTCTTGGTGTCCTGAACAAAAGAACTGGACAAGAAATACAGAAAAGATAGCAAGGATCTACATTTATTGAAGGGGGAAAAGAACTACGCTCTGCAGAGTGAGAGCCTGCTGGTGAGCAGACTCACAGTGGCCAGGAGATTAATGGTAGGGGTCTTTTATATCTCCCACTTGAACAAAGCATTTGGATGGTTGTCCTATCAGAAATTCACCTGGCCTGATGTCAGATCTAAGCTGTCCTATCAAAAGCCCACTTGGTTTTGCACCAGATGTAAATGAAGAATTGAATATAGCACTTTCTGATTGGTCCCAGTACAGTGCTGCAGAGTCATTTTGGATTCCGTGTTCTGTGTATGCACTGTGGGTCTTCCGTGACTGACAGGTCATACTACTTGCTTAGCTGGTTGTGCCCCACCCAAATTTCCTATCTCATCATCAGGATTTTTGCTGTTCAATGAGATACTGTATTTGAAGCACATAGTATGTGCATGGGTACATAGTAAGCTCTGATTATTATGCAAATCTGATGCAAATGTTAAGGCCCAGTTTGAGTCCTACCTCCTTTGTGAAAGTTTTCATTTCCACCACAGCTTGAAACAGCCTCTACATTCTCTTGAGGCATTGCCTGTGCAATTCATCTGGAAATTAAAAATGGATTGCTTCATGACTTGTCTTTTGTTATTGTTTTATTAATTAGCCTTGTGTTGTTATTTAATTAACTCTTCCCCTCTTTTTCTCTTGTCTTCCCAATTTGACTTTAGGTCATTGAGGATGAAAACTATATCTTATGTCAGTGATCCAAATGCGTGGCACATGCAATAAGGCTATAGCAGTCACAGCAGCCTTTTTGTATCATTGAAAGCTCTAAAAGGTTTGTCTTCACTGCCTTTAGTCTCCCAAGATGTCTGGCGTTCATCTTTTCAATAAATATGTGATATATTCTTAAACTTGATATGCAAACTTATGCAAAATCATCTGTAGATTATCTATCCTGCATTCCTCACCATACATTAAGAACCAGAAAGAAGATACATCATTAAGCACTCAAAAGTGGTCATCTAAACTCTGGAATATGTTTTTCTTAGAAAGAGCTTATAGTCTAACAAGAATTTGTGTTCCTACTCTTGTTTACTATCTTACAAACGCTATTTTAATGAGGAACAATAAAGCTGAATGTTAGGCAGCAGTGTCATGCAGAAGTTAAAAGCACAAGGCACAAAACTCTTGGAAATACAAGTGAAGAGGTGGAAAGTCTCCTTAATTACATCCTGTTCCTTGAAATGAGTGGCATCAGGAATAGGGTTGAGTTCCCTTTACACTTCCTCCCCTGATTTTATCAAGCCTTGGAGAGCAAGCTGTGGCTCTGGCACTATAGCCACATTCTGAGCCCTAAGTCCTCAGGTTTCAGGGCTGGGGCGCTGCCATTGTAGAATTTCTACTTTTCTTTGGGCTAAAGCAAGCGATTTCACTTGTAAAGATCAGAATATTATTTCTTGAGGGAAGCATCTTGATATGTTGTTTAGCATTCTGGAGAACTCTTAAGGAACAGATAAAAAAATTTATGTAAAACCTGGTTAGCATTTTTTTCACTGTCTTTTTAAAATTTAGTGGTTAGTATTACAGAATGGTGATGTTTGTTCTGGGAAGTTGGGACATGCATTTAACATATCTTGTTGAGCCCTTCCCTGTCCCCAAAATTCTTCCTCCTGGTTTCCTGTCATCTTTCCTTTATTGCATGAATGTATTCTTTAGGTTTCTTGTATCTTCTTAGCATTGTAAAACACATACACATAAATTTTCTCTCCACCCACACTATGAAAACAGGTTTTTCTTGAGTTTAAAGTAATATACTCTATATTTGGGGGAATATTTGTTGGATGAATCCTCTCACTTTCTATACAAGTTCCAACATGAGACTAGAAAATGTGCACAATTTATGAGTTTCGTGTTCCTCCCAAGTTTACTGTGAGGATGAATGAAATGTGCTGGAATTCAGTTTCATATTCTCGGTAGAAACAGCTGAATACAAAAACAGGTTCAGAAATCTCTTTTAAATGGCATTGTTAATATTGAATACTCCATATACATTTTTTTGTATTTACATGCAAATATGGGTTTGTCTGAGGATCAGGGTGTGTTCACAAGAATTCAAACCAAATAACAAAGGCATAAACCTCATGTCTTCCATACTTTGTCCCTGCAGCCTGTCCTCTGCTGGACCTATGGGTGGCACCAACTCTCAGGCTACTGACCTGTGGGTTCGTTGTTCTTTCCTTTTGCTTCCCCGATCCTTTTGTCTCTCTTGCTTCTATTTTTCTACATCACCTCTTTCTCTTTCTACCTCTCTCTTCCTTCCACCTCTTTTTTTGTCTTTCCTTTCTTTGACCTTTAACCCCCTCAGAAAAACACCAATAAATTATACACTGTGTAAGTGATACACAGCCTCCTTGTTCAAAAGTGCTCTCTGGAAAACTGAGGATGTAACTCAGTGGTAGAGCAGATGCTTAGCATGAGGAAGGTCCTGGGTTTAATCCCCAGGACAACAAAAAACAAAAACAAAGGGCTGGGGATTTAGCTCAGTGGTTCCGCTGCCTGCCCTGCAAGTGCAAGGTCCAGAGTTCAATCCCTGGTACCAAAAAAGCAAAAACAAAAACAAAAACAAAAACACAAAATGGAATACAATTCGTGTAAAAGAAAAATAAACAACAAATGAAAACAACCATGACACTGATGAACATAATCTTCTTGAGTAAATTTTAGCCAGGTTCCTCAAATGACTTTTCAACTAAGGGTCTTGTCTACATTGTCCAATTATAGCAAGAATCACTCTAAGTCAGTTTGACCAGAACCCCTCCCCACCACCCTTCACCTTTGATCATCCTTCAATATTAATATCTAATTGGGACCCTCTGCCATATCTGAAATGGGTATCTTATCACCATGGCCTGCCTTCAACAAGACCCTTATTTAGGTTAGTTTAGCCAAAGGCCCCCTTGTAGTTCTCCATTCACAGACCTCTATCCTGCTCATTGGCTATAAATTCTCACTTGCTTATGCTGCATTCAGAATTGAGACTGGTACCAAATCCTCCTCACTCCACGGCAATAGGTCTGAATAAAACTGCTTTAATCGTTTGAACTATTGACCAGCTCTGATTTTCTTTGACAACATCTAGAAAAAAACAGCCCACATACTTTTGCTCCAGTAGAATTGGGGAAAGGAGTATTTTTTGGTGTTAAAAGCTTTAGAGTAAGCAGTGATCTACACTTTATATAGGGGAAGGTGAAGAAGGAACTAATTTAATTTTTATCCATTTTCTGATTGCTGAATTCATAGAAGAAAGAGAAGGAGACTCTAAATATAAATGTGGTCTTTTTCCTGCCATGAAAAGGAATTGAGAAAACTTACTGTAGGTTGTTAATGGTAGGTGATCTGAACTCTGTAGCACTACGACATTTTAAAACTGTTATACTAACAGTGGAATACTAACTAGGCTATTTTGTTTTAAGAGTGTGTCAACTTACTTCTGTTTAGAAAGTCAGAGTATTCTCTGTCAATGAAATCAGAGCTGTGGGCCATTGTTTTTGAAGATAATGAAAAATACTAGGTATAGGCTTTGCTCTGTTTGCTTTTGACTTTTAGCAATTTTCTGTGATGTGCTTAGGTTTTCTTTTAAAATAAATTCTCTTGGGTTTCTAGAATCTGTGGTTTGATTCCTTTCATGAATTTCATAATTCTCAGTCATTATCCCCTCGAATATTGCTTATCTCACGTCTCCTTAAAACATGACATATTAAAAACAACAAAAGAAAACGTGACATATTAAATATTTTTATTGTATCTTTTACATCTCTTACTCTTTGCTGTTATATTTTTCATTTTTAGTATCTTCATTCTCATTCTTCTGACCTTGTCTCTAAGCTGTACCTTGTCAGGCATTAAATTCATTTAGTTCTTAGTATGAAATTGCAGTTTTTGGTTCTTGAACCATTGACTTCTTTCTTATATAGTTTCAATTCTCTGATAAATTCTACATCTTGTAATTTAATTTTTAGACAAATTAGTTGCAATTACTTTAAAGATCAGGTTAGATAACTCAAATTTCTGAATATTCTATTTGTTTTTACTGTCTGCTTTTTTTCACTTGGATTTTGATGGTTTCTTATCTTCTTGTTTGCCTAGTTATTTTTGATTTCATCGTGCACATTCATATAAAAAACTGAAAGCAATTTGAAGCTCTGGGGACCAAGCTTCTAGTGCATGAATCAATGGCCATATCCTAATCATAGCACAGGACTTGACGTCAAACTTTTGACCCTTAAGCCCATGAGATTCTGAATTTCTCTGCTTACCTTTTTGACCTATCAATTTATTTTACTTTCAGAAATAGCCATGGTCTCAAGGAGCAAGTGACCATAAATTGTCAGGATCACCTGTTTTTTTTTTTTTTTTTTTTTTTTTTTTTTGGTACTGGGGATCGAACTCAGGTCCTTGTGCTTGCAAGGCAAGCAGTGGAACCACTGAGCTAAATCCCTGGCCCATGGATCACCTGTTTTCATTTCCTTTCCTTTCCATATCTTGGCCCCTCAAATTCTCACTGTCTTGATAGCTTCCAATGCTGTTTTGAAAAAAAAAACATTTTGTTTAACTTTTGAATTCATCTCAGTGGGAATGTTGGTCCAAAACAACCCAGTTTATTATTACCAGTAATGGCACTGTAACAGAAATGCATTTTATCTTAATTATTCCCCACAACGTCTCTTTAAGGAAAGTATTATTGTTGTCACTATTAGCCTATCTTTTTTAGGTGAGGAAAGTGCTCAGAGGCAAGACAAATGGTCAAGTACACTTGATTAGAAAGTCGTGTTTCTGGGAGTTGAACCTGGCAAGCCTGATTTGAGAGCTTTCTTCTTAACCTATTTAAAGCATACTCCCTCTGTATACTGTAGTCAACAAGGTTTATTTGACATATATCCCATGCTCTATTTTAAATTTTACTTCATACCTTTATCAACACTAGTATTACTTGTCCTATCCATAATGCCTAAATAATGTATGTCCCTTGGGATTAAACTGATGTCAGTTAGAATTTTATTCATTATATTCCTATCTTTTCTTTTTAATCGCGTTCTTGTTCTTTCTCTCCTTCCCTCCCTTCCTCCCTCCCTCTCTCCCTATATTTTTTAGGTTAAATTCTGGAGGTACAAATTAGCTATCTATAGTTTTGATGGGGGAACTTTATCTAGAACAGAAAAACTCTGGTTGGAGTTTCCATTCCAGGCCCTTTTGAAAGTCTAGAACTCTCTCTGACATTTCTGCGGATTCCCAAAGGATCTTCGTGTTCTTGTACTTGCCTTGTATTGATTTCCTGCTCTTGTGGAAATTATTGCTCTAATGCATGTCTTCTAGCCTTTATTCCATTCTTTTGTCCCATGGCATCTTGAATGTTGTAGGCAGCTCCCATTCCTTCCCACAAACTTCCTCCAATCCAAGGAAGCTTTATATAGCAGATGTTACCAAAGGTCTAGAATCACATTGTAAATTACAGACAATATTTTATTGACTTCCGCCTCCCAGCCCTTTCCATCATGGAAATTTCTAACTTTCCTCTATAAGTTCCCAGATTTCCACATTCAATTGGGTCTCCTGTCTCTCTCTTAACTTTTTCTTTTTTTCATGTCCCTCAAATCTCACCTTTCAGTTACAGTGGCAGCCATCAATAAATCCACAAAGTCTTATTATTCCCTAGCTAAAGCAATTTACCTTCTCTTTGTCCCAGCCATTTCCAGGGCCCTCTTCTTCCAAAATCAAATATTTTGATGCCTTTTTTTCTAACCAGAAGAAAAAGTTTCTCACTAAGAGAAGTTCTGTCTGCCCTCTAAATTTCCTGGCTCAAAATATACTTTAGTTATAAAAGTAACAGTTTTCTTCCTTCCTGTTACATCATCTATAGAAGACTTACATCCATACCATGTATTTTTATTTTATTTTCTCTTGGCCTCTGGAGATAAGAGGACATGAAGTATTAACTTCTCACATTAACTCAGTTGGTATTTAATTCTTTTTTTTTGGTACCAGGGATCGAACTCAGCACCTTGCGCTTTTGAGGCAGGCACTGGAACCACTGAGCTAAATCCCCAGCCCTGGTATTTAACCCTTATTTGTACATGATTGAGTTTTTGTTTTAAAAAATCAAGTGAGCTATTCTGACTTCAATAGAATAAATGCATAAAATAATTTAAATCTTAATATCATATTAAAATTTACATTCAAGATGCCTCCAAGATGAAACTATGAATTGAAACAACCAGGCTAAAGCCATTTTCATTCATTGACGTCCTACATTTATGCTCCACTAAATACGGAAGAGATATTATCTGATTATATATACCCAGGCAGAGTCCAGAGCACAGGGTACTTCTCTGTAAGTAGGGTTTTCAGTTTATATGGATTTATATTGGATAAGTACCTGGAATCTCTTCTTTCTGGCCTGCTGCCTTCCTTCCCTACTTTCCTCTGCTATCCTCGTGTTCTCTCCCAGTCCCAAGATCTCGGTGTCACCCTGGATTACTGGGCAAAATGGGGGTCTCTTGGATGTTTTCCCTGGCCACTGCAGAGTGGAAACCTCTAGAAGTTCATTCATTTATGAATCAGGTGGGTTTGCAGGTGGGTGGAAGAGGGCTTAGG
This sequence comes from Heterocephalus glaber, assembly GCF_000247695.1. Next base: position 5,198,381 of record NW_004624823.1, on the reverse strand, counting down.
GAAGAGAAGACAGGAAAGCTAAGATCTGGCTTTAAGGGGACTTTGTCCCTAGGAGGAGCTCACGGTCTGATGTGTATTGAGAACATTCATTTTGGAGCTATGTGGAGTAGTGGTCTGTGCATTTGTTGGGGTGTTTGCAATCATCAAACTCTGTGATTTTTCTAACATCCTAACATTTCCTCTCTACACTGATAATTACTAGGCAGGGTCCTAATTTTGCCAGTTGTCCAGACTGGCTTCTCCCCCTGGGCAGTGTCTATGTTTGCTGTAATTGGATGATGCCACACAACCCACTGCTGTTGCCAGATTTCATTATGAGTTGGCATCTTCTGTATTAATTTCCCCACTTTGGGGCTGTTTCGAAGCAAGTGAGGCCAATTTCGTTTTCAATAGCACAAATCTGGAGGCCCAATTTGAGCTGGGAGCTAAGTGGGTGCATTTGTGCAGCTCTGATTGACTGACAGTGTTCTCTTTGTTTGATTTGATTTTTTTTTTTTTTTTTTTAATGAGAGCTTGATCCTGAGAGGCAGCTGGCACTCACTGGAAGTGAGAGGAGCCATCCTTCGAAAGCCCAGGAAAACATTTGGGCAGCTGGTTTTATCCAGAATTATTTCTTGAAGAGAAGTTGTTGGAGAATGACACCACAGGCCTGCCTATCTCAGCATTAATGCTGCTTTTCTGTAGTTCCTGGTGCAGCTGACCCTGAGGGGGACCTAAGGGTCTGGCCAGTGGAGGAATTTGGAGTCAAAAAGTGTAGAGGGATATGAATAGATTTATCAGACAAAATACAAGGTGCCCAGTTTCAGTTTCAAATAAACAATGAATACTTTTTAGTATAAGTATGCCTCATACAATGGTTGCCAAATACTTTATAGTATAAGTATATACTTTGCAATTTCTGGGACATAGTTATACTGCAACATTATTCATTGTTTATTTGAAATTCAAATTTAACTGAGCGTCTTGTATTTTTATTTGCTAAATTGAGCAATCTTAGATATCTATGATAAGAGAAAGTATGGTTATAGTTACTGTCAAAAGCGAAGAAGACGAAGAATTCAAATCCAAATACAAACAGGAAAGAGGGATAAATGAACCATTTGAAAAAGAGAACCATGCCAATGGAAAACTCATTTAGTTGGCACAAATATAAAAATTTATCTCAGGGGAACCAAATTTGTTATTATAGGTTCCCTAGCAACAGAAAAACAAGAAGATTCATTTCTTAAAGATTCATATCCTCCATTACACACTGGTAATACTAGGAAGCAAAAGTAGATTAAACATTTCTGATTTGGCAATATACAGACCAACAGTTTTCAAGGCCGAGTGTGCTTCGGTCCCACCTGGAGAGCTTGTTAAACTACAAATTGCTGAGCTATACCCTGAATTTCTGACTCAGGTGTTCTTGTGCGGGGCCTGAAATTTTGTATTTCCAACAAGTTCCTGAGTGAGGCTGACACTGCTGCTGTGGGGCCCACACTGTAAGCATCAGTCATTTTAACCTGTGCTTCCTAACACAGTGGGCATCAGTGCCTGAATTGAGATATATGGAAATGTAAATATGCATCAGATGTTGAAATCCTAGAATGAAAAATATGTGCATTGTCTCTTTAGTAATTTCAAAATATTGATTACATGTCAAAATTACAAATTGGGCTAAACAAGTAAATCAAGACATTGTAAATTAATTAATAAATATACATTTATAATGTGGGCTTCAGATTAGTTGGGCTCACGTTATATTCCCGCTGAATTTCTGTTTGAATGTGGGCATCCGTGAATTAGCGAGAGGAAGATCGGTAAAAACACATTAGATTTATGTCACCTTTTCTTGAATTTAGAATTCCTTCCAAAATGTTCTAAATTTTGTCATTTGGTATGTGTTTTGGAGCCTTAAAAATGTTCCAGTGCCCCGATTTTTGATATGGGTAGGATTTTGGGGTGAGCCTTGACATGGGTGGGATTTGTGAAAACAAGACCCGCTGCTGGGGAGGTGCAGAAATGACCAGCTATTACCCCTGCTCAGGGAGCCTCTGCTCTGTCTGTAAAGAGGAGACAGTCACAATCAGAAAGGTAATCGCTTCTGTTCCTACAGTCACTTCCTTGCCCTGTTTTAGCTATTTGCTAGATTGGAAAGAGAGCTGGTAATGATGAAATCTATAAATACACATGGGATGCAGAGCCTCTAAGAGACTCCTTTTCCTCCCTTTTTTCTCTGCAGTCAAAACTCAGCAAGACGCCTGGGTCCAGGTCTGGGTTCCACAGCTAATCAGGACATGTAGAACTTGGACAAGGTTAGAAAGAGGCCCCAGAGAAGGTTAAAGCATCAGAAAATTGAATTTCTGACAAAAGGCCAACCTTGGACTATTTCCTCTGGAGAAGAAAAGCCTTCAAGTATCTGAAAGGTTATTTTACAGAAGGTTGTGGATAATTGTTCCACTTCCACCAAGAATAAAACTGGTGGAAAAACATTTAAACTGCCACACAGGGGATTTGGTTTTCAGGCAATGGAGAATTTCCTGACGTGGAAAAGTTTCTCATTGGAAGACTTTCTGTTATTGTTTACCCAGCCCTTTCCCTCAAATTTCTTGCCTAGACTTCAATGACATTCCTGTGTGATCTCCTTTCCCTTGTTGTGTGATCAGGAATCGAGCCCTGAGAGGTGGGGAAGCTCAGTGTCGTTTGGTCAGAGAAATGAGACCTAAAAGCATATATCCATACCTTTGATGCCAGATTGCTGGTCTTTGCCCTATTTCTGGCTACCCACCTTTGTAATCTTCCTTCCTGCAGTTGATTCTTGTTGCTCAGCGTTTTAATTTTTTTTTATTTTTGAGATGGGGTCTCATGATGTAGTCCAGGCTGGCCTCAAACTACTGTGATCCTCCTGCCTCAGTCTCCCGAGTGTTGGGATTACAGGCATGCCACAATGTTGCTACTCATTCTAGACTCCTACCACTGCTCTTTGGAACCAGACATGGGTGTCTCTACTCTTTATATTCGATTCTTTAAGTCATTAACCTCTGATAAATCCGGAAGTGATGGCATGTGTCTGTTTTATGGGTGGGCTCTAGGTCACATGTTCTCTTTCTAGCTGCCTGGAATGCTGGAAGTAAGTGGTTTAGTCATTTATTGCTGTAATAAACCACCCCAAATGCAGTGGCTGTAAACAACTAGTCATGTGCTATGCCAACTATGAATGGTGCTTTGGTCAGCAAGGGCCCACATAGAAAACATGGTCCCATTAGATTACAATGGAGCTGGAAAATTCTTACTACCTAGTGACATGGCAGCCATTGTAACACTGTACCACAATGCATTGCTCATGTGTTTGTGGTGATGCTGGTATGAGCAAACCTACTGTACTGCTGGTCATGGCATGTATAATTATGTACAGTATGTAATACTTGATAATGGTAATAAACAACTGCATAACTGGTTTATATATTATTATATTATACTTTTGTTGCTATTTTAGAGTATAATCCTTTCACTTACATCTACAAAATGTGTACTGTAAAACAGTTTGCCCTGTTATGTTGGACACAACCTCATATAGCTCCTGTTTATTTTCTGTCTCTGTCTATCTCTCACTGTCTCTTTGTTTCTCTCTTTCTCTGTCTCTCTGTCTGTCTCTGACTCAGTCTCTTTCTCTCTCTCAGGATTGAACACAGGGCCTTTACCCTGAGTTACGTCTTCAGCCCTTTTTTATTTTGAGAGAGGGTCTTGATAAATTGCTAAGTTGCCCAGGCTGGGCTCAAACTTTCGACGTTCTGGCCTCAGCCTCCCAGAGTGCTGGGATCACAGGGATGTGCCACCATGCCTGACTTACCTGTTTCTCGATTGCATCGGGGGGCCACATCAAATAACTGACTCATATCATCTAGGTCTGTGTGAGTATACTTAATGATGTTCTTACAATGATGAAATTATGACGCATTTCTCAGCACATAGCCTTCTTGTTAAGTGATACACAACTATGTTTTATTAGATCATAATTATATATGAGGTGTGATAAAAAATATGGCGACAGTTTAAATTTAAAAATATAGTACAGTGACATTTTGCCATTAATCCCCCTCAAGATACTCTCCCTCACTTCAGATATACTTATCCCATCATTCTTGCCACTTTTGGAAGCAGTTCTGGAAGTTCTTTTTTGTGACTGCCTTTAGTTGCACTGTCGTGGCTGCCTTGATGTCCTGAGTTGATTCAAAATGTTTACCTTTTATGGTCATTTTGACTTTGGGGAAGAGCCAGAAGCCACACAGTGCCAGATCCAGTGAATAAGGTGGATGAGACTATACCATAATGTGTTTGCAAGCCTGCTTTTCCATTGGGTGCCACTTGGCAGCAGCATTCACTATATTTTTGATCATACCTTGTGAAGACATTCGTGAAGGAAGATGTCCAGAACTGCTTCAGAAAATGGCAAAATATGGACTAAGAAAGTGTTTTCAAAGTGAGGAGGGTGGTTAATAGCAATGTGACTTTTACTGTGATAAATTTTTAAAAATTAAGTATTCACCATAGGTTTAAAATCACCCTTCGTATATGATTAGCAGGTTAAGCTGGGTTTAGTTGAATGGTTCTTTTACTATTTGAACTTGAGGTTACTTAGTCTTTCCCGGGCTACTGGCCTTCCTTGATGACTCCTAGTTCTCCAGCTTGGAATCTGACCAAGGTGCAAGCCAGTGATCGCTCTTGCTTAAATGACTGCTTTTCCTCACAGTCGAGAGCATGCAGACTGGACAGGAGAAGGTGGGAAACCAGGGAAAGGGCAGCACATGCTGATCTGGGGCCAGTGTCCTGGCAGGCCCTCAACTGACTTGGTCTCAGGTTTGCACTTGCTCTGTCCTTGCCTCAGTCTGTGAGATGGGGAGACAGAGGCTGAGAAAGTTTACACAACTTGACCAACGTCACATAACTAACAAAGACCAAATAACTTCTGTGTCTACTGTGATTTCTAAGTGGATATAAAATTTCAGAATCTGCCAAAATTTTTCTGAAGAAGTGGAATCCTAAGCTGGTGTGTTTGCTATTCAAAAACTCACGCTCTGGGTTCAGAATGACCTGGACTTTCTTTTCTTTTGAGACAAGGTCTCACTACATAGTTCAGGCTGGCCTTGAACTTACTATGTAGCCCAGGGTGACCTTGAACTCTTAGAGATCCTCCTGTCTCAGCCTCCCGAGTGATGGGCTTACAGGTGTGCATCACCATAGCCAGCTTAGACCTGGACTTTTAAATTTTATCCTCCTACTTAGGAACTCTGATCTTAATTTCTTAAATCCTCAATTTCCTCACCTATAAAATGGGCATAATAATAATAACTCTTGATAACGTTATTAAGCACATAGTATTATGCTTGTAGCTAGTAAATCGTAGCAATACCTACTTTACTTGTAGACTATGTTTTATATTCTGTCTATATTGTTCAGTCAAACTGAAAAAATGCTGCAGATAATTGTAAGCACTGACTGGGGCACAATGGTTGAAGTAACTGCACAAATAATCTGATTAGTTATTAGACACTTAAATTCTTGTTGAAATGAATTGTGGAAAAAAAAAGCCGAAAGCACTGTTTCAGCTGTTTAATGATATGTTTAGTAGAGATGTGATAATGACTAAATTGGATTAATTATGGGGTCCTTCAGTGGATTGTTTGGTCGTAAATCTGCAGATATAGTTTCAGATAAGTCCACATACTTGATGGATGGTTTGAATTTCAAGTTTACCTGTAGCAGCAGGAGAGATGGAACAGGTCATTTCTGAAGAGGCGCTTGTGAAAACAAACACCTTGAATCTTCCAAGACATGAGATTTGATATCATTTAGAGTGCAAAGAAAGGAGAAGGAGGGGTTGTGCCTCACTGGCTTACGTTTATTTCTGTATTTGCAAAATTCTCGGGGGCTTTGTGTGAAACGTTCTGCATAATCAGAGTCGCCAACCTCTATTTAATGCTTACTGCTTTCCAGGCACTGTGCTAAGTACTTCATATGTGTTATCTTATTTATTCCTTGCAATGAATCTACACTATTAGATGCAATTATTATAGTCATTCCACACAAAACCACTGAGGCTCAGACAGGTACAGTGACTTGCTTAAGTTCACACAGCTGGAACTGTGACAGGCAACTGGCAGGACAGAGTTCCTCTTTAGCCTATACAGAGCTAGTAAATGAAAGTCCTTTGTTGCGATGATGAGATTTCTACTGAGGAAACAGAGAAAGGTATTATGAAGTATCAAGAATAGTTTAATGTTGATGCTGAAAGGTAACCCCTGGCTTCCTTTGTCTTAAGAGAGATGGACTGGAAGTCAGGCTCTCCCGCAGGAAGCGAGCAAGGAGCCCTGTAGCCTGATTGCTGCTGGCAGCCATCCCATGTGTGGAGGGCAGCTGGCCTCTGGCTGGAGCCAGTGCTTTGGACAGTTGAGTGGAGAGAAGGGAAATTCCTGCGTCTTCCACCATATCTCTGAGTTGATCCAAGGGTCCGCCTTCCTTCTGGACTTTGGCTAAAACAGTTGTTGACTATGGCGGGAATACCTAGTTGCCTGTCCAGTATCGTTCTTTTCACTTATTATCCAAGCCCCAATTTTATTCTGGGTGGTGACTGTCAGAACCCTGCATTCTGCAGTCTCTCAGGTATGAGGTAGCCATGCCACAGAGTTCTGACCAACGAGATATAAATAGAAATCTCTGCCAGGCATTTCTAGGAGAGTTGATGAAGGCACTACCTTGGCACCCTTCCTGATGCGTGGAATGCTAGTGGCTGCAGCTGGAATTGTCAACCCGGTAGCATGAGGAAAAAATAAGAGAACTATAGAGATCTGCGTTCTGAGCTGCCACGGTGTGCTGGGAAGGCTGACACTGTTAGGTGAGAGAAACGAGACATGTTTAAGTCAGTGATTCCCTATCTTTGGAAGTTGCAAATACATTTCCTAACCCAGAAAATGACACCTTTCACTGACATGGATCTTTTCTTGTGTTCTGTATTTATTTATTTAATTTATTTATTTTTCTCACAGGTGAGAACCTGATTTTAATATGCAGGCTGAGAATGGAGAGCAAGGGTGGCAAGGGCACCAGGTCCCCGCTGTCCTCACGCTGTCCCCCGACAGCTACCACTCCACATCTTTGGGGCTTTTGGCCAGGCGCTGTGCAAGGCAGCTGTCCATGTCTAGCTGGACCAGCTCAGGAGTGAACTCATTCTGGCGCAGGGGTCAGGTTGGCAGGGCCAGGGAGCCCTCCTTAGTCAGCTGCTGGGGGTCCCACAGGGCTCCAGCACGAGCTGTCCTTCTAGGGATGGGGCAGAGACCCCAGGGGACCTGCAGCCCCCTAACAAGCCCTAGCAAGGGCCTATCAGCATGGCCTGGGCCCTCGCGGGCTGGCGGAAAGGGCATCCAGGTAACGGCCTTGGTGCCTGTGGTGAAGACCTCAGGGCTGCGGGGAGCTCGGGCCCTGCTTCCTGGCCGGGGAAGTGCGCAGCGGGGCAGCAGCAGGCCGCCCAGGGTTAGGGTTAGGGTTAGCAGCCCACAGCTCACCCTCACCACTGCTGGGGAAGCTGGGGGTTGCCGCTGGGGACCCTGGGTGACACAGGAGGGTCACTGGGGCCTTTTGCTGTGGGAGGACTGCGGTGGGGGTCCACAGTATGAATCGGGGGTGGAGGCTATAAGGGGGGTCGGGGGTTGGGGCCCCCAGGGGAGCTTGAGAGGGATTTAGGGGTTCCACAGGGAGGTTCAGAGGGGTTAGGGGGTGTACAGTGGGAGGCAGGGGATGGGGACCCACGAGCAGGGAGGTGAGCAGGGGGAACAACCTGGTGGAGGACTTGGGGTGGGTGAGGGGCAGGGCCGAGGGGTCCTTGTGCTCTACCCCAGGCCCTGCCACACCCCCACAATTCCAGGCCCCCACTCACCAAGCCCCTCACCTGCCCCTAGAGCTTTGTTCTGTATTAGTGCTGCACACAATCTACCCCCAAATTTAGAGATTTACAACAACTCTTTTATTGTTTTTTGTGTCTAAAATTTAGGAGAGACAGAGCAGGGACAGCTCATCTCCACTCCGGAAATTTGGAGCCTGAGAGGGGAGGACTGAACTAGTTGGGAGCTGGGACTTCCAAGACACTTATCTGGCCTCTAGTGATGTCCCCAGTGGCTTCTCTCTATCAGTGTAATCTGGTCTTTTTACATGGTGGCCTAATGCTTCGAGAGAGAGAGAGAGAAAGCAGAAACTGCACACCATTTGAAGGTTTATACCCAAGACTGGTACTGTGCCACTTCCCCCCCATCCCGTAGCTTAGAACAGCTGGGATAGAAGGAAATAGAGGCACAGATATCACCTCTTGATGGGAGGAAGGAAAGAATTGATGGTGGCTATCTTTGGAGAAAAGCTATCACATCTGGTAAACTATAAAAGATTTGTGGGTTTGTAGGCAACTTTCTTTCTTTAAAATAAAGGAGAGCCTGAAGAAGAGGAGGAGGTCAAGGTTACTTCCAGTTATCTGGCTGAAAGACTGCAAAATGAGGCGAAGTAAAAGCAGAGTTATAAAAATTATAGTATTCTTCCATGTTTGCCTTTAACAGAAGAATGCTTTGAACACCAACTTCCTAGACCAATAAACTTAAGCTGGTGACAGTGACTGACATCATGTGAAGGAAGAGCCCAAGTTCTTGTCCAGGGCCTAAGGAGAGGCCTCACAGAATCCAGAGGCTAAGAGACGACAAAATTCCTTTAAAACTTGTTTCTGAAACCCAGGTGTTGTGTAGTGGGAAAGGAATAGCAGAGAAGCAGGGGTGGTGGGGTTTGGGACAGGACTTGCATTTCGCAGGGAGCGGCTGTCCTCGCTGCGCTTGGCCTAGAGAGGGACCTGAGCCGGGGCTTGGTTGAGGTTGATACCGTTGATGTCATCACAGGCTGGCTACAAGAGACCCCAGAACGGTCATGTGAAGCAGCCAGAGAGGTCTCCGAGAGATGACTCTTGTGCTTGCAATTCAACTTTTATAAGCCCACCAATCACTGAGTTCCTATCTGTAGTCACTGACCATAAAAGTGTATTCAATTTCTGTTGCCAAGCCATGGGCAGGAGCCTCTTCCTGCTTGTGGTTTAAAGAAGACAGAGGCGGTGATGAACCTCTCTTAATCTGTTTGCTGCTAGTCAACCCTAAAAAGAAATTTATTGGCGAGGGGAGGGGAATTTATTCATGGTATCACTGTTTCTATTTCAAGTTTAAACTTGGAAGTCTGGAATCATGGACAACTCTACCCTCTTTTAAAAATTTAAAAAATCTATTACCACTCACTTGAAGGAAGCAGGTAGGTAGGTGGATTGATGGAAAGACGGGTATAGGATGAAGATGCGAGGATGAGGCCACGGGCACAGGCAATGGCTTGTTAGGGTTGTTCTGCGAAATGCTGAGCTGCATGGGTGGGTCTGTGCTTCTCAGAAATGGGTCCTACCAGCAGGGGCCCCAATTCCTTTGGCTGGTTGTGCAACGTGGACAGATGTTCTCCCAACAAAAGGAGGAGATGGATGTTGGTAGTAAGGGGATAATCTTGAGTGCTAGGCCACAGGGAAGGCCAAGGAGCATCAGAAGAGGGTCTGTTGGGGAGGGCTCTTCACTTCCTCTGCTTACAAAAGGGGAACTTTCCTGAGCTTGAAAGGGAGAAATAGATTCCTGTTTGGAAAGAGGGCCTAGGACCAGGGTTGGCCCAGGGCCACAATACGTGGGAGGAGGAGGGGAGCAGAGGCAGAAATGGGACACACTCTTCAGAAGTAACAGCCCAACTGTCTTTCTACTATTAGAGACACATTCCTTTGGCGTATCCAGTTTTTCTTTTTTTTCAGCCTTAAGTGTTTTCTACTGAAATGCAATTACCTTAGAAAGGTTTAATATTTTAAATCTATATCTCTCCAATTGCCATGTGCAGGATGGAGGAACCCACAGGATAAACATAATGCAGTTACTTGCCTCAAAAAAGGTTGCCATTTACCTGGTAAGAAATGCATACTATTCTTTTCATATTAAAATCAGCCCAGCTGCAGTTTGACATGGCACACACATTTGCATGGGTGTTTAAGAACATCTTTGAAGAATCCAGAATGCCATGGATTGGGGTCAGCCTCCTTTGCAGAAAGGGATGTTCATTGTTCAGCTTATGTCATTGTGAGCTGTTACGTCTGAGAGCAGGGCTTTTTGGAAATCTTCACAGAGCATGGTAGCAATGAGGTGGCAATCTGAGAGTTGCTTAAGTGGGAGGAAATGATTCTTTTCTTTTGTCATTTGATGTAAATGTCCTTGACTTCCTTTAGGCTATCCAGACTAGAACTGTTTCTTAGAATACATATATGTGCAATTTGCCTTTTAATGGATTCTCTCGCTTTTTCTCTTTGCCTGTGTTAGAATTTCTGAACCCATTGCCTGGCCATGGGCCTCCCTTTTGTGAGTTCTTTTTTGTGTATTTGGACTACGTGGCCATTACCTGGGTGGCTGACCCAGGGCTCATTAAATCTCATACCTTGACACCTCATTGATGCTGATTATGCTAATTGTAGGTACCACTACAGCCTCCTTCCATTTGTTCCTTTTTTGCTTTTTTGCTGAAACCTCAGAGGGACTGGTTTTGTCAAGTTGCTCATTTCCATTTTTCATTGCTTTTCATTATTTCTGTGGTAGACACAGTGGCAGGCTGAGAAACGTGTATTACTATTTTTAACCCAATCTAGAAAAACCCCTAAGAAAAGAAGACATAAGCATAAATTTTACTGAAGCCTATACCTTCCTCATTTTTCCCTATGGTATTTATTTATTTTGTGAAAAACAAAGCCTTAGGAGAGACTTAAAAAATTTAACAGCAAAACATAACAAAACATAACAAAACAAAAAGTGCCCTACTTACTCAAATATTCTCAAGCGCATGATGTCAAAACAAAGTGAAACAATCATTTGTTCTGACAGACTTCCATACCTTATTAAATACTGTAATAATTTGACTGCAGATATGACTTACGAGAGAGAGGACTTGGATTAAACAGTGACAATAAAGAAACCGTAGCAACTTGTTTGGGAGACGAGATGGAGAGAGATGATTAAAGGAGGGAAATGGAGAAGTATAATGAAGTAGAGCAAAGCCATAAGGGACTGATGCTTGCAGTTGTTATTGGTGTTGAAGTTTCTATTTTGTTAGGGTTATGTAATGTGGGAGGACAGTGTGGGGTGCTGATGTCCAGGGACAGTGAAGAGAGGTGTTGGGGTGTATATACAGGCACAGATAGGGGGGTGGAAACACTAGTTGTGCTGTGGGGGAGGAAAGCACTAGTTGTGCTATCTTTGGGAGCAAAGGAACATGTAAAAAATGACCTTAGAAAGGGAGGTTGGAGTTAGATGAAGGAAGACCCTGAAAGCCACACTAACTTTACCACAGCCCCCATGCTTGGTGATGTTTGTGTCAGCTGGGACCCCAGCAGGCTTATGGCAGGATGACTTAAGGGAAGAACAGTGAAAGGATTATTTATGAAGGGGAAATAGGATGTAGAGAACGAGTCAGGGTTAATGCAGCAAGGGGCTTAGCGAGGGAGAACCAGTTGTCACTTGTCGGCTTGATGGTACCCAGGAAGATGAGGTTGCTCCAGCTCACGGTCTTGGGGTGCAGCCATCCTTCAGGAGTGACCTCCGTGCTGACCTGAGAGAGCTGGGAAATAAGTATTTTTTTCCCCTTCCCCCTCACTTCCTACCACTGATGCTTTAGTCGGGGTTCTCCAGAGAAACAGAACCAGTGGCATGGGGTGTGTGTGTGTGTGTGTGTGTGTGTGTCGCAAGAGCTTGGAGAGTTTAAAAGCTTGTGGGTGGTGCGGTCACTGTCAAATGGAGACTCAGGCAAGTGTTGCAGTTCAAGTCCGAATGCTGTCTGCTAGCAGAGTTCCTTCTTGCTCTGAGCAGTGGAGAGGTCAGCTTTTGCTCTATTAAGGCCTTCCATAGATTGTATGAAGCCTACCCTTAGGCTTCACCTATGTAGAGCAAGCAAGAATGTACTGATTTACTGATTCAAATGGTTTTCTCATCCATGAAATAACCTTTGAAGAAACACCTAGGATAATGTCTGATCAAATATTTGGGTACTGCAGTCAGTTAGGGCAACACGCAAATTAACCCTCACACTGCCTGTTGGTTGATCTCTATCAGAAGCCAGAGGGAACAATTAGCCTCCCAGAGACAGTGTCTGGTAAAAGCTGTACCTCAAGGGGAGAAAAGCCTTTTACCCCAATGTGATGTGGGAGAAAATAAGGTCAGTATTTTGTTTGCTTTTACATCTTTGCTATTCTGTGTAGAAGCTTGGATTGAGGTCGTGGGTCTTTCTGGGCTTTTAAGTGTTTCCAGAGGCCCTGAATAATACAATACCTCCTTTTACCTCCTAGCAAATGAACACAAGCATCAAGAAGAAATGAAATTTCTTAAAACACTGCTGGTTTCCCTTTATGCTGTTATTTAATTTTTTCCTTGAACTACACGAATAGCAGTGTAAGCCATATGTGATGTCAAAAGGCAATCACCTGGATGGTGTGGAGAAACAGAAAAGTTCAGTATGGAGATCTGTGTACCTACTTCACTGTAATACTTTCCCCCTTGCACACTGGCTGCTCTGCATTTCCGGGGGATAGCACAAAAGGACTTGGTGTTTTCAAGAAAGATTTAAGTTAGAGTCTGTAAGGAGATTTATTATTGAGCCTGTGATACACTGGGAAGGGTTTCTCTATTTGGTTATTTTGGACTCGGGATTTTATTGAAAAGCAAATATACCAGGGCCATATTTTGCATCACAGTGACACATGGAAGACAGAGATTTGAAGAGTCATTGAGATATTCAAATAAGAAATGGTTTAAAAAGTTTGAGTTGTTTTGTATGATGGAAAGAACTTTAGCCTTGAGTTCTGAAATGCTGTTCCTGAGGAAGTGACAAGAACTTGAAAACTATTTGTGCAAACAATCAATCAAACAAACAAACAGACAAAGTTCTGTGCTGGAGATACTGTGAGGTCTGTATTCAGGTGGCTAAAGGACAGCTTCTAGAAGCGGTGCCTGCCTTGGGGGTGTAGATCAGCCCCAGTTCTGGTTAGCAGGACGGTAGCTGGCTGTTGAGACTTGAGTAAGTCTCCTTGTGCCCTTTTGGGGTCTTCCCCTAAAACAAGAGACCCATCATGTTCAGTAGTGGAGCAGTAGCCACTGGGACACACTGCTGCTGTCAAACAAAAGACTTCAGACCACTTCTTTCATGCATCTCATGCATGGCTCAGGTCTTGGATAGAGGGAAACCAGTCTTTTTATCCTAGCTACAGGTGACTGGACTGAGCAAATGTGCCGAGGCCATGGGCAGCTATGTCTGGGCCATCTGCAAGGAAAGTCAGAGGGCTCTGAGGTGGCTGGTGGCATCTGCTCAATGTATGCCATCATCTAACCAAATTAAACTCTTTTCTTCCAACTTAATTCAAAGAGACCTGGCAGGTCAGTGGAACTTGGTATCACCCAAAGATGCTGAATGATGGAATTGGATCTCCATGATGTTGCTGTATATCTCAGGACTGCAATGCAAAGCCAAGGAAGAACTTTCCTATGATATCCCCATCTTCCCATACATCTTGTAATAAATCTACATTACTCAAGGTTACCTGGGTGCCCCTGCCTTGTCTCCTTGATTAGTTTAATCAGTTACAATTTCACCTAGCTCTAGCAGTGTTAGACTCTGATCCTACAGCAAAGCAGTTTGGTACCAGGGAGGCAGAGGTGTGAAGGTGTTATGTGACTGGGCTTGAGGCTGGTCACTGGGTTCTGTTTGAGCTCTCCCAGTTAGGCAGAGAATAGGTTTAGTTCCTGTAACACACGCCAAATAACAGGGCCTTCATTAAGCAAGATTGAAGTTTATTTTGTGTTCATATAACAGTGTGAGTATAAGCAGTTCAATGCTGAAAGGATACCTTGTAACTTGAGGGATCAACTTCTTCTTATCTTGTTGCCCAAGACTCCTCAGACTGATGCTTTCTTCTTTATGTTCCAAGATACCCCACTGCAGCATCCATACTCCAGCCAGAAGGAGGAGGGAAAGAAGAAGGGAGATATGACTACTAATTCTGATATGTCAGCTTCACTGGATTAGGAAATACCTAGCAGATTAGTAAAGTATGCTGCGGGCTGTGTCTGAATGGGTCATGAAGGCATGGCCTTGGTACTATACATGGTTTCTCCTCCATTACTCTCTGGTATTGTTCTCCTGCTCTACTTCCCGGCGGCCGTGAACTAAGCAGTTTTGCCCCACCATGCCCTTCTACCTTGAGATTTCTGCCTTGCAGCCAGCCAACCATGTACTGAATCTCCTGAAATCATGAGCCCACCTAAACCTTTCTTGCTCTCTAAATTGTGGGTGTGAGGTATTGAGTCTCAGCAATGGGAAAGCTGACTAATCAGGAGGGTACAGTAAGGAAGTTGCTCACATCACTTCAGCTAAATACTACTGGCTAACACTTAGCCACATAGCAATACCTTGCTGCAAAGGAGTTTGGGAATTGTCATCTATATTAGTTTTCTATTGCTGTTTGACAAACTAGCGACTTAAACACCACAGATCTAACAGTTTCTGGGGTCAGGAGTGTTGGTAACATCAACTGGGTCCTTTGCTCAGGGACTCATCGGTTGAAATCAGTGTCAGCCAGGGCTGTGATCTCATCTGAGGCTCAGTGGTTATGGGCAGAATTCAGTTCCTTACGGTTGTAGGGCTGAGGTCTCTCTCATGCTGGCTGTCAGCTAGTGCCCGTTCTCAGCTCTTAGAGGCCACCTGCTAGTCTCTGTCCCTTGGCCTTGTCTACAGCACGGTGGTGGTTCTTCAAACCTGGAAGAAGCAGATCTCTGATTTTGACCTTTTGTTTTTAGCAAAGCCCCAGGTTCTTTTAAGGACTCACCAGATTAGACCAGGCCTACCCAGAGTAATATCACTTTCGATTGGCTCATACTGATGTAGAACTTTAATTACATTTGTAAAATCTCTTTGGTGTGGACATATAATGTAATCTGATTAAGGGACCAACCATCCCATCATATTCACAGGTTCTACCTGTCAGGCAGAAAAGAAGCTGAAAACCAAGACCAGACCAGGCCCCAACAAGCCTTTATTGCAGGGATAATCTGCCGAGCTGTCTGTGAACAAAGGAGAGACAAAAGCAATATGGCCAGGATAGGGAGCGCTTCTTATAGGAGCTGGGGTGGGGTTGAGTGAGGTAGTGGCTAGGGACTGGAGGAGCTGTGATGTCACTAGCTGTTAGGAGGAGAGAAAGTATTAGGTTACTGTTTTGGTGAGAATAGAGGTATGTTATGAAGAAGAAGGTAGCTATTATATACAGCAGCCACCCTAAATTGGAGGGAAATCTATCGGTACCTATACCCCAGGGAAGGGGGTTTGTAGGGCATATGCAACAGGGGTTAGGAATCTTGGGGACCATCTTGGAAGTCTGCCTATTGCATAGTCTTTGTTGGGTGGCCATATACCTAGCCAATAGTAAGAGATACAGTTTTAATTTTTATAGTTCTATGACTAGAGAAGAATGGGATGAAAGATATTGTTAACTAGTAGTCTCTGCTGCAGCAACTTGTTAGCCATTCTACCTTGTCAAGTTATTTAACTTCATTGTGCCTTGGCTTCTCCTATACAACAGGAATAACAGTGCCTCACCAATTGGTTTGATGTGAGACTTAAACAAGATTGCATACAGAACAGTGCCTTGCACATGTTAATATGCTCATGAAACAGTAATTCCTCTTCTCCCAAATCAGAGAGGAAACAGAAATGAAACATGATAAAAATTTAAGAGCCATCAAAAAATGTAGCCATATCTTTAATGACTCACAAACACAAAAGGGGCTTGTTGAAGTCTTTCCAGTCTTGACTTTTAAAAGACAAATGCTAGGACCAATAGAAACCTGCCGATGATTGCCAGCACCTCAAACTGTAGACAATGACATCATGTAGTAAAATGCCCTTAGGTGACATTGCATTCACAAGAAAGGACTGGGAGCCCGAAACCTCCGGGATGCATGCATTTTGCCAGAGAAAGCAGAATTGCGTGATTTCTAAGAGCTTTAAAAGTTAAACATGCCCAGTATGACTATGAAGAGTGCGTGTGTATGTGCGTATGCACGTATGTGTGTGGTGTGCTTGCGTGTGAAATTAGTCACATATTGATTAAACTTTCTTATATGCAGAGGGATGGGATAGTTGTGAGAGCCACCAGAGGAAAGAAAATAATGAACTTATCGGGTTGCTTCCCTCAGCGAGCTCTGAGATTTAGAAGCTAAATTTGAGCCATTAGTATGTGGCTTTGTGTTTTTAATATGAAAACGTTCCACACACGTCTAGTAGCATTTGTGTTTGGGTTGTTTAACACTTTCCTCTGCTTCTGATATCACGCACACACAGTGTGTCTTGAATAACGCACAATACAAACAATTATTTCAGACATCTCAAAAATGAACTGCTACCAGCTTCATTGTATTCCTCGGCTCTGGCAAGTAATGAAAGACATATTCTTAATGTGAAACAAAAGAAGATTGTGAATATTTAAAAAGCAGCCCAGCCAGCTAGAGTTAAACCGTTGGGATAAGATATTAACCTAAACCACATGTGAAGTGCAGCTGTTTCTGTTGAAGCTTTCATCAGGCTCAAGTGGAAAGATTGGTGGGTTTTAATATGTGGTTTCCAGCCAAGCCAATAGGAATCTGGGGAAAATGTGTGTGAAATCAGGCCTCTGCCAGGGGGGTCTTGGGCTCTTTTCTTTCTGTTAATGCAAACAAGGCTAACCCAAAGCTGAGGTCAGGGCCTGCTCCATCCAGAGATTCAGCTGAAAGACTGGAGTGACCAGCCCACAGGTGTAGTTTTTGGGTTTTTCATATTCCTTTCAAATGCACAGGTCCTTGACAACAGGAGTAGGGAGGAAGGAGGAATCTTCTCAAATCTGTCCTGTGGTACTTCCTCTCAGAACATGTAGAATTCTTTTAGCTCCTAATAATGTACAGCATCAGCTCGATGTAAACACTGATATTCTGGTTGGATTTAACTTCTGAGGACTTAAATTTCCTAAGAAAAATGATGATATGTGCAAATGCAGTACATACCTGTTTGAGGAACATGAACATATTGCAATTAATAAAACAACATGAGATGAGTGCTAAAGTCAGGAGTCACCATACACTATTTCTTCATAAAGACTATATTAGTTAACTAGCCTGAAAGTTTGTCTGGCTGCTGTGTGACTTTGGCCAACCTGCCCCACAGGCGTGAGATGACCGCTTCTGGGCTGACGAATGGGTGATGCTGTTGGCCCCCTGCTACATACCCCCAGTATCACAACATTGCTTTAAGCTTCAGAGGCATGGGACAGAAATAATCTTTATGAACTTACAAATTTGGGAACTGAGGGAAGAAAATGAAAATGTCAGAAGTCTATTCATTGGCCTTAGAAAAGGAGTTGAAATGCTAGCATTTATATACATGGCTCTAAGTGTTCAACATTTATTAGGCAGCTACAATATTCAAGAGAATTTGCAAGATGCTCTGGGAAACAGGATGTGTAAGGAGGAAAGGAATTGACATTTATTGAGCACATACTATTTGCCAGCCATCATGTGGGCCCTTTGATTACATTTTCTTATTTAATTCACAGAACCTTGAAAGGAAGAAATTATAAGGCGAGATCTTTTCTCTTAAGAGCTTTCCAGTCTGGGATTAAGAAGTAGATAAAAGACCTATCCAGATACCCATGAAATAAGATAATTACAACCATATGGCAAAAAAAGAGGTTTTAATGGGAACTGAGATATTAGAGTGATTACTTGGGGAATGAAAGAAAGTTTATTGGAGGAGGCCACATTTGATTTGAGCACTGAAGTTTGCATAAGATTTGGATTCACAGAGAGGTAGATAAGGGATGATGTAGGTAAGGAAGAGGATGAGCAGAGGCAAAAACATACCAGTGAGTTACATAATACTCAGGTGTTAGGTGAAAATCACTCATAATCAGCTTCTTGCTTCTTGGGTCCAGCACCAGGTGAGGTGCATGGCTTGACTTTGGGGCCATCACAGAGGAGAAACAGTTCATGGTGTGGCAGGAAGCAGCAGCCACAGTAAGCCTGTCTCCCTTCTGTCCCTTTATATTCCATTCAGGCTACAAGCCTATTGATTGGTGCCACCCATGCCCAAGGTGGGGCTTGCATCATCCACAACCTTAATCACAGTATCACACGCTTAATCCACGTTCACATGTGCTAAATCCAGCCACCTCTGAAAAGCCCCACCTATAAGTGCATGAGGCTTTGGGGTGACATCTAGATACAGGCCATAACACATTGGAAGATAAGGTGAAGGTGGCCTGCCTGGCAGAGACAGAGAGAAAGGACAAGCATTTGGATTGCATTGGTATAGATTTTTGTGGCAGTAGGGTGTAAGGTAAAGATTTAGGTAAGTTTGTTAAAATAGGTTGAGCCTATTGAGTTGCAGCTGGAAAATGGTTATCTTTTCTGAGAAATCATCACCCACTTCTACTTCATTATGTTTCTAGAACTTGTTGAATCTGAGTAGAAATAAGTGACATTTCTAATGCAGCCCCTGTTTCTGATGGAATGTCTGTGGTCACTGTGCTTGAGGTTATAGTAATAAAACTATGGGGTACCTGCTATGAGGGAGGTTAAAGGGATGTTTGAGAGATAGTTCTTGTCCTCAGGCAGTTCACAGGCCTATGAGAAGCTCACAAGAAGGGGACTGGTAGTACATCACATGGTGAGTCAGTGGTGACTTGTCATATCTACAAGCCCAGTGAATGATCTAAGATGGTATATTAATTTCCTGGGGCCAGTGTAACAAAGTACCACAAACTTGGTGGCTTAAAATAATAGAAGTTTACTCTTGCACAGTTTTGGAGACCAGACATCCAAAAGCAAGATGGAGGCAGGACTGGGCTCACTCCAAAGTCTCTAGGGAAGAAGCTTTCCTTGCTTTTTCTGGCTTCTGGTAGTTGCCAGTAATCCTTGGTGGTCCTTGGCTTGAGCCAATATAATCCAGTCTCCTCTGTGTCTTCAATCTCTCTCCATAAAAGAACACTAGGCTTTGGATTTAGGGCCCTCCTTGATCCAGTTATACTTCATTTTAATTATATCTCTAGAGACCCTATTTTTACATAAGTTCATATTCATAATTACTGCGGGTAAAGAATCCAGTATATATTTTTAGAAAATACTGTTCAACCCACAACGTATATCCATGTGCAGGCTGGTTAAAAGAAAGAAAGACCCTGTAGATTGGGGTAGTCAGTGATGACATGATGACTTGAGCTCTTTCTTAAGGATGAATGGTATTTAGATGGAGAAATGTGGGCTGGACACCAAGGTGGGTGAAGGGGAAAGTGGGAAGAATATGTGGCTGGAGTCAAAGCGTTTAGCACAGCATTTCAGAAGGTGGTAAGGAGACCAGCCTGGTAGAAGGACAAAAGACTCTCCTGGAGGAATGTGGGAGACTGAGGCTGGAGGGAGAAACTGGGGCCAGCAGGGAGAGCTACTTAGGCACTGAGAAAACTGGATGACTAGGCTGGGACCTTGTTTCCCATATTATGATAAACTCTGCTTAACAGTTCCACATAACTCCAGAAGACAGAGACAGACATGCAGCAAGAGCCTTATTGCCCAAATCTTAATACTTCTGAAGTGTATATCAAGACATTTTGCTACAGCTTGTGGGCCATCCACAAGCTTTTTGTAGGCTTAGTCTGAAGAAACCCTGCCAACTATGACAAGGACACTCACAAATTTTGCCAATATGTCATCAGTAAGGCAGAGGCGTCTGTCTTCTCTTTGGGCTACAGTTTCCCATCTGTAAAAGCAATAGCTTTGGCTGTGACAAGCTGAAATTCCTTGATTCTATATAATAAAATGGTGTAACATATTGGAATAGACTTAAACCAATCTTATCTAAAAATATTGCTTCATTTGGTACAGCACCTCTCTGAAATGGACTGGGTGGTATTTTTTTTTTTTTTACACCATTTTGATAGAGAACGGTATAGATGCAAAGAAGTTTTGCTGACTTGCAGATATACTTAGCTGATTAATGGCAGAGCCAGAACCTGAACATAGATCTTCAAATTTTTAGTGCAATGCTTTCTATTCCACAACTCTTCTTTTGTACTCAGAATCACTCCATTAATTTGTCCATCCATCCATTAAATAAACCTGTGTTAAAAGTCCACTGTGTGGCAGATATCTGGTAGGTCTTAGTGCTACATGGATAATTGAGGTAGGGTTTTTGTCCTCCAGAGATTCACAGACTGTGGATCCCATGTGAGGTCTTCTATATAATGTTAGGGAAGAGACTAGAATCTAAACTGGATGTCTTCATGCCACCAAGCCAAGCCCATCATGAAATCAAAGGTCTACTGGCCAGTGCTCTGGGGCTGTTTTTTTTTTTTCCAGTTAAAAAACACAGAGTTGCTTGTGTAGTTTAGTTGGTATCTACTATCAGCAACACAATATTAAATAGAGAGGATGTTAACAGGGAAGCTCTGAAATTAAGTCAGCTACTACTAAAATCTCAGGTATTGTAAAATGACTCTCAGGTTATAATCCTTTAGATTTTCATTGCATTTCTTAATTTACAAAGCCATTTATTTATTTATTTATTTATTTATTTATTTATCTATCTATCTTTGCAGTACTGGGGATCGAACTCAGGACCTGGCTCTTACGAGGCCAGCACAGTGCCACTTAGCTAAATCCCCAGCCCCAAAGCCTTTTAATATGTAATGACACTTTGGCAAGAATCACCCACTTTAAGGTTAGACAGGCCTTAGCAGCTACCACCTCTAGGTGAGTGACCTTCACAATTGCTTAACATAGTGAAACCCCTGTCTCTTCATTTGCAAAATAAGGCTGGGTGATGATGACACCAACTTTAGAGGATTTCTATATAGGAGGATGTATTTGAGGTGCCTGGGGCTCAGTTGGTCCTTGTAAAATGTGAATTCTTCCCCAACATCACAATAAATAGCCTTCTCAAGTGAGAGAAGTAACCCAGAGCCCTTTGTAGCAGGCTTTTCTTTGCATTTGTTTTAGACTCTAAACTGGCCTGTGAGAGAAAAGCATAGGTTTCCTGGCCCTCATATCTTCTAAGGTTTTCCCAGTCTTCTTTAGAGAAACCAGTAATGTGAACATATGTGTGAAGTGGGACTCGGGAGACCCCTGATCATTGTCAGTAGCTTTTAGTTTGGTTAACTTAGTGCCTGAATAAAATGATATTCTCAAGGTCATAGTCAAGAGACTTGTGACTGAATTCAGAGTTCTTCCTATTAAGCCACTGGTCTGAGATAAAGGCCTCAGATGTGGAGACATCCTCAGCGTGCGTGAGAAAGGAGATGGTTGGATCTGCCACGCTCGGGGTGCTACTCTTACTCAAAGTTCTTCCTGGGGTGTGGAATGAAACACAGGGCTTTGTTTACACCTAGTATTTTAACTTAATTTGTTCTGTTCAGCTTGTCTGAATTCCAGGTCACTAACAATTAGGATGATAGCTCACATGCTGGTCCCACCTACCAGTGGTAAAAGTGATATAGGAATATGAGGAAGCCCTAGGCATATTTAGATAGGTTGCTTAAAATATGATTCTTCACCCAAGTGCTTTGTTAGGGTTGGAGTTATCATGAGCATAAAAATAAAATTTAGGGTGATGAACAGTTAAAGTTCAAGAAATTATAAGCAATAAAAGCAGGGATTATTCATTCTTATCAATACTGGCACTGTGTCCAGTGCTTGCTTGCCATTTCATACATCTCTTTGGAAGAAAAAAACAACCAGAATTTGCCACTGGGACACATGCATTCTTTCCTGTATTGGAGCCAATGGAGCTGTTGGAAACACTCTATAAATCTCATCTTTTGTACCGTGACCTTCAGCCCTTTGGGGATAACTCTCACTTTATGTTCATCCTACTAACTGCAGTAGATGAGACTTGCAGCAAGACCCAAGGGCTCTGAATCCGGCATCTTTGCCAGGTGAACAAAAGGAAGGGACTGAGGCCTGAGCTGCTGTTAGGAGCTGGGCTCCATCCTCCCATCCAGAAATCAGGCTCACATTCCAGCCGCCAGAAAAACAGCAATGTTCCAAATGAGGTCACTGTGCTGTGAAGGGGCAGACAATTAAATGTGTTTCCTCTTGCACTTATTACTCTCTCTGTTTAGTAGGGAAGACACAGCATCGCTTTTGTCTGCTCCCAAAAAAGCTTTACAAAATAAAACAGAGCAGAAAGAGGCTGGAAGAGGTGCTTTGCATATTATTGGCCACCAGGTAGATTTCTTTTAATTTTATTTTTTCAATTTAATACAAAGGCGTGCCTTGAGAAGTGCTTATGCTGATTTAAAACAGAAGCCAAACAGTGCCAGGCCTTTGTGTGGCAATGCTCAGGCAGTCTGATCATGGCAGGCACCTGGCCTATAAATCCATACCTGGCTGAGACCTGATTCTAGCTCCCTGGGCAAGAGGCACCAGGGTGATGCTGGGAATTGTTTGGGCTCTTGGGACTGGCATGCCTTTCTCCTCAACCACGCAGCATCAGAGATGTAATCTGTGACAGATATATGGAAAGGAGACACCACAAAGAGATCTGTGGCACAAATATGTTGCCCTAGGATGAGGTGTAACATTGAAGAAGTTCAGAGCAGCTGTTTAAAATTCCAAACTGCATTAGGAACTTCTAGGTGAAGCCCAGTCACTGCCTTGCTCATGACATCCCCCCCACCCCTCACTGTGGGGCTTCCTCTTGTTCTAGAACCTTTGACATGCTTGGGGTTGGCACACTCTTCATTTTGGCATTTAGTTCTCTGCAGCTATTCCTTGTGAGTTTCATTGTTTCCGTAGTATCACCTCCAATTCCTCGAAGGCCCCCTGAAAAGCAAGGCCCCCTTGCTTACCATCTCTCTGACCTCTAGCAGATTCAGACAGCAGAATTAAGCCATGGAATGCCCACTGCTCTCCTTCAGAGCTATTTATTCTTTCCCTTTGCTAATGACTCTGCATCCTCAAGGCCAAAAGGACACATGAAGAATGGTCCAAAGCCCAGAAGGGGAAAGAGCATCCTTTCTTGCTTTATGCCCTTGGACTAACCTTTTTGTTGGCTCACAGAGGGGACAGAGCCACAGGAGAGTAGATGCTTGGTACAGAGAGGCTTTGTGGCTCCAGCTTCACATGGGCCTGGCTGAGTTCTTCCTTGTGAGTGTGTTGTACTACTTGGGTAACAGCTCTAGTCTTGCATGGCATGGTCATCTTCTTGCCTTAGGGCCCCATTGTCAGGGAAGGGCTCACTGAGTGTTGCAGATGTGTGGCCCAGGTTGCTTTATCAGTCAATGCAAAGTTTAAAAGTCTTAAAATCGGTGAAAGTCAAGTAATTGTTTGTATCCTTCACATCTAGTAAATGTTTGAGCCAAGATCCAATGCCAGACCTGCCTGGTTCTGAGGACTGAGCTCTCCCCATTGCCCTGACCTTTGAGGACCCGCCATGCAGCTTCCCATGGGGGCACAGCATGGGGCTGGCAGGTAGCACCCCTGTGAAAACCACCCACTGAACCACTCACCTGCTGTCTTGCCCATTCTGCCTTTGCTCTGGCTCACAGCTGTGAGTCAGGACAGAGGCCAACAGGAGCAGGTGCAGAGGACAGACCTTTCAGCCCTCTTCTGAGCAACCCAGCTCCGAGGCTCTGTCCCAGCCTCTGAGGACCCCTTTCCCCAAGGTCCCTGCTACCCCACAATGATCTGCTCCCAGGCACTGCAGATTGACTGACTGAAGTCTTTTTCCCTATATGTTTCTTAGGAAGACCAAGTAGGCTCTTGCCTGTCATTTGCAGGGTTAATAGAAAACTAAAATAAAACACAAGCAAGGCCTCTTGCTAGCTGTTTCTCAGCTCTGCCTTCATTACTATCACTGTTCTGGTTCTTTAGAACCAGAAGATCTTTCAGTATTCGAGACACTTCTGAAGTATCACAGCATGGGGATTTAGCAAATGCAGTGAGTACATCTGTCTAGCTTGGTAATTTACTATACAGACTGCTTCTACTCGAGCTTTACTTCCCTTCTCCCTAGCATTTTTGGAAGATATAGGGGATTGAAGTCAGGGCCTTCACACTGAGCTCCATCCCCAACTCTTTTTATTTATTTTGAGACAGGGTCTCGCTAAATCACTAAGTTGCCCAGGCTGAGCTTGAACTTGCAATCCTCCTGTCTCAGCCTCTTAGAGTGCTAGGATTACAGGTGTGCACCACCCCACCTGGTTTTCCTCCTCTCTAATTTAATTTAATGATTGTGGGGATAGGGAGGTGGTGCTAGGGAATAGCAAATTTGCATAAAAACAATATTAACAGATCTTTCTCTGGGGTTACCTGATATTTGCCTTCCCTCACCAACCCATGCAGCAGAAACAATTTTCTTTGGTGAGTCTCCTTTGATGTGTTTGTGGGGGTAAAGGAAAGGGATGGATTTTGGAGTCAGTGTGATTTAGGTTCATATCCTTTGCCTGTCCTTTAGAGGCCACTGAGTCTTGGACAAGTTCTTCATGTCCTGAGCCTGCCTACATCTGATGTGAAATGGAGATGGCAGTGTATTTGTTACGTGGCTGTGGTCAGGATAAGGGGGGGACTTGGGAGATATGTGTCACATGTGAATTCCCCACATGTTAGATTTTTGTTGCTGTGACAAACACCGGAGAAGGTCCCTTAACAAAGGAAAAATTTATTTTGGTCCGTGCTTTCAGTACATGGTCTCTTGGTCATATTGCCTTGGGCCTACGGCAACACAGTATATCATGGAGAAAACGTGGTGAAGGAGGCCTGTTCACCCAGTGGTGGCCAAAAAGCAAAAAGAGAGGAAGGGACCAGTGTTCCAATGTCCCCTCCAAACCCCCTTCCCCATGACCCAACTTCCTTCTGCCAAGCCCCATCTTCCAAAGCTTCTACCACCTCCCAGTAGTGCCACAGGCTGGCGATCAGGTCTTTAACCCATGGTCCTTTGAGGGGCGTTCAAGATTCAAATTATAGCACCCTGCCTTATGTATTTCAGGAAGGAGAATTCTGGCTTGGGTCTTCTGAACTCATCAACATATCATTACTGTTGTGCAAAAGTAATTTTCTAATTACTTGGTGCTTCTCTAAGGGAAGGAAAGGAATTTTCATGACAACTGAAAGACAGCCGTCAGCAGCTTTTAGGTCTGGCAGATGCTCACTGTGCTTAAGAGAATAGATTTCTCATTTATTATTATTTTCTAGCAACTCAAACACAACAAATAGTAATAACATGCCATCTAGGGCTGATCAGTGGTAGGAAAGGTCTATTAACTCCTCTGATCCTTACAGTGACTTTATAAAGTGATCCCATTGTTATCTCCATTTTATGGATAAGGAAATCAACTCTCAGATGTTAAGGCGACCCAACCTGGCCAAGGCAGGATTTAAATACTAGTGGATTCCCTCCCATAGGAGCTTTACCTATGAGCTTGTTATTGTTTTAACTCTTCTAATAATAAGTTTTACTTTCATCTATGGAGAGAAAAATGTTAGCTGTAGAGAAGACGGGTACTCACTAGTTAGAAAACAAATTAAACAAATAAACAAGAAACAGAAACCTGCCAATCTCTATGCAACCCCAGAAAAGCAGCAAAATTAGATGTTGGTAGAATGGGTCTCTGCTGTAGCTAAGCAGGAATTAAGGGGCTCAGCAGAGTCTTAGAACTTTGGCATTATAATCTCTGTTTTAAGCCACTGGAAAGAAGTTTGAATCCTCTCTCTTTGTTATTCTTCATGGGGAGCATCTCACACTTGATTGAGCTCCTTCAGCTACTGATCCAGAAAAATAGAACCAAAGTTCAATCAGCTATTCAGTCACTTGTCTAATAAGCACCCATAGGACTTGTCCCCAAATCATGGTGACAATACCTTGTGACTATCAATGGAAAATTTGTATGTGAAGCCCCTTTGTAACTCTAAATGGATAGGCAAATGCAAAGGCTTGTTATTACCAGTGCATTGGATGTCAGAGGTTGGAGTGCTAGGGATTCTAAAATGAGGGGAGACTGTTTGTGTTCTCCATCGAAGTAGCAGGTAACTGGATAATTTTAAGTCAGTATTGGTTAGAGGTGCTTCTCCAAATTGAAACCTGCACCTAAACACCCAGCTCTGAGTGGATGTAATGCTCGGGAAAGACACAAGGCTCTGAGTTATTGGGGGAATTTAGGAGCCCGATAGTGGAAAAGCACCTGAGCATTGTGGTAAAATAAGAATACATTAAAGAAGTACAGGGTGAGATCAAGGAGAAGAGAGTTCTTGGCAGAAATTGCTTCTGTAATTTATCCCAGATCCTTTAATTCCTGACCACAACCCTGGGGAAGAGATTATCACCTCCCTGAGCCAGCACGTCTGGCTGGTATGGAGGTTGTTGACTTGAGAAAATCACCAAAGATAGTGTTGGGCAACTTCAAAAGTCCACTGTCTTTTTCATTGAGCTTGTTGTGAAAGGGCTTAAACAGAACACTAATAACAGCTAAAGATCGAGCTGCAGGTGGCTGTCTAATTCCAATCAAAATAATCTTCCCCCAGTCTTAGTGGATAAAGGAGGGAAGAATTAAAAAGGGAACTGAGAGTGATTTTTGGCACAGGCACCAAGTCTGTAGTAGAGGAAGACTATAGGTGTTGGCAGTGTGGAATTAGGTTTTTTCCCAGTAACAAATTTTCCTCTCCCTATGATGGTTTGGAAAGTCGGTGCACAAATGCCTTTGTGTCAGTTGTACATAGCTGCACACACCACGTGGTATTTGCTTGAGTTAATGGTATGGAGGAGAAAGGACAGCTTGTTGTTTTTTGAGAAGTCAGAATTATTATAGGCTAGCATATTGCTCCATTGCCTAGAAGCTCCCATGCTGACTTGAAAATGCACTGTTTTGGGATTGTGAACCTGGTGCCTTTAGGGCTTCTTTCCTTGTGATAGTTTGTGTTTAATCAGAGTCCTATCAGAGTTTCCAACATTGTGTTTCTTGGTAATGCATGTTTCTTGAGTGTGGTTTTCAGTAGTCAAATAAGATTGCCAAATGCTAGGTTCAGTGAAAGCGAACAAGTATCTTTACTGAAGGACTTTTTGGAGCCTTCAACACAAAATTAGTTTTGAACCACTTAGAAAACATTACAGTCTTACTCTTAAAAAAATAATTTCCCAAAGTATCTGGCTCTTTGCTTCAGAATTCCCAGATGCATCCCGGGAAATGCTGGTCTAGAAGGGTGGGAGTGGCCAGAGTGAGAAGTAGGTTGAGTAGGCATTTCCCTATGGGCCTTGGTCCCCAACATTCCTGCTGAGGTGCCAGGCCGTCCCTGGAGAGGAAGCTGGAATCAGGTGTTGATGCAGGGCCCGGCAGTGCAGGGCACTGGGGTGTGGGTGTGTCTGGGCTGATGGTTGGGAGGGGGAAAACAGACAGGGAAAGCTAGTAGAAGAGAAGAGAACATGCCCTGCTCTCATTGATTCCCCCACAAAGGTTTTGTTTCTCAGCCTCAAGGGCCAAAAGCTAGTCACAGGTGGAACTGCTGTACGAGACGTTCCCAAGTGGCTTAGTATTTATAGGTTGTTACCGAAGTAAGCAGATTTCTGCAGCTGAAAATAGTGACATCCAGGCATTTGGACCAATTTGTGAATTTTCCTCAGGGACATGTGTTCAGAGAAGTAATTTTGTGGCAAAAAGAGAGTTGCTGGAAATGGTTGTTTTCCTGAAAAGTTACATCTAGAATTTACCTTAAAAAGAAGTGCCTTTCAGATACCTCCAGTCCGGGAACCTCTAATAATACAGCTGGGGAGTAACCCTCTTAGGCTTCCTGGATTCTCATGGGGTTGATCACTTTGCCAGTCCCTCATTGTTCCCTAAAAAGGTTTGAGCTTTGGAGGTTTCTGGGTCTGTGAAAACTTCCACATTTTCCATCTAAGTCATTTTTACCTTGCTAGAATGTTAGGGAAAATGCCAGAAGGCCCCTGTGTGTTCCTCTCAGACTCCATGAGCAAATGCAGAAAATGAAGAGAGAGGCAGAGCTGGAAAAACCCTACGTATATGCTTTTAGAAAGACAACTGGCGAAGTAGCTTATAAAAAAGGTTTTCCTCAATGCTGATCATGCCAGTAGATTCTCACTTTATAATTAAAGGAGGAAACCTACGTCTTGCAAACTAGTTAGCCGCTATATCAGGTCAAAGGAACTGGTGAAGAGATCAGAATTATTTATCAATCTTATTGTATCTCTTTCCTAATAAAACCCCAATAGTCTGCATTGTATCTGTTGCCCTAACACTCAGCCTGGGTCTGTTGGGTATTTATTTATTTAAGATGCTTGGCCCATTTGGAAATTAAACACTTTCTTGGATTTCATCTCCTTGGGCCCATGGCAGACCTGCTGGGGGTGATCCTCAGAGGATGCCATGATAAAAGCCTTCACAGGGTAGTGCAATGGGAAAAAGCCAAAATGAATTAGCTTTCTGTGACATGGCTAACATCATTGCATTTATATATGTTTCATTAAGCAGGGGCTTGACAGCTTTATGAGGAAACAGTGGGGTTTGCAATGGAGGAAGGCCTGTAACCCTGCCAAAGCTGATCGTGGCCTGTGCCATGTGTGCTCTTTAATAGAATAATATTTGCGCAGTGAAAATGTCATTTTAAATGACTGGTTTGATAATCCCTTAAGCTTTTAAATGATCTGCAAAGTCTGGAAATTCTACCCTAGTGTTTAAAATTGACAGGAACATTAATGAATGCAAACATTAAAGGATGGTGCCCAGCTTTGTTTCCTGAGTCAGACATTGCTTACTGGAGTTTCCTGCCTTTTGTCTCCCGAGCCCTTTCTGCAACTGCAGGATATGTTTGGGGAGGAGGAGCTCAGCCTGTGGTGTGACCTAGAGTTACCAAGTTTGCTGCTCCCTCATGCAGAGTAGAAAGGTGCACCCTCTGGGAGGGAGCTTGTAGAAAGTGCCCTCTCTGGACAGAGCAATTAGCAAAGGACAGGCCTCTCTTCTGGCTGGTACAACCCCAGCCAAGCTCTCACCTGCCCAGCAGCAGGTAGGAAGGATTTGGGCACCCGCTGGGGCTTGCTCAGGCATCTCCTGTGCAGCTGTACACAGCATTCCTGGTGCTGTCTGTCTTGCTTCGCTTAAAACCCCACCCCCAATAACCTGGACCTAGATAAAAGCCTTGCATTCCCCCAGACGAATATCATTTGCTGTATGAGATTCTGGGAGGGACTTTGTCCCCCAAGGAACCTCTTTCTTCTTTCAACAACTCTGGAATAGGATAGGAAGGCAAGTATAGAGATTGTCTTCTGAATTGATCAAGATGATGTTAAAAAACATTCCCACTACAGCCTAGGAATGGATCTGGCCCGCTGCCTGATTTTATAAATAAAATTTTATTGGAACATAATCATGCTCTTTGATTTATTATCTATGGCTGTTTTCCTCTGCTGAATAGTGGCAATGGAGACTAGACTTTGTGGACTACAAAGGCTAAAATGTTTGCTATCTAGTTCTTACAGAAAAAGTCTGCAAATTCCTGCCCTAGAACACTGGGCAAAAAGAGGTAGGATCTCTAGGTTTTAGTCACTTTTTCTGTTGCTGGGACAAAATACCCAACACCCACACTTAAAAGAGGAGAGGTTTATTTTGGCTCAGACTTGACTCTACAGTGGGCTGGCTCCAACACGGAGCAGCATAGCAGAGGGGCACAGTGGAGGGAGGCTGCTCTCATCATGGTGGTCAGGAAGCAGAGAGAGAGAATGGAGGAGCTGCAGAGACAGGATCTACTCTTCCAGGTCACGCCCAAGGACTCGCCTCTTCTGATCAGACCCCACCCACCTCCTAACAGTAAATCAACTACATTGCCTTCATGATCCAATCACCTTCAAAAAACCTCACCTCTGAACACACAAGGGCTTTGGAGGACATTCTGGACCTAAACCATAGCATCCTTCTCAGAAGTGTAGCTCTGCTGGTTTCTTTATGTCCTTGGGCAAGTTATTTATTGTTCTTGAGCTTCAACTTCTTTCTAAGTAAATGGGGATATTCTGGGTCTGTTTACTCAGTTCAACCGTCAAGAGGATTAAAAAACGATTAAACATAAGTGAAAGAGCTATAGGAATGTGAGTTATTACCTACTGGAGGTCTCCCACTGTCTGGTACAGAACCAGGGCACTATGTCTTGATTTCCTCAGAAGTAGTTTCTCATTTGTAAAACAAGAGGGGGCCTCAGATTAGCACTTATCAAAATGCAATGTGTACATGTTCACCTGGGGGGTTTGATAAGATTCTGATTGGATGGGTCAAGGGTGGAGCCTGAGATTCCACATTTCTAACTAGCTCTCAGGAGATGCTGATTCTACCGGACTGGCATATTAGTTAGGGTCCTCCAGGGAGATAGGATATGAATGCAGAGGAAGGATTTATTTAAGGAATTGGCTCCTTCTATAATGGAGGTTGACAAGCCCACATTCAGGGTAGCCCAGTAGCCTGGTGACACAGGAAACACCGATGTTGCCATTTAGGTTCAAGGCTGTCTGCTGCAAAATTCCCTCTTGTGTAGGGAGGTCAGTCTTGTTCTTTTCAGGTCTTCAACTAGTCAGATGAAACTCACCCATAGTATGGGGGACAATCTACTTTACTAAAAAAGCTATAGATTTAAATGTCCATCTTATCTAAAAACACTCCCAGAAATGTCTAGTATAATGTTTGACTAAGTATCTGGGCACTTTGTAGTCCAACTCAGTTAACACACAAAATTAACCATCACCACTAGGTACTGTGGGTTGAAAAGCAAAGACACAGATGATTTTGCTGACATTGCCTGGGGCTATAATCCATGGGCTGTCTTGCAAATGCTGTTGTAAATCTATCAGGCACAGTTACTTTCCCAGCACTTTCCTGGGTTATACCTTAACAGAGGGGTCTGGTGCTTGACTCTGCTTATAGCTTAACCTTGCATCTGGTGAGATAGATGTTTTTTTTTCTACTTCTTAGTGGATTCTTGCCAAATCCCTCTTCTTTGGGGATCCAGGTGGCTTAATAGAGCAGCTGGTAGCAGGCTGGACCCTCCCTGGTTGGCCTCATGCCGGCCTGGACGCAGCTGACCCAGGGAACGATGGAGCAGCTGGAGTGTGCCACACCCACCCGCCTGCTTTCTGACCCAGAAACCAAAACTAGTTAGCTACACCTTGATGGTGATCTTGCAGAATTGTAGTCCTTCTGCCCCGAAGTGAAATTTTTCTCCTGCTCCAATTGGTCACTGAAGATTTTCTCAGGCTTTTGTTCTCAACCGAGTTTTCCACAGATCAGGGTAGGTTACTGGCTATTTGTCTCAGTTGTCACTTGAAGCCACTTACTGGCCTTTTGAGGAGGGAGTTGGCCTATAGGCAGAGGCAAAGCTGGTTCCTGCCTCTATGAGGTGGGGCATGTGGGAAGGGAGGGATCTAGGAGATGCCTAGTAGTAGGCTGGGTGGTGGGAGAGAAACAAATTAAGAGGATCATTTGTGGGAAATTTCTGGTCAGGTCAGGGTGCTAGGTTAGACCCAGATACACTGGGGAGCCATGCAGGATATGGATTAAACTCATTTGCTTTCAACCTGTGATGAACCTGGGTTCAAATCTCGTCTTTACTCTTTTTCCAGTGGTGATTGAGCAAAATTCTTTTTTTTTTTTTTTGAGCAAAATTCTTAACCTCTCTGAATTTCTTTTAGGCTTGCTCTGAGAACTGAATGAAATAACCTATTTCCCCAGGCACAATCTTCCAGGGCTCCCTGATTCTATCTCATCAGCTTCCAAACACCCTCAGACCGGATCTTGGATGTTACTGAGTTCAGTCTGACACTAATAGAAATTCAGTCAATAATATTTAGTCAGCAAAAATTGAGCCGTGAAAACTATACACACTATCTACATGTTTAGAGAGGAAAATGAAGCAGACCAAAGCCCTGGATTAATCAATATGCAACATGTCAACCCTTCTGCTCATAAGATGTGGAACCTCTGGCAAATTGCTTGATTTCATGTTCCTCAGTTTCCTAACTTGTAGTAAGATAACCACTGGGCTTGTTTGGCAGGATTGTTGTGAGGATTAGGTGAGATATTATAGCCAAAGATTTATATCTACTGTGAGACACAGTAAATACTCAGTAGCTCTTGGGTCATCTTGAGTTGTGAGGTCAAGACCTTAAGGCATTCTTGAATGTGTAAAGAAAATGCTGCAGAGCAATGACTATGGATTCTCTGTACAATGATGTCCTTTGAGGTGTTATGAAAAACTGGCTGGGGACCAAGTCTAAAATCCAGAGTATTCTACCTCACAACACATTAGGAGAGAAAACCCAAGGCAGATCTGATCTGTGTCATTTAATTCTATCTGGGCTCCTGACCTTTTTTTTTGGTGGTACTGAGTGAGGATGGAACTGAGGGCCATGCGGGTGCTAGGCAAATGCTTTACCTTGGTGATATATCCCCAGCCTCCTGGCTCTTCCTTACCATTTTGGCCCAGCACACTCTCTGTAATGGCAGTTCTAGGGTTCTATGGTTTGAATGTGTTCCCCAAAGTTCATGTATTGGGAAATTGATTCCCCAATGCAACAGAAGGTAGTAGCTAATAAGAGGTGATTAGGTCATGAATTAGTGGATTACCGTTATTGAGGGACTGGGTCATTTACAGTGAGGTGGCTTTGTTATCAAAGCCCGTTGGGCCCTCTCTTGTCCTTCTGCCTACTACCATGAGATGATGCAGTGCAAAGAAACTCTCCAGATGCTGGGACCATGTTCTCCGACTTTCCAGCATCCAGAACTGCAAGCCAAATAAACCTCTGTTCTTTAGAAATTACCCAGGCTCAGGTATTCTGTTATAGCAGCAGAAAACAGACCTAGGCATAGAGCTTTATTATTTTCTGAAACTGCCTTTGATCCTTTCTTCTTTACTCCTTAGGTCTAATCTTTCATCAGGACCTAGAATCTTCCTTCAGCATGTTCCTAAAGTCCAACCTTTTCCCTGTTTCTTTCTACTCAGGCTTACCTTGGCCTTCTTCCATGTCCATTTGGCCTGCTTCAATAGCTTGAGAACAGCAGCTTTCAATCCATTCACACCAAAATCCCCCGAGGGTAGTGGGGAAAAGAAAACAGAACCCTAAAGATCCAAGCCCCAAGGTTCTGATTCAGCTAGTCACAATGGAACCTTAGACATGTTTTAAAATCTCCCCAGAGGATTCCAATTTTCAGCCACAAGAATCCCGTTCCTTTGTTCAGTTGCAGAATTAGGAGCCCATCAGCCTTTAGAATTTCACTTTCCTTACCTACAGAAATGCAAGTCCTGCCACCATCTAGGCCCAATGCAATTAGACTAGATGCATTAACCCCAGCTCAAAGGCTACTTCCCCACCAAAGCAGACCGACAAGCTACTATTTCTGTCTCTGAGTACATTTCAGCTTTCACTGTATGTATGTATCAGAGTACTTACATTCTTCAATGGACTTCTTGGGAAAGGATCCACAGCTTGTTTAACTTTGTACTTGTAATATTAAGTTCAGAACTTCACACATAGTAAATCTTCAATAAGTGATCATTGCATTGATTTTCAGTTGTTTCGTGTGCCCCACCAGGCCTTGAACAGTACTGAGAGCACAGTAAACTGTTGACTGACTGATTAGCATATCTACTGCATATGGAGAAAATGGAGGTCACAGAAAGAGTCCCTAGCTCCATGTTGATTGTATGGGTAGGGGTAAGTAATTTAACTGAGTGCCTTTGCCTCTGGTGTAGGTGTCTGCATGAGCCTACAGAAACACATATGCTTGCATACACACATATACATAGACATACGTGCACACACATAAAGGTCTTACAGATGTAAGAACCGCTCATCTGCTTCAATGATCTTTTGCTGCCCAGTGAGAGCTGTAATGTTAAATGAGAGTATGTTACATTTAGTTTGGCCATATTCAATGTAAGAAGATAATAAAACGTAAAAGTGTTTCAAGAAGCACCACCCACATGTTACTTATTACAAATGGGTTGGGTACTAATGAGTTGGAACAAGGATGCCTGGGGTCTAGTTTCAGAGCTGCCTCCCACCTCTTAGAGAATATTAGCCATGTCCCTTATATTTCCTGGACTTCAGTTTTCTTACCTGGAAATAAGCTTTAAATTAAACCAACAATTCCTGTGTTCCGGCATGCATTCCAGAGAACATTGGGTTTTCAGAGTATTAATGATTTTAATAAGTTTTCAATAAACCAATAAACCAAACAAAAACTTTATGGAACAAACAAAAGTTGGGAAATATTGGTTTAAGTCAAATGACATAACTTTTTCCAAGACTTCCTAGAATCTTTATTTTTTGATGTTTACTATGATTCGCCAAAGGGGTGCCAACAGGTTTCTCCAAAGCCATTTGGTTTTGAAACACTTTCCATGTCCCCCACAGAATGCCTATTACTGATGTAAGCAACTGGCAGACTGGGGCTCAGCAACAGTGGCTGATCCTGAGTGTTCCCTGGTATCTCACAGGGATATGCAATCCGCTGGTCACCACCCTGCCACTAGGCTCTTATCTCAGTTTCCCTGGCATCTGTTTTTCGTTAATTAACCTCTTCCAGGGAGCTTTCCCACCCTGCTCCATTCCCTGATGATATCCTCAGTGCTGAAGCTATTAATGCAGTGCAGTGGAAAGAGGAAGGACTTTGCCGCCTTCCTAAGTCTCACTGTGTGTATCTGCAATGTGTGGGTGGATGTCTGTGGACATCCGTGGTTTGTAATATTTGTTCTTCCAATGAAATATCAGGTGCAATTTCCTTCCAGGGCCTATCCCAGCCACACCCTGAGCCCAGTAGTGGGTAGACGCTGAGATCCAATGCAATCAGGGCATCACATTCCCCTGGGCTTAGCAACTGGCATGGGACCCAGTCAGGATGAAGAAGTATAAGTATAACTTTGCTAGTATTCCTGGGAAAGAGTCTTTTGCTTTTTTCCACTGGATTTGAAGCTTAGAGAACATAAGGCCTGATGTTGCTACAAACCATCTTACAACTATGAGGGGAGAGTTTTTCTAGTAATAGAATCAACACAGAGGAATGTCACTAAATGACTGGGGTTTCAGGAGTCATCTTGGACCATGAGGTGATGCAGGGCACGGAAACCATAGAAAATGTATGGGTGTCTGCCACCATGGATAACGATTCCAGTCTTAGACTATTTCTTACCATTTGAGGGTAAGAAAGGAAGTTCTGTTACATTTAAGCCACTGTCATTTCCTCATGTTGTTCACAACTGAACCTAACTCATTGTTTGAGTCAAATTTTCGGTTTTCCTTGTTTGTTTTTAAACAGAAGGGTCCTATCTAACATTCTCCTGCCATCATGGCAGGGTTATGTTATGGACGGAATTGTGTCCTCCCAATTTTGTAGGTTGAAGTCTTCTCTCCTAGCAGCCTAGAATATGACTGTATTTAGAGAGGAGGTCTTGAAAGGGGTTATTGAACTAAAATTTGGTCCTTACTCAGTAACACTGGGATCCTAATAATAAGAAGAAATGTGGACACAGTATGTGTCACAGTATGTGCTCAGAAAGGACAGGAAAGAGGGAGAAGCTGGCCATCTGCAAGCTAACAAGAGAGTCCTAGAACATAAATACCTCAGTCTTGAACTCTAGACTCTAGAACTGTGAGGAAAGAAATTTCAGTTGTTTAAAGTCTGTAGTATTTTGTTATGGCCGCCATACCAGACTAATACAGACAAAAGGAATTCACAATATAGATGGGGCATGGAGCTCGCATTTGTAACTTCCTTTTCCCTACTTGCTAACCTAAATGGTTGGGCAGCCCGCTATGGGGCAGTGTCTACTATTTCTCTAACTAGATCCTTGAAGGCCCCATAGCACCTGACTCAGGACTATTATGCACATTAGGACACTCAATAAATGCTTATTGATTAATTGGGACTCCCTAGGCCACACTAGGCAGACAGAGATGGATTAAGTTGTTTAATAAAGTTGGCCCAAATGCACCAAATTCCTGTGGCAGGCTTTTCCTTAGAGAGAGAAATGAAGGAGATGGCAGATTTTACAGCTGGCTGAAATATCCTGGAAGAAGCTGTCAGGGGAAATAGTCACAGAGAAGTTGACAGAGTGATGGCTGGCCAGCCCTTTGCTATTAGTTTCAAGCTACTGGTTATGTCTATTTTAATCTTCAGAATGTTTTGTAATGAAGCGAGTGCATGAATCTCAAAAACACATAGCATTTTGCCACCATCCCTGCATCACTTTTATCCAACAGGGAATTTGTTTTATTATCCTTCTTCAGAGATGTAATAGGATGGAAATATTCCCGCTCGCTGTTATTTTTGAGAACTGTAAGCGAATGTTGGCCCTTCTGTCCCTTAAATCCATAGCAACAAACCTATTCCTTTTAAGACCTAATTTCAAAACGGTGGCTAGACCTAGAAATCTATCCTTTTAAGCTCATATGTGGTATGGCAGAGGTTATATCTTCACTCCTGTAATTTTCCCCTGGGGAATGACTAGACCTTCGCTAACAAAGTATTGGTTAAATTTCACCCACTGGGAAAAAGAAAACTGACAAAAATGTGTCCTGTTGCCTGGGCATAAGACTGCAGGGTATTTCTCCCTGTAGCTGGTGAAGATTTGATGATGTTGCTTGATCCTTTGGCCTTGCCTGGGTACAGTGGCAGATAATGTACTTATCTGGATAATTAAGCAACTGTGAAAACCAAAAGCAATAACAAACAAAATACACATTTCCTCTAGGCTCTCCGAAGTTCTTCTTGAGATGAAGGGAGTGAGGTGAGGTGAGAGGAAATTATTCAGATGATTGCCTCAATTTAGCTCACTTTGTGCAAGGGGATGATCCCAACCTGGGCGGTCTAGTCTTTCTTTGGAGCTAGCTTCTTTTACACTGTTATCAGGATTAGCTTTTTGAGAGTTTTTTCTGAAAAACCATGCAATTTCTTCCAAGGGATGTCACAGAGGGTCCATTAGGTGGCTAACTCCTAGTAAGTACATTACAGAAATAATTTTGTATCATTGAGCTACTGGCTTACCTGATACATCTTTTTTTTTTTTTTTAATCTCCTTGTAGTGATTCTGTCAAAAGAAATAATGTTTTAAAAATATGTTGATTACTAAGCATTGCATTAAATGTATTATGGCTGAATAATTTTCCCTTACCAATTAGCATCAGATGGCATTAGATGCAAAGGATTTATTTTAAAAGAAAGTTTTGAGAAAATTTACCATGATGTCTGCATTCTGACCTTGACTAACATGAGAAGAATCTCACAATTAAATGTTAGTTTTCCAATGTTAAGCTTACAGTTTTGCCTATAGTTTAGAAATAGTCCGCATACAGGGGTGTATGTAAATAGAGGAGGAAAAGTCCACTTTTGAATCTGAGACCTGCCAGGAAGGGCTGTACATTTACACAGTGTGATCAGAGTGGTATAGGTCACTGTTCTCCTGTTTTGGATACACAGGGGATCCTGGATGCTGACAGGCAGATCCGTTGCTGTTGCCCACTCTCAGGTGGAGGGTCCATCCCAAGTTCCTCAGTAGGAGCCACTTCTCTCACCGGATCACCCAGTGGATAGAAGTCAGACTGTGTTTTAGGGGTTGAGGAGAGGTGAGCATGAGGTAGCCACCCAGAGCAGGTACGGGAGTCTGTTCTGAGGGGTTTGTGGGCACCAGCATATTGAATAGGTAAGTATATGTTATCTAAATGGGCCAAGGTGACTGGTGTGTATCAGCCCCTAAATTGTTTATGTCTTCACTGCAGGGTGAGAACTGTTGGTCAAAAGACTATTGGTACCAAATTCAAAATTTTATATATTCAATTATTTGAAAATTAGCCCAACTAAGCAGATTTTTAGCCATGTAGGGCCTCCTTGCTTTGCATGCCTCTTGAAACTTCACCGGGCACCTGCTGGTCATTGAAAGATGGGGCCTTGTGGGTGGAAGATCTCCTAGCTGCTCTCCACCATCCTGAAGAGTAACATTGCCTAGACATAAGCTCCCCTCCAGACCTCCCCTCTGACATCAGCTCCCTCTGGACATCTCATGGTGTGGAGATTCTCCTTTCATGCAACTTGTCCAGGTGCCTCCCAATGAAACTGTGGGTTACCTTTTCCTTGATCAGACTCTGAATTCCTTTAACCCTCTGTAGTATTATATGATCAAGGCCCTGAAGCTCCTGGTCCTCAGCTCCATACTTTATAAACTAAAGCCCTGCCCATAGAAGTGTGCCTTTGATGATTGCACTATTGTTGCTGCATTTCTCTATTGGAAGAATGTTTAGTCTTGCAAAAGCTGTCCATTTTGAAACAGCTAGACAAAGAAATTGTCTTAAATAGTAAGAGGCAGCCACTTTTATTTCTTAAATAGATCAGAAAAAACATACAGATTTATTTTATTAGTATGCTATAAACTGCAATATGTAATTCAAACTTTGTATAATATATATATATATCACATGAAATGTGAAAAAAGTCAACTTTTTTTAAATAGAAGAGACAAGGGAGAGTGGGATTTGTGAGGGAGAACAAATGAGAAGTAGAAATAAAATTAGAATCTAATTGTTTAAGACTGCTTCATGTCTTTTGCTAATCTTGTTTCTATAATTAGATTACAAACTTTTTGAGAGCATGGATAAATGTCTTGTTCATTTCTCATCTGTGTCCTAGTATAATATTGAGTTAGTATTTGTTCTCAATGAATATTGATGAATGTCAAGATAGAGAAGAGGAAGATGACTAGCAGAAAGAAGAGATGGAGGGAAAGAAGAAGATAAAGGCTTAGAGAGGAAGAGAGATAACTCTAAAAGGGAACTTAGCTATGTGACCTTAGATAAGACTTTGAGCTTCAGATTTCATACTTGTAAGTGGGGATATGATGACAGCTGTGATTGGTTATGGTTATGGAATGCCTCTCAGTGGAGCAGAGGTACACTGTGTGTTGTATCTTTTCCTGTGCCAAAAACCCATGCAGGTGACCCTCAGAAGAGCAGGTGGTCCATGGGTAACTGGAATCACTTGGACAGTGTCAGAGAGTTAAGAGGAAGCTCCCCAGAGCCCACTTTAGAAAAGTAGCCCCTGTGTCTACAGGAAATTTTATCTACTTAGGGTCTTTGCATTTTAAGGTTTGGGAAGCTAAGTCAAGACCTCTGTATGTAGATCCTAGGGGAGGCTTTGGGCCCACCTGGGAGTCTGTGTTAGTAGATCTTTGCCTTCCTTTAAACAAAATCTCTGGGCCGAAGTGGCAGCTGGATGTGGCCACAGTTGTGAACAAAGCACAAGGAACTAACTCTTGGGGACCCAACGTGGAGGCTCCCTCGGATGAGCTAGGCACTGAGGAAGTGGGTGATGTTCCGACAAAGTTATGTGGCTACCAGCCTATGAGTCACCATCCTGGAGAAGTGTTCTCAGCCAGTTTGGATTCTCAGAGGGTGAGAGGAGTCTTAAAAGGGAGAAATTAGTTGCTAGTAAGGCAACTAGAGATTTGGGTGACTGAGTAGAAAAACAAGAGATAATGGACTTTGCACTTGACATTTGGGGAGCAGATCTGTACAGTTATTTTATGATTAAGCCTGCTGCAGGCTTCCCCATGGAAGATGAACCAAATACATATCCCAGGAGAGAAAAGGACAATTATATAAAGATTCAAAAAGATGCCAAGGTTATTGATTGGATTCATCCATTGTTCTGAATTATGTGGCTGTGCTTGGGCTTTCTCCTTGATGAAACTGAATTACAGGATGTCCCTTTCACAGTGGTTTCTACAGCATGTGGGCAAATTCAGGGGGTTTAAAAGGCCTTTCTAGTTGCAAATGGTAGATGGAACTCTGTGTAACTGGTTTCAAAAAGTTAAAAAAAGAAAGGTTACTTGGAAACTTCTTATAACTGTTACAGAGCTCAGTGCTCCCTGGGATTAACAGCCCACCTTTTGCTGCACGTGGCAAGAGCAGGCAGTTTCTGAAAGGTTGTGGAGATTTTTCCAAGGTCACCTTGGCCTGAATGGAAGGTACATCTACCTATGGAGCCTTTCTTCTTTGGCAGTATCTAATCAGGTTACCCTTTGCTCCAGGCACCAACAGACATGATATCATTTTATTTTAAATCCATTAAAAAAATCTCTTCTAACAGCTCACTGGGAGAAAAAACTTGGACAAACTATTTTCTATTTTTTAAGCCAAGTTTTTCCTCCCTAGCTCATTATAGAAAGTGGAAAAAGTGATGAAAAGC
Source organism: Heterocephalus glaber (assembly GCF_000247695.1). The sequence continues at coordinate 5,158,030 of NW_004624823.1, read as the reverse complement.
TTCTAGAATCGAAAAGTAACTCAAAATTCCAATACTCTGAGACAATCAAGTTACGTTTTGTCGTATATATAATGTATCTATATATCTATAATATATCTATAAGGAATATTTTAAAAACATTTTGGCACATATACACACATATTTATATATGTATATATGATATATATTTGTTAAATTGTTTACATAACTGAGATCATATGGTTCTGAATGAATTAATACTTTTATGTCTTTTTGCTGTTTAGTTTAATATTTGACATAGCATTTCCCTCATATTACCAAAAAGTTTTTGCAAATATTAAAAATAAGTGAATAACATTTTCTTTTAATGTGCCACAATTAGTTTATCTAATGCCCATTCTGAACCATTTCAGTTATTCCCACTTCTTTGTGATTATAAATAGCAGTGCAGATAGTCCTGCTCCATGGCTTTTTTTGTTCCTGTTTTTAAACTAGATGGCTTGACTGATAGGAATATTTTCAAATTCTTTGTATGCACTGCCAAAAAACACTTTTCAAAATGATTATACTGTTTACAATCCACCAGCAGTGAGTTTCTTTTTCATTCTGCCTCATCAGTACAGGGTAATCCTATTTTTAAGAAAGTGACTAATTTTAGAACTAAAAAAATTGCACTTGAATTTTTCTTTATTATTCTTTGCTTGCCATTAATCTTTTCTCTTGTGACTTTTCCATGTTCCCTGTGTACTTACCTATTGATCTTTTGAGCAAGGTCTTTTGTGTATATGAAAGATATTTATAGTTTTTGTGATATTTGTTGTATTTTGTTTGTTCATTTTTGGTACTGTTTATTTTTCAATGTATAAGTTATAAGTTTACAATCCTTTCTTTTTACTTTTTTCACTCCTTTTGGATAGAAATTAGGTACTAGTAACCTACATGTTTTTATAGTTTTGTTTTAATCTGTTATTTTCTTCCATTTAACTTTTAATCCATCTAGAATTTACTTTAAAATGTTTCTAAGATGGAGTTTTAAATAGAATTTCCTCCTACATGGCTGGTTGTCCCAGCTTTGCTGATGGAACAGATCTTTGTTTCTCTACTTTTAACAACAGTCTTATTATATTATATTAAATACATAAAATGGCTTGAGTTTGTATATTGTTTCATTGAGTCACTTTGCCACTTCTTAGATCATTACTGCCCTGACTGTTGCATGTTGCTTTATTAATGTTTTAAAAAATGGCAAAACTAGTATCCTTTTATTACTTTAAAAAATGTTCTCTTATTCTTAGATATTTGTTTTTAAAGATGAGCTTTAGAATTATTTTGCCAAGGTTAAAAAAATATCATTGGAATTTTCATCTACACTGTTATGGAAATAAAGGTTAATACAATGAGAAAAGCAAAGGTTACTTATTCTGAGCTTGCTGTGTAGCAAGGGAGTCAGCCACCATCACCTGTGTATTGGCTGGCTGGCAGGCAGAGGAGTGGCGATCTTTATAGTGGAGGAAGGGGAAGGCTTCATGTATCCAGGTGGAGGCTCTTGGTGTGGGGAATCTGTAGGTAGCCTAACTAGAGGAGGGGTATCCTAGGTGACTGGTTGGGGGTATATATTTATCCTTCTCTGGTCCTAGGTTGGAAGCAGAGACAAGAATGACAGAAGATGCCAGTTATTAATCAACTCTCAGTGATTTAGGGTCACTTGTTACCGAAGTTAGGATTAACTTCTTGAATTTTACTAGAAATACTAGTGTGACAAGCCTGACTTATGTTGGGCTGCCTTCCTGGGCTGTTTATTGTGAATTATGGGCTGTTTTCCTGGGGAGTTGTGGATCATACCTCTGTTTTTATATAGGGTCTGGTCATTGTTTGTATGTCCAGTCCCTTGTTTTATTAAGATCATGAACCAACGTGAGAACTGGTATCTTAACTCTATTCAGCTTTGCCATCTATAGAGTAACTCTCGATATGTTCACATATTCAATAGAGTTTTGAGCATTTTTCTTATGGACCACTTGTGCTGCTTTAAAAAACAATTTCTAAATATTGTGTAGTTTTTACAGCTTTTGTGCAGGAGCTGTTCTATGGTTCTGTATATTTAATGACTAATAAATGATCTATAATAAAGCTACTTTAAAAATATTTTTCTGATATTCATACAGATAAAATATTTCATATAGATAAAAATATTTTTCTGATATTCATTCAGGTAATTTGCCAAACTCCTGAATTTTCTAGGCATGCAAATATCTCTTCCCTTTTTTGTGTATTTCAGTTCTTGTTGCCTCACAAAGAATTTCCAGACAATGTTAATTGTAGTGATTGTAATGGAAATTCTCATTTTGATTTCAGTTTCAGATGGGATGACTTTAGGAACTATATTTTACCAGTTAGGATGATGATGGTGGAAATTTGAATATAGTCCTCATCATATTGAGGATAAAGGACCTTGTTAATAAAGTATCTTTTTATTTTCAGTTTAAAATTTTTTTGAATTAATATTAAATTTTATGGAATATCTTTTCACATTCTTTTGATAAGATCATGTTTTAAAACTGTTGACATGAGTTACTATATTACTAGACTGTGTACTTTCTGTTGCGAGATTATTAATACTTACTGAATCAATACTTACTTGGCTTTTGTAAATTATTTTTTACTGTTTATTAGTTTCTTACATAGAATTTCAGTATTTGCACATAGCAAGTATTGCCTATGCTTTTGACCATCCTCAGGTTTGTTAATTTGAGAGAAGGATTAGTAAGCTTCAGCCTGTAGTCACACTCATGCTATGGCTTATTATAAGAGAATACAGGGTCAGACCAGTAAAGGGAAAGGCCCATGGGATGGAGTCCAGGGGAATCCAGGCTCAAACTCTTAGGAGTTCTTTTCAGTGGAGTTAACATGGGATGATTTAATTTCCCCAGCAATGAGAATTTAATGCATGCTACATGATGATTACCAGGGAAGCTCATAGGAAACTGTATCCAGGGATTTTATTGGAGGCTGAGGACACAGGAAGCCTTAGGTTGGCATAAAACCAAAATTCCAGACTCCTAAAAGGAAAGCTGGTGTTAGCATCAAACATTGTTTGGACAAATAGTTTAGGCATAGCAGGCCATTTATCAATTAAAGGGTAGAAACCCACTTGAATTCCAAACTTCCACATGCCAGCCAATGACCAATCTTTTTTTTTTTTTTTTT